>CM033644.1:112295205-112685922 GCA_019512145.1 Engystomops pustulosus | reverse complement strand
TAAGCCCATTGAAGTCAATGGGAGCTCGAGCATTTTCTCCAAGGGGACCAAGGCTCTGCACGAGGAAGCTTGGCCAAACCCTGGGAACCTCAAAAAGATGGAAACACCACGGAAATGGACAGAAACAGCAGGGGCGCATGCATGGATGCCTCTGAGGCTGCTTAATCCACCATTATGCCAAACTATGGCACACAGGGCCATGACAGAGTGCATAATGAAGCTAGATAGCATGTAAAACATCAAATGACCCTGACACTATAGGGGACGCAGCAGACAGGCGCAGCAGCGGCTAGGCTAGAGAGTGGCATGGCGACTCTCTAAATGGACTCAGGCTTCAAACCAATGGGTGGCAGAGAGGCAAAAGGAGGTGAGCACGAAGCGCTCAAATATATCGGTAATGATAAGTTTGCCATTATATTTGTGGATTACACAGCAGTGTGCGACAAGTTAACATGGAAGCCATGAAACCAACCCAAAATTCTGCCTGACACACTCGTTTTGATAAGGGGACCATGTATGAGCAGTGAACTTTAGCGTATTTAAGGTGCTGCAGTTAAAAGATGTTCAGTTGGACTTGGCATGGAGCTGGCGCTCCGCTGCCGAGCGAGCTTTTCCCATATCCACAGCCCCTGTCCTATGCTACTCCCCAAACAGCCTTCTAAGAACCTTTTGTACGAAGATCAAGGTAGTAGCGTTCTTATAAGTTTCGGGATAGGCGGGTGCATTATTCGAGACGAGCACTCGAGCATCGGGAAAAGTTTGTCTCGAATAACGAGTACCCGAGCATTTTAGTGCTCGCTCATCTCTAGATGTGAGGATAGCCCTTTTAAGGGCTAATCCTCATGTCCCCGCACTTTTTTGGAAACTTTTATTAGCCACATATGTAAATTTTCTCAGCTGTGGAGTAGCCGCAGCTGAGGTTACATGGCGCGGCTACTCCATGCTCCAGTAGCCTCTTTACTCCTCCTACCCACAATCTTCGGCGCGCAGCTCCTCGTCCGACGATCCTGCCGTCTGCGCATGCGCAGAACAGCAGGCCCGCGCCTGCGCAGACGGCAGGATCGCAGACGGCAGGATCGCAGACGGCAGGATCGTCGGACGAAAATTGTGGGTAGGAAGAGTAAAGAGGCTACTGGGGCGTGGAGTAGCCGCCCCGTGAAACCTCAGATGCGGCTACTCCACGCCCCAGTAGCCGCATAAGAAAATTTACATATGTGGCTAACAAAAGTTTCCAAAAAAGTGCGGGGACGTGAGGATTATCCCTTAAAAGGGCTATCCTCACGTCCTATTGATCCACCTACCACCCGATCTACCTTTATAGGTAGAGTCGTGGTGGTAGGTTCCCTTTAATGGGAGACAACAAAGAGAACACCATTGCTAAAAACAAATCATAAAAATGCAAGACTGGAATTTACAAATCTACATTTTGACAAGCCACACAGCTTCTGCTTCATGGAGAATGTCCCATGGACAGATGAGACTAAAATCAAACTTTTTGGCAAAGTATGTCAACTCTTTATTCACAGACAGAAAAATGAAGCATATCTAGTACCTGTCCCAACTGTGAAACATAGAATAAGTCCTGTTATGTTCTGGGGCTGCTTTGCTGCAACTGGCACAGGGTGTCTTGATTCTGTGCAGGGTACAATACAATCTGACAAGGGATTCTAGATAAAAAATCACAGAAGAATAGAAACACTTAAAAGATAACTTTTATTAAATCCCTTTAAAAAGCAAAGAGACACACTGTCTCAAATAGACTTATAAGATACATAAACAGTGTCCTGGTATCCGGTTTTTTAGAAGGCCTCTCAACCAGGGCACTCGATGCTCCACAAAAATTAAATCAATACACTATTTATGTGTATCTTATGGCAGTAATCACCGAGATGGGATACAAAACACATAGACCCACTTAACCCTACGAGTTTCGCCATTCAAATATAACGGAAATTGGACCAAAAAGGGGGTCCATACAGAGAAAACATTAGTCAATGACGCATCGGGGCCGGCATGCGCGCGACAGAAATCGGGGGGGGCGTGGCCGAACGAAAACCGACGTATTCGGAAAAAAACCGCCGCATTTAAAAACCGAAAATGTGTCGCTGGGGACGCTCCCTTCACCTTCTATGGGATGGTGCATTCCGGGGGTAAGATATTTCGGGTGCAGCGCCACCTGTGGACGGCGGAGGAACTACCATCTTAAACCCAGCCGGACCGAATCCTGTGCAGAGACCGCGCGCTGGATCGCGAATGGGCCGGGTAAGTAAATGTGCCCCAGTGTGTCTCTTTGCTTTTTAAAGGGATTTAATAAAAGTTATCTTTTAAGTGTTTCTATTCTTCTGTGATTTTTTATCTAGAATCCCTTGTCAGATTGTATTGTACCCGCAAGAATCAAGACACCCTGTGCCAGTTGCCGCAAAGCAGCCCCAGAACATAACAGGACTTATTCTATGTTTCACAGTTGGGACAGGTACTAGATATGCTTCATTTTTTCGTCTGTGAATAAAAAGAGTTGACATACTTTGCCAAAAAGTTTGATTTTAGTCTCATCTGTCATGGGACATATCTCCATGAAGCAGAAGCTGTGTGGCTTGTCAAAATGTAGATTTGTAAATTCCAGTCTTGCATTTTTATGATTTGTTTTCGCAATGGTGTTCTCTTTGTTGTCTCCCATTAAAGGGAACCGACCACACGACTCTACCTATAAAGGTAGATCAGGTGGTAGGGGATCAATAGGACGTGAGGATAAGCCTTTTAAGGGATAATCCTCACGTCCCCGCACTTTTTGGAAACTTTTATAGCCACATATGTAAATTTTCTTATGCGGCTACTGGGGCGTGGAGTAGCCGCATTGAGGTTTCACGGGGGCGGCTACTCACGCCCCAGTAGCCTCTTTACTCTCCTACCCACAATTTCGTCCGACGATCTGCCGTCTGCGCATGCGCAGACAGAAGGCCGCGCCTGTGAGTCACTGCTCCGAAGCCGGAGGCACGGCGGGGCTGTGTTCTGCGCATGCGCAGACGGCAGGATCGTCGGACGAGGAGCTGCGCGCCGAGATGTGGGAGTAGAGGAGTGATAAAGAGGCTACTGGAGCGTGGAGTAGCCGCATGTAACCTCAGCTGCGGCTACTCCACAGCTGAGAAAATTACATATGTGGATATAAAAGGTTCCAAAAAAGTGCGGGGCATGAGGATTAGCCTTAAAAGGGCTATTCTCACATCCTATTAATCCACCTACCACCCGATCTACCATGTGGATTTGTGGTGGTAGGTTCCCTTTAAGTCCCCTTTGGCTCGTACAACAACAGTTGATGTGATCGGACACTGATGTTCCGTGAGTTTTAAGTTCACCTTATCTCTTAGAAGTTTTTCTGGGCTCTTTGTTACCATTTGTATCAATTTCCTCCTGCTGGCCCGTCCAGGGAGGTTGGCGAAATAATCCTGTAGATCTTAAATTTCTTGATAATATCTGCAACTATAGTTACAAGAACATCAAGCTGCTTGGGGAGATGGTCTTATAATCTTACCCTTAACATGCTTGTCTATAATTTTTTGAAAGATAACTCTCAATTCTCTGCTTCTACAAAACGCTAGATTAGACGTTTAGATTAGTTAGGATTAGATAGTAGAAATCTAACGTGGTATTTACCTATTAGGTGAGATCCCTGATGGTAGGTTTCTCTAAAGGAAAAGTACATCAAAATCAAGCATGTTAAAGCAGGGATTCTTACCTAATTGATCCAGGCACCGTGGACTGCTGCAGTTCAAGGGCTTTTACACTGTCTCCCCTCTCTGCCCTCGACATTACCCCTTCCTCTGCATTATGCAATGTCACTACAGGGCAGAGGAAGTTCAGCACACGGTGGGAGGGGGGAAATGCTACCTGCACACTCTGCCTGTGAATCTGCAACACAGAAGAGCTCTGGTGAACAACCCCAGAGAATGATAAACTCACCCTTGGAGCATTTAGGCTTATTAGTATCATTTAAAGTTGATTTTAGAAGAGGCTACAGGGCTAAACAAATATAAGAAGATATCACAGTCACGGTCTTGGAGTAAGTGTTATCATGCTTGAATTTATGGTAGATTTTAATTATTCTATCATAAAGAAAAAAGAGATTGTCACAGTTTTAGGAAATAGTGGGAGCTTATAAAAGATGACTGCTGATAGTATAAATGTATAAAAGATTAACAAAAAATTGAGAGAAAGAAACCTCTATGAGAGACATGACTGTGTCTTCTCTTAATTTAGTTTCTTAGGATCCAATGACACGCCATACACATCTCTTCTATCAAACAGAAAAATCAACAAATGTCTTTTAATATTTCGCCACTGGGAAGATATTGCTTTAAAAAGAAGTTACCCGCTAAAGATGACACTTTCGGTATACAAGCCAGCAGAAGCAATTCATTGCTAAGTGGGACAAATCACACTAAAGGAATTTGATGTGTTTGAAATATGTTGTAGAACTGAGCAGTTTTACAAAAACCACAAACATTATAGTAATTATGGATATGTCTATATATGGAGTTATAAACAACAAATAAAAGTCTAAACAGAAAAACATGTTGGACCAAAGGACAAGGGCTTCACAGGACAAAGTACAAGAGCATGAAAGGATTTTTGTTAGACCCCCTCTTTAAAAATCTATATTCGTCTACATCACAGGAGCACTCTTGGTTTCAGTTGTCTTCAATTATTCTGCACGCCTACAATGCCCAACCAGAGAGTCTGTGACATGCGCAGTCATTTCCTCATTCAAACAGAGGGAAAGTACTGTGCCTCCATCATAACGGATCCCTGCCAAACGGAAAAACGGATGACATAAAATTTACATTGCTGTCAATGGGATTTTTAAATGATACGTAAACCTCCACTGTGGAAATTAATGTTTATTCAAATTGCAAAGAGTGTGGAAAAATATGTGAGAGCATGTCCTATTTTTTCCACATTGGGGATTCACAGACTACAATAGAGGTCAATAGCAGTCACACAAACACAACTGAAGGCATTATGTGTAGTCATCTTTTTTTTTTATGATGATGCTGGGAGCAAGTGTTTTGGCTCTAATTGATTGAAACCATTATTTTTTCTCTTATGAATGTAAAAAGAAAAGTTCAAACAGAGCCATACAATGTGACAAAAAACAATTGTGGATATAATAATGACAACAAACAGACTGAAAATGGATGTGTTTTTGTGATGTGCAACAGACATGGCTGTGTGACCTAAAGCTTTAGAATAACATATAGAACTAGTTATCAGAACTGTTATAGAGTCCAAGATCTGAAGTTAATACCTTAAAAGAGACAAAAAGTGCAGGCATCTGCGTCCTCCTGCACATTTGTATCACTGTGATTATGTTGTGGAAGCCCAGGTAATGAAAAAAATTTTGGTGGTGCACTCTGGTGAATGACAAGCAGGGTGATAATATTAATATAGGTCTGTGACATCATGTGGTGGGCTTTGAACCATGCTTTAAACCGTGTTCCGGCCAGGTACCTTGGACAACCATAAACAAAAACCTCACCAACAGATTAAAGCAATGCAACATTTACAGGATCGTTACTCTAACCACTAATATAGATAATGTTCAAAGAGGTACATACAGGCACAGAGAATATAATAAACATTTTTAATTGGATCTTCACAAAAACAAATTTAATCGTTCGGTCATTAAAGCCAATGGTCCTAAAGCCTTAGTGCATAATCCATCTAGCCTTGCACCTGAATAAAGCTCTCAATTTCTATCTCCTCCTAGGGGGTTAACATTAACCATTTAGATTCCTGAAAACCGCAGGACATCTGTGCGGCCCGAATGTGCTATTCTTGCATGTTCAATCAAGCGAGGAGAGCCGTGTTCAGTTCTAATGGAGTTAAGGAGATCCCAAAAGCGGGTATGTACCGTATTTTTTGGACTATAAGGCGCACTAAAAATCCTTGATTTTCTCAGAAATCAAAGGTGCGCCTTATAGTCCATGTGCACCTTATATTGAACCGTACTACGAACACAGCTGCCTTAAACTGTGCCATGGGAGCCATCTGCTGGTCATTCACCCTTATAATCAAGTGCGCCTTATACTCCGGTGCGCCTTATATATGAACCTAGACGTTATAGCAGGTATTTATTGAAGGTGCGCCTTATACTCCGTTGCGCCTTATAGTCCGAAAAATACTGTAAGCAGCGGATAATTTTCCCAATATAAAATTTACGGCATGGACAAAGTATTACGTAAACTACAAACTGCGACTTGCAGTTGAAAAATTGTTTTATGTGGCGTCACTTCTCATAACCACTTCCTAGTGCGAGATGAAATTACAAAATTTCCTGTAGTGAATATACTCTTTACTAGCTCAATCTCAATGTTGACATACGTCGAATGATGGTAAAACTAGACGTAAATTTCATATTCATGTGATTTTTGTTCAGATACTCAACGAAACCATCTAATTCTATCTCTGACCCGGCGAATATCACAAAAATTTACGTCTAAGTTTAGTCGTGAATCCCTGGAGTTTCTAGATGTCATGGTAAACTTGAGTGTAGGGTGGGTTTATCAACTAAAGGGTACAGAAAGAGAAAGCTACCAATTTACTATCTACACTATAAAAGCTTCCACCCCCACACACTAAAGATGGCTCCCTTATAGCCAGTTTTTGCGTTTGCGTAGAATAAACAGCAGGGATGATGCCTTATGCTCACAGGCGGTGAATTGGAAACACGCTTGAGAGCTAGAGGGTACCCCTTGCACGTTCTAAAAGAGCTTGTTCTAGAGTAATGAAGGTGAAAACCATAAACTATTATAAGAGGAAAAAATTAGCACAGGGTAGCAGATAAGGATGCACAGGAGTGGAGGTTTGCATTTACATTTGGATATAGTCCTCAAGAAAATATTATCCCTCAGCAATTGTTAATAATTGGCATCTGCTAGCAGGATCCAACAACTAAAAATAAAGTAGTACCAAACCACTAATCTATTCAGACGTGAGTAAAACATGAGGAGTGAGCTGGTAAAGAGTGAGATCCACTACAAGGACAAAATACAGGTGGTAGATTGGTCTTCGCCCAAGGTAATTTTAGATGTGCAATGCAATTTTGTAATTTCAATCATCGGCAATAGGAAGTGGGGCCTAGGGAGAACTCTTATTTTCCTTCATTCCACTTTTCCCCTTCCTCTTCCTTTTCCCCCTCCCTCTCCGTCTCCCTCCTCCTCCCCTCTTTTGTTTCACTTTTATGCCCCATGTTTCTTCCCCTTGTTCATTCCTCCTTCGCTCCCTTTCGTTTTCCCCACCTTCCCTCTCCTCTATTTTTCCTCCTTTCCTCCTCTTTTTCCCCAAGAGCCCCGTTGAGTAGTCAAGGGGGACTCGAGCATTTTCAAGGGGACCAAGCACTCTGCACAGAGGGAAGCTTGGCCAAACACCTGGGAACCTCAGAAAAGATGGAAACACCACGGAAATGGCCAGGAAACCGCGAGGGCAGGCATGCATGGATGCCTTGAGGCTGCTTAAATCGACCATTATGCCAAAAACTATGGCAACAGCACGGCCATGGCAGAGTGACGAATGAAGCTAGTAGCCATGTAAAACATCCCAAATGACCTGACACTATAGGGGCGGCAGAGGCAGCGGCGCAGCGGCGGCTGGGGTGGCTGGCGCCCTCCTCTAAATGGACTCCGGCTTCAACCACCATGGGTGGCAGGAGGCAACGAGGGTGGCCGAAGCGCTCATAATATTGGTAAATGATAGTTGCCAGTTTTTTTGTGGATTCCAGATTAGCACAAGGGTGGCGGCACTAGTTAAATGGAAGCCATGAAAACAACCCAAAATTCTGCCTGACACAGCTCGTTTGTAAGGGGACCATGTATGGAGGCAGTGAACTAGTAGTAGGTAAAGGTGCTGCAGTTAACTATGGTTGTTGGTCTTGGCCTGGAGCTGGCGCGTCGCTGCCAGGCGACGCTTTCGCCAATCCACGCCCTGTCTCGAGCAGCTACTCCACCAAACAGCACTTCTAAGACACCGTTTGGTAAGAAATCAGGTAGTAGCGTCTTATACGTTTGGGTCTGGGGCGTGAGGGGCATGTAACACTGCGCCAGAGCGACTGATGGCGATGGAGCTGGCGCACTCACACGCTGCCCATCGCGCGTCTTTTCGCAGCAGCGGCTAGTCTATCCCAGGGTCACCTGATCTGGCCAGCCAACCACTGCTATCGACGTGTAAGGGTACCACGTCATGCTGGGTGGAGTGCAGAGTCTCCTGGCTTGTGATTGGCTCTGTTTCTGGCCGCCAAAAAGCAAAACGGCGGGAGCTTCCATTTTCTCGAGCGGGCGAAGTATTCGTCCGAGCAACGAGCAGTTTCGAGTACCCTAATGCTCGACCGAGCATCAAGCTCGGACGAGCATGTTCGCTCATCTCTACTCACATCCTATTAATCCACCTACCACCCGATCTACCATTGTGGATTTGTGGTGGTAGGTTCCCTTTAAGTCCCCTTTGGCTCATACAACAACAGTTGGTGTGATCGGACACTGATGTTCCGTGAGTTTTAAGTTCACCTTCAATCTCTTTAGAAGTTTTTCTGGGCTCTTTTGTTACCATTTGTATCAATTTTCCTCCTGCTGGCCCTGTCCAGGGAGGTTGGCGACAATCCTGTAGATCTTAAATTTCTTAATAATATCTGCAACTATAGTTACAAGAACATCAAGCTGCTTGGGGAGATGGTCTTATAATCTTTACCTTTAACATGCTTGTCTATAATTTTTTTAAAGATAACTCTCAATTCTCTGCTTCTACAAAACGCTTAGATTAGACGTTAGATAGTTAGGATTAGATAGTAGAAATCTACCGTGGTATTTACCTTATTAGGTAGATCCCTGATGGTAGGTTTCCTCTAAAGGAAAGGTACCATCAAAATCAAGCATGTTAAAGCAGGGATTCTTACTTAATTGATCCAGGCACCGTGACTGCTGCAGTTTCAAGGGCTTTTACACTGTCTCCCCCTCTGCTCCCTCAGCACTTACCCCTTCCTTCTGCCTTATGCAATGTCACTACAGCAGATGAAGTTTCAGCACACGGTGGGAGGGGGGAAATGCTACCTGCACACTCTGCCTGTGAATCTGCAACACAGAAGAGCTCTGGTAACAACCCCAGAGAATGATAAACTCCCACCCTTGGAGCCATTTAGGCTTATTAGTATCATTTAAAGTTGATTTTAGAAGTAAGGCTACCAGGGCTAACAAATATAAGAAGATTATCACAGTCACGGTCTTGGAGTAAGTGTTATCATGCTTGAATTTCATGGTAGATTTTAATTTATTCTATCATAAAGAAAAAGAAGATTGTCACAGTTTTAGGAAATAGTGTAAAGCTTATAAAGCTGACTGCTGATAGTATAAATGTATAAAAAAGATTTAACAAAAAATTAGAGAAAGAATACCTCCTATGAGATGACTGTGTCTTCTCTAATTTAGTTTTCTTAGGATCCAATGACAAGCCATACACATCTCTTCTATCAAACAGAAAATCAAACATGTCTTTTAAATATTTTCTGCCACTGGGAATGAATATTGCTTTAAAAAGAAGTTACCAGGATAAAGATGACACTTTCGGTCTACAAGCCAGCAGAAGCAATTCATTGCTAAGTGGGATAAAATCACACTAAAGGAATTTGATGTGTTGAAATAGTGTAGAACTGAGCAAGTTTTACAAAAACCTACAAACATTTATAGTAATTATGGATATGTCATTATATGGAGTTATAAACGACAAAAAAGTCTAAACAGAAAAACATTGTTGGACCAAAGGACAAGGGCTTCACAGGACAAAGTACAAGAGCATGAAAGGATTTTATGTATATCCCCCCTCTTTAAAAATCTATATCCGTCTACATCACAGGAGCCCATTTTGGTTCAGTTGTCTTCTAATTATTCTGCACGCCTCCAATGCCCAACCAGAGAGTCTGTGACATGCGCAGTCATTTCCTCATTCAAACAGAGGAAAAGTACTGTAGCCTCCATCATAACGGATCCCTGCCTAAACGGAACATAACGGATGACATAAAATTTACATTGCTGTGAATAGGATTTTTAAATGATACGTTAAACCTCCACTGTGAAATGAATGTTTATTCAAATTTGCAAAGATGTGTGGAAAAATATGTGGAGCATGTCCTATTTTTTCCACATTTGCGGATCACAGACTACAATAGAGGTCAATGAGTCCACAAACACAACTGAAGACATTTATGTGCAGTCATCTTTTTTTTTTTACTGATGATGCTGGAGAGCCAAGTGTTTTGGCTTCTAATTGATTGAAACCATTATTTTTCTCTTATGGAATGTAAAAAAGAAAAGTTCAACAGATGCCATACAAATGTGACAAAAACAATTGTGGATATAATAATGACACAAAACAGACTGAAAATGGATGTGTTTTCTGTGGATGTGCAACAGACATGGCTGTGTGACTAAAGCTTTAGAATAACATTAGAACTAGTTATCAGAACTGTTATAGAGTCCAAGATCTGAAGTTAATACCTTAAAAGAGACAAAAAGTGCAGGCATCTGCGTCCTCTGCACATTTGTTTGGAGCCACAGATTATGTTGTGGAGCCACAGGTAATGAAAAAAACTGTTTGGTGGTGCACTCTGGTGAATGTACAGCAGGGTGTATAATATTCAGTAGAAAGAAGGTAACAAACAGGTCACTCACCAAAAAATGCAGTCTTTAATTACAGCCAGCGGGATACTCAAGAGAGGAGCTGGGCACACCACAAATGACATACCGTTTCACGCGTAACGTGCTTTCTCAGGTCTGTGACATCATGTGGTGGGCTGGAACCATGCTTTAACCGTGTTCCGGCCAGGTAACCTTGGAAACCATAAACAAAAACCTCCACCACAGATTAAAAGCAATGCAACATTTACAGGATCGTTACTCTAACCACTAATATAGATAATGTTCAAAGAGATACATACAGGCACAGAGAATATAATAAAATTTTCTAATTAGATCTTACAAAAACTCATTTAATTCGTTCTGGTCATTCAAGCCAACTGGTCCTAAAGCCTTAGTGCGCATAATCCATCTAGCCTTGCACCTGATAAGCTCTCTATTTCTATCTCCTCCTAAGGGGTTAACATTAATCATCTTCATCTTCCCAATATAAAATTTCCGGCATGGACAAAGTATTACGTAAACTACAAACTGCGACTTGCAGTTGAAAAATTGTTTTACCGTGTGGCTCACTTCTCCCATAACCACTTTCCTAGTGCCAAGATTGAAATTACAAAAATTGCCCTGTAGTGAATCTACTCTTTACTAGCTCAATCCTCAATGTTTTACTACATCCGAATGATGGTAAAATTAGACGTAAATTTCATATTCATGTGATTTTTGTTCAGATACTCAACGAAACCATCGAATTCTATCTCTGACCCGGCGAATATCACAAAAATTTACGTCTAAGCTTAGTCGTGAATCCTGGAGTTTCTAGATGTCATGGTAAACATTGAGGAGGGTGGTTTATCAACTAAAGGGTACAGAAAAGAGACAGCTACCAATTCTATATTACACTATAAAAGCTTCCACCCCTCACACACTAAAGATGGCATCCCTCATAGCCAGTTTTTGCGTTTTGCGTAGAATAAACAGCAGGGATGATGCCTTATGCTCACAGGCGGATGAATTGGAAACCCGCTTGAGAGCTAGAGGGTACCCCTTGCACGTTCTAAAAGAAGCTCATTCTAGAGTAATGAAGGTGAAACAATCAAAACTATTATATAAGAGGAAGAGTGGAGGTTTGCATTTACATTTGGATATAGTCCTCAAGAAAATATTATCCGCTCAGCAATTGTTAATAATTGGCATCTGCTAGCCATGGATCCACAACTAAAACATACAGTTAGTACCAAACCACTAATCTCATTCAGACGTAGTAAAACATTGAAAAGTGAGCTGGTAAAGAGTAGATCCACTACAGGACAAAATACATGGTTAGATTGGTCTTTCGCCCAAGGTAATTTTAGATGTGGAAAAACAGGTAAATGATCCGGCTCAAATCCAAATGGGTCACAGCATAAAAAATTCTTTTATTTAGTCCATTTTAAAAAAGACATGGGAAACAGCAAGAAATCCAACGCGTTTCAGACGCTCGAGGCGTCCTTAATCATGGATGATATAAAACTTCACAGTGCCGATATTTAAACAAAGAGATCAAGTCATGTGACTGTTAAAACCTCCTCCGTAAAAGGAAGTGCAATTGGAGTGGCCGGACAGACAGCTGATGCAACCATGGTAACGTCATGAAGCTGTTCAGCCGGCCATGCCTCCAGGAGGAGTGGTTAAGTAGTCAAGCGAAGGGGTGAGCAACGTCCCCATGGCAACCATGCGCCACTCCGCAATGACAGAGAGTCCTGGAGGATCAATATCGCATGAGGAACAGAAGGCGAGGTAATTATGATCACGATATTAGGATCAAAGTATGTATGAAAAGCTTTGATAGCAAATATGCCACATGCGATATTGGATCTGTAACAATATACATGAAAAAAATACAACACAATGTAAAAGTATATAATAAAACAATCATTGTGTGCGTGAGATAAACAAGCATGATGGAAAGGGAACAGAAAACAATCATAACGGCAATATGAGGTAAGATGAAATAGTAGTGTAACATGATTTCATTTCTGATATTCAAACCGGAAGGTGACATGGGTTTAATTGCATGATCCAGAAAGCCTCCCGGTCTAGTAGCAATCTCCTAATGTCACCTCCTCTTCTTGGAACTGTTACTTTTTCGATCGCAAAGGCTGTAAGTTGCAAGTGCGTTTTTGGTGAGCATTTTTGAAATGGGTTTGAGGTTCCACTTATATTACGGAAATCTGATCCGAATATCATCAGGTGCTCCAAGATTCAGTTTTAAGTCTGCGTGTAGTACAACCAACAAAAGAATATTCACACTCAGTACATATTCACATAAACAACATTATGACTTGCAAGTCAAATGATGCTTGATGTAGTAAATATTGTCGTGTGAAGTGTCAAAAATGATTTGGTAGGTGTAATATAGGTGCAACATTTACACCGTTTTGAACTGCACCGAAAGAAACCTTGATTGTGTAACCAGTTTTCCGGGTTGTTGTCACTGATCATTGAAGGAGAGAGAATGTTGCTAGTGTACAACCTCTTCGTGCGACAAATTTCAAACCGTCTTTAAGAATGTGTTTAATTTGCTGTCGTCGAGTAAAGAGGGAGATGTTTGAAACATACGTTTTATTCCTGATTGCAAGCTAAAACTGGAAAGTACCGGTGTGTATTGTGTTGTTGTTTAGTGTTGCTACTGGGTTCCCGGTTAGTAGGGGTGTTCCGATTTTTATACTGGCAATGTGTTTCGCTCTGTTTAATGACCACCGGGGATAACCTCTGTCGGTTAGTCTGTTTAAATTTGTGTGCCCCTCTTATGAAAGTCGTATCGGAGCTGCAATTTCTCCACTATCTCACCATTTCTCCAACTGGTATGGCTTTTGTAGTATGTTTAGGGTGGTGACTAGAATGATGCAGGATGGTGTTGCCTGCTGTAGGTTTTCTGTAAGTAGATGTAGCAATTAAAGTGTCAACCCGTGCTCTCCAATACTCAGCGTCTTACACGTGGTTTGAGCTGAACTTTCCTCCTCCATTCCTTGCTTCCTCCAGCTCTGTTCGTGCTCCCACGGGTCTACGTTTCCATACCTTTAGGATGTTTTGGGAAACATCGGCCTTCACTTCATTTGTGCTGATTTATATCAAGTGTTTTAAGGATGGACACTCTTAAACAAACCCGTCATGCCAAAGCTGCATCGTTTTTTTCTGACCAGAATACCACGACTCCATTACAAGTAAGTGGAGATACTACTTTCAAGCTTCTTGAAAAACTGTGCATACAAGAAACCAAAGTAAGGTGGGATTTTATTACTCTTCAAAACTATACAGCCAAAAATATGATTCCTAGGGGCTTACGTCTCAAAAAGATACCCACCCATATCTATTGCACTGATTTCATTCAAGAGTGGAACGAGAAATTATCAGAATGTTCCTTTGCACTCATGCGTCTAATTATGAAGTATGAGGAAGACAAGCTCAATCAAATCAAAAAGGACATTTCTACCTTACAAAACACTCTTAAAAATGACAGTCTTATTTCTAACTTTAGTGAACAAATGGACAAAATTAAAAGTGTTGTTGCTAAAACAGAGGATGAAATCATGGTAACCAAGAAAAATAAATTTCAGAGGGATACCTTTGATTATGCACAAAATCAGGTCTATGAGTGGGGGCGCTGGGAACGTCCTACTAGAACGCCCAAATCCATCCTCAAGAGACGGAACAACCACTCAAAACCGGTTAGCCATGTTAATTTCACCTCTTCAGAACTGGATTCTTCAGATGGAGCATCAGACCATATTTCAGGTGACACACCTCAACAAAAATCCTCCTACTACAGAAAACCTAAAAGAAACCAACGCAAGAAAACAGTACAAGATGGTTCTACTCCAGCAAAAAACGGAGAAGCGGGCGCAAGCACAAGCACTCCCGATGCGGTACTAATGAAACTACGGAGCCAGAAGTAAAAGAAACGTCTGTTGATGTCCTGAACCTATCGTCGCATCATCTAACTGAGGAACAAACAGAGGCACTTTCATTAGGTTTAAATTTTGTTCCCATAAATAATTTTAACCTCTTTTCCACAGTTTGTGACATTAATAAATTTGTCCAGGATCTCACAGTCAAGAGACATTTTCTCACGGATGATGATCCTTCATCCCTCACGGACAATGCTGATACCATTGATTCTAATGTTAACTCTGATTGCAATTTGCTTAATGTTAATGTCAATCTTGATCGTAATTTGTTTAGTGATTTTGGTTTTCAGGAACAACTTACTTTGCTGAATTTGATGTCACTTGATACTACTTTCTCTAAAGATCATCATATCAATTACTCTCGTGATCTCAAACTCAGCAATCGTTTCTTTTATCCCCTACAGTCACGCACACCTTCCATGAAAACTTTCCAGGAACGTGTTATGCGTGACCTAGGGAGTCTGAAACAAAATCAGGTCCATCATGTTAGGGGCAATTTGTCATCAAAACAGTCCCGTGCCCTAGCCGAACTCAAAAATAATACTGACTTAATTGTTAAGATGTCGGATAAAGGGGGGACTGTTGTTCTTATGGCAAATCTCCTATTGTTTCTCAAATCCAATTTTACTTCTGACCAAGATGTTTATAGGGAATAAATTGTAATCCCACAAGATTTTCAATGATAAACTCTCAAATATCATTAACAGGTGTTCCTCTGGTGTCATTTGCCCAACAAAGAGATATTTACATGTACAAGAGCCATTGATTGCCCATTATACCGGTTAACGGCCCAAAACCCACAAAAACATTTCCCCACCCCCTATGAGACCAATTATCTCTGGCATGAGCTCTATCAACGAAAGGATGGGAGAGTGGTTAGATACTCTCTTACAGCCACTCGTCAGGAGGGTTCCTGGTTATCTCCAGGATTCTTCTGATGTTCTTAGAAATCTCAACCAATTTACCTGGCACAAACACCATCATTGGTTAGGCTGTGATGTTGTCTCTCTTTACACTTCAATCCAATATACAATAGCAATCAGAGCATTAGAATTCCATCTCACACATACGCAACTATTCGCCTGATTTTACAGAATACATCATGCAAGTAACAACTCATCTAATGACTCAAACTACTTTATGTTTCTAACAAATTTTATTACAATTCAGGAGTCCCCATGGGGCAAAATTTCGCCCCTCACTACTAATTTAGTTATGTCATGGTGGGAGTTACAGTTTGTGTACACTGAAGAGAATCCTTTGGCTTCCATTGATGGTATGGCAGTACATCGATGATGCTCCTCTAATTTGGGGGGGTGGGGGGCATGTATCTGCCATACCCTCATTCTTGATTACCTAAATCTAATGACTTTAAATTTGTTTACACATATTCCATGCAGCGGAGTTACCTTCTTGGACCTCAATTTATGGGGAGAGGTTGACACTTTAATTGCTACATCTACTTACAGAAAACCTACAGCAGGCAACACCATCCTGCATCATTCTAGTCACCACCCTAAACATACTACAAAAGCCATACCAGTTGGAGAAATGGTGAGAAGTAGGAGAAATTGCAGCTCTGATACTGACTTTCATAAAGAGGTCACACAAATTTCAAACAGACTAACCGACAGAGGTTATCCCCGGTGGTCATTAAACAGAGCGAAACACATTGCCAGTAATAAAAATCGGAACACCCTACTTAACCGGGAACCACGTAGCAACACTAAAACTATACACAATAACACACCGGTACTTTCTCTCCAGTATAGCTTGCAATTTCAGGACATAAAACGTATAGTTTCAAAACATCTCCCTCTCTTACTCGACGACAGCAAAATTGAACACATTCTTAAAGACGGTTGCAAATTTGTCGCACGAAGAGGTTGTACACTAGGCAACATTCTCTCTCCTTCAATGATCAGTGAACAACAACCCCGGAAAACCTGGTTACACAATCAAGGTTTCTTTCGGTGCAGTTCAAAACGGTGTAAATGTTGCACCTATATTACACCTACCAAATCATTTTATGACACTTCACACGACAATATTTACTACATCAAGCATCATTTGACTTGCAATAGTCATAATGTTGTTTATGTGATACTATGTACTGAGTGTAATATTCTTTATGTTGGTTGTACTACACGCAGACTTAAAACTAGAATCTTGGAGCACCTGAATGATATTTTGGGATCAGATTCCCGTAATATAAGTGGAGCCTCAACCCATTTCAAAAATGCTCACCAAAAACGCACTTGCAACTTTACAGCCTTTGCGATCGAAAAAGTAACAGTTCCAAGAAGAGGAGGTGACATTAGGAGATTGCTACTAGACCGGGAGGCTTTCTGGATCATGCAATTAAACTCCATGTCACCTTCCGGTATGAATATCAGGAATGAAATCATGTTACACTACTAATTTCATCTTACCTCATACTTGCCGTTTATGATTGTTTTCTGTTCCCTTTCCATCATGCTTGTTTATCTCAGCACACAATGATTGTTTTTATTATATACATTTTACATGTGTGTTTGTATTTTTTTCATGTACATTGTTACAGATTCAATATCGCATGTGGCACATTTGCTATCAAAGTTTTTCATACACACCTTGATCCTAATATTGTGATCATAATTACCTCGTTTTCTGTTCCTCATGCGATATTGATCCTCCAAGATTCTCGTTCATTGCGGAGTGGCGTATGGTTGCCATGGTGACGTTGCTCACCCCTTCGCTTGACTGCTTAACCACTCCTCCTGGAGGCATGGCTGGCCGAACCGCTTCATGACGTTGCCATGGTTGCACCAGCTGTCTGTCCGGCCACTCCAATTGCACTTCCTTTTACGGAGGAGGTTTTAACAGTCACATGACTTGATCTCTTTGTTTAAATATCGGCACTGTGAAGTTTTATATCATCCATGATTAAGGACGCCTCGAGCGTCTGAAACGCATTGGATTTCTTGCGGTTTCCCATGTCTTTTTTAAAATGGACTAAATAAAAGAATTTTTTATGCTGTGACCCATTTGGATTTGAGCCGGATCATTTACCTGTTTTTGTGGTTTCCACTCGTCTGGGGCGAGGACCCGTGCTCTCCAATACTCAGCCTCTTACACGTGGTTTGAGCTGAACTTTCCTCCTCCAATTTTAGATGTGGACAATGCAATTTTTGTAATTTCAATCTTGGCACTAGGACAGTGGTCATGGGAGAAGTGAGCAACACAGTAAAACAATTTTTCAACTGCAAGTCGCAGTTTGTAGTTTACGTAATACTTTGTCCATGCCGTAGATTTTATATTGGGAAGACGATCCGCCACTTACATACCCGCTTTCGGGAACACCTTAACTCTATTAGAACCGGACACGGCTCTCCTCGCCTGATTGAACATGTAAGAATAGCACATTCGGGCCACACAGACGTCCTGCGGTTTGCAGGAATCGAAATGGTTATTGTTAACATCTTAGAAGGAGATAGAAATAGAGAGCTTCTCAGGTGCGAGGCTAGATGGATTATGCGCACTAAGGCTTTAGCACCGGAACGAATTAAATGAGTTTTTGTAAGATCTAATTAGAAAACTTTGTTATATTCTCTGTGCCTGTATGTATCTCTTTGAATATTATCGATATGGTTAGAGTAACGATCCTGTAAATGTTGCATTGTGTGCATATAGATCTGAGGACAGGCTCTTCTGATCTGAATAGATCCAGTCAAGGATGTTTAAATAGTGACCCTATGCTGTGGGTAAGAAGAAAGGCAGGAAGGCCTTTAAACATATATAACTTACAATGATTTACAGCGGGTTCAAAAAACATGAATCATGCTTTGCATCTTTTGCATGCTATATGTACTGTTTCTTGCCTCCTGTGTGACAGTTTAGTCAAAGAGTTTCGCCTGTCCTAGCAGCTCAGAGCTTCGTATTCTTTAGTAGACTTCTATGATCGAAGATATAAAGCTGGAGCGCTTCTGATGGTGTTTGCCGATGAGCAAACTAGAACAGTGTTGCTCTGAAACTTGCTGTAAATCTCCCCCATTTATTGACATTTAACCACTTCCACTCACGCGGTCAGTATATTTGTTTACTTGTGGAATCTGGCCACGACTAAATGTCTTCACACAAAATTGGATCTTGGGCCGGCATTTATACACCTAATAAAACAACATGTTTATTAGCTATATGGTGAAGCACCAAAAGGGTAAAAAAAAAATTAGCAAAATGTATGCTTTTCTACTACAACCCCAAGATGGTTTCAGTGAAAAACAAGTAACTTCCATATGGGGGTGCATCTGTGCTCGGAGAAATTGCATAACAAATTACAGCCAATGAATGCATTCCGGGGAGGGGGGGGGTGTCTGATTTAGATTTTAAACTCATTTTTTAAAAAAAGTAAAAATCTCTTTTGTATTTGTAAGCTGTCTACCATCAAACATGAATAATGAATCAGAGTTTTCAAATATGAAAACACTTAGTTGGAATAAAAAAATGTTAGAAAGGATCATTTTGTGTGGTAAAACAGATCATTTCAAAATATGAACCAAAATTACCACTAGAAGAAGTACAATGGGGCAAATTTCTTACCACGTCCTGTCGCGACCCAGCGGCGCATTCTCTGTGAGGATTCAGGTTTTCCGGCGATTCACTAGGTGTAGTGCACCCGATGTTCTACACAGTTGTCGCTGCTGTGCTATAGTCCCTCGGATCACTGAAGTCATCGCGTACCCTGGGTGCAGGTCAGAGTAGCGTGTGTCTAATCGTAACTTTTTTTTTTTTCAAAAATACGGCGATTTTTTCAGAATCCGTCAGGTTTTCCTTACCGCCAGGGCCCCCAGGCCGATTTTTCGTCACGTGTATGCCAGCGCCGCCGACGCGCCACAATCCATCACGTGCACCAAAAACCCTGGCATATCAGGGAAAATCGGCGGCAAATTGGAAAAATAACGGGAAACCACCCCGATGGGAAAAATGCAATTGGGCCCTTAGTAAAATGACCACTCAATGTGTCAAATTCATTTTGTGTATGAATTAATAGTGTTTTTTTTCAGCTATTACTACATGGCAGTCCCCCGGGTTACGTACAAGATTGAGTTGAGTTTGTATGTAAGTCGAACCATATACTTTATTATTTAACGATCCATTCAAAATTTTTTGGTCTCTGTGACAATTGGATTCTAAAAATGTTGGTTGTCATAAGAACCAGCATTAACATAAAGCTTCATTACAGACACCTCTGATACTGTTAGCTGTTTATTTAACCTAGGACTAAAGTACGTAAATAACCAAAATCCGAGCCGTTTTGTAACAAAGGGTCATATGTAAGTCAGTCAGTTGTTCTTGTAGGAGGACCGCCTGTATATAAGCGACACATGCCAGATTACAAAAAAAGGCTAAGCCTCAATGTACAACTTGCTATGCGCCTTAGGGGTTAATGATCTGAATGTATCAGTTTTGACCATATGAACTATGAGGTTTTGAACTATTTTTAAAGGTCATGTCTGCCAGGGGAAGGATTGTAAACCAGCATCCAGACATACTGGTTCTTTGGACAGTGTTTAGTGGTCACCAGATCCCCATGGTGTATAAAAAAAACCTTTATACTCACCTCCCTACTCATTCCCTTCGGCCCCTGTGTGTTTATGCTTGGAGGAGTCGGCGTAGTACAACTTACCCCAGCTATCTTCACGCAAATTAGGCTAGGGCATTATGTTCACTTGCGCATTGGAATATTCAGATGTAGTCCGATTTGGACTAGGTAGTATAAAAGTTTGTTTTTTTCAACATTTTCTCTACATACAGGTTAATTAGGAACCCTAAGCCACAGTCCATAAGGTCCCAATCGACCCCTGACAGGACTGGATAGCAGGAGGTAGCTTGGATCACAATATAAAAAAAATTCAAATAACATTACTGTGCACTTTGATATTATTATTCACAAGGGAAATAGTTATGTAATGCCCAAGAGCTTAAGGGCAAATATCAAGAGTAGATATTGAAGCATATGCTAGAAAGAAGATTTTCTTCTGTCAAAATAGTTACATTTTAGTTCCTCTATAATTATTTTAATGATTTGTTCAAATCTGATTCCTCTCTAGTAAAAAAGTAATAGATAGAACTCAACAAGGTCACTTTCTTCTTTCATTTCCAGCTTGCCCTTACTATCTTCAGACATACTGATTAATTATTCCCATGTGTAATAGAAAGAGCGTTATGTTTAAGAAACAAAGCCTTCTATCCCAGTCGCTCATACAAACTTCTTCTACCTTATTCACCACTTTTCCCTCCACCTGATTGATCACAAACCTCGGGGCCTGCTGAATTTCCAAGACGATTTACAAATCGTAAAATCAGTGATGTTGTATTTCCACAATAAGAGTTTTGTCACCTTTCCTACACACTCTGCTGTTCCCTTTATAAGAGACCGGTTATTAGAGAGATTACATTACAAGATTTCAGCTTGTGTAGGCATATAAAGGAAGAAAGCTACCAGTCTTTTTGTTCTAGTTGGCTGTTATCATGTTAAATTCTTGGTTCTAATCCCTATCTTATGTGTGTTGGTTGGTGCTATGTGCCTTGTAAGAGGGGACGGTTTCCATCTTGCAGCCATATTATTTCAGATCTGAAAGCCTCTCAGTGAAAAACTTTTTATACATCACCCTGCCCACTAAAAAGCAGGCAGTCACCGGAGGTGAACTCAATGCTGGTTTCCAGACATAGCTTCACAGAGATTTTTTACTGACATGCAACAACCAGTCTCTGAGTGGAAGGATTGCCCTGAACACTTCCTTAATCCTGCACTATTTTTTTTCCAAAAAGGGCTGTGTGGCATTATTATTATATCTCCTCCTCTCTGACTGTTATTTATATCTACAAAAGTAATTTTATAATGTATATTTTCTTAGATAAGATTTTAACAAAAAAAAAAAAAACTGGCGGAGATTCCTTATGCCGTTCTTCCCACATTTGGCAGAGGCAATAAATTTCCCCCTCCCACCTTTGGGCGTGTTCATAGGTGGGGGGGTCATCATGGGCGTTAACGCCATGCCTTGCCAGATTTACTATTGTCTCTCTGCAAGTGTTATCAGAAAACTCTGCCAGGTCAGACTTGGTCTACAGGTGCTGACTGGGGGAGTTTGAATGTGGAGGACTCGGAACCTCTTAGTAGATAGAGGTACAGAGCTCTAGCAGGGGGTTTTTAAGACTGGCGTTTAAAACAGTCTAAAAACGTTCTCGACTGTCTACAAGTTCTGGAGTCTTGTATTACAAATGAATAAAGTTTAGATTTAAATAGCATCCCCATAATATTTACCTACTGATATTCTCTATATTTATATTGGTTTTCTGAGATTTAACTTACCCTACCCCAAAGCTACTTTTCACCTTCCTGACTTTGGCCCATTTTTTCAAATCTGCCCTGTGTCACTATATAGTGGTTATAACTGAGAGCGCTTTAACATACCAAGTGATTTTAAATTTGTTTTCGGTGACACGTTGTACTTCATGTTAGTTAAAAAATTTTGTTGGTATGTTTCGTTTTATTTATGAGAAAACAGATATTTGGTGAAAATTTGGGAAAATATACTTGATTTTCGAACTTCAAAATTGTCCTACTTTTTTCCAGTAACATAGCATAACCGTAAAAATACTTAATAACTAACATTCACAAATGTCTAATTTATGTGAATATTATCGATATGGTTAGAGTAACGATCCTGTAAATGTTGCATTGTGTGCATATAGATCTGAGGACAGGCTCTTCTGATCTGAATAGATCCAGTAAAGGATGTTAAAGATACCCATTGCTGTGGGTAAGAGATGAAAGGCAGGAAGGCCTTTAAAACATATATAAATTACAATGATTTAAAGGGGTTCAAAAAACATTGAACATGTCTTTGCATTCTTTGCATGTATATGTACCTGTTTCTTTGCCTCCTGTGAGAGTTTCAGCCTTTCCCTGTCCATATGCTGCATCAGAGTTCAGTATTCATTTTATAGACTTCTATGAAAAGATTAAAGCTGAGCTCTGATTGGTTGCCATGAGCAACTAGAACAGTGTTGCTCTGAGACACTTCTGATAAATCTCCCCCATTTAGTGACATTAACCACTTGCCACTCAGCGGCGGTCATATATTTGTTGCTGAGCTCTGGCACTTAAATGTTCACCAAAATTGGATCTGGGCCGGCATTAGTACAGCCTAATAAAAACAACATGTTTATTAAGCTATATGGTGAAGCACCAAAAGGGTAAAAAAAAAATTACAAAATGTATGCTTTTCTACTACAACCCCAAGATGGTTTCAGTGGAAAAACAAGTAACTTCCATATGGGGGTGCATCTGTGCTCGGGAGAAATTGCATAACAAATTTTAAAATGGGTTTTGTGTTTTTATCTTTTGGATATATGTAAATTCTAGAGCTAAATGAATGCATTACAGACAATGAAGCATTTGAGGGGGGGGTGTCTGATTAATTTTAAATCATTTTTAAAAAAAGTAAAAATCTCTTTTCGATTTAAGCTGTCTACCATCAAACATGAATAATGAATAAGGAGTTTTCAAAATTATGAAAACATTAGTTGAGAAATGAAAACTGTTAGAAAGTAACTCATTTTGGTGGTAAAACAGATCATTTCAAAAATATGAACCAAAATTTACCACTAGAATGAAGTACAATGGGGCAAATTTTCTTACCCGGTCCTGTCGCGATCCAGCGGCGCATTCTCTGTGGAGGATTCAGGTTTTCCGGCGATTCACTAAGGTAGTGCACCCGATGTCTACCAGGTGTCGCTGCTGTGCTGATGTCCCTCGGATTTCACTGAAGTTCATCGTCGTACCCTGGGTGCAGGTAAGCGTGTGTCTATCGTCACTTTTTTTTTTTTCAAAAATACGGCGATTTTTCAGAATCCGTCAGGTTTCCTTACAGCCACGGCCCCCGATTTTCGTCACGTGTATGCCAGCGCCGATGCGCCACAATCCGATCACGTGCACCAAAAACCCTGGGCATATCAGGGAAAATCGGCGCAAATTGGAAAAATACGGGAAACCCGATGGAAAAATGCAATTCGGGCCCTTAGTAAATGACCCTCAATGTGTCAAATTCATTTTGGTAAGTTAAAGTGTTCAAAAGCTATTACTACAGGCAGTCCCCGGGTTACGTACAAGATTGAGTTGAGTTTGTATGTAAGTCGGAACCATATACTTTATTATTTTAACCCCAGTCAAAAATTTTTTGGTCTCTGTGACAATTGGATTCTAAAAATGTTGGATTGTCATAAGAACCAGCATTAACAATAAAGCTTCATTACAGACACCTCTGATAACTGTTAAAGCTGTTTATTGTAACCTAGGACTAAAGTACAGTAAATAACCAAAATCCAGAGGCCGTTTTGTAACAAAGGGTCATATGTAAGTCAGGTGTTCTTAAGTAGGGGACCGCCTGTATATAAAGCGACACATGCCAGATTACAAAAAAAGGCTAAGCCTCAATGTACAAACTTGCTATGTCCTTAAGGGGTTAATGATCTGAATGTATCAGTTTTGACCATACTATGAGGTTTTGAACTATTTTTAAAGGTCATGTACTGCCAGGAGGAAGGATTGTAAACCAAGCATACAGACATACTGGTTCTTATGGACCAGTGTTTTAGTGTCCCAGATCCCCATGGTGTATAAAAAAAACCTTTATACTCACCTCCCTACTCATTCCCTTCGGCCCCTGTGTGTTATGCTTGGAGGAGTCGGCGTAGTACACCCCAGCTTCACGCAATTAGGCTAGGGCATTATGTTCACTTGCCGCATTGGGATATTCAGATGTGAGTCCGATGTAGGACTAGGTAAGTATAAAAGTTTGTTTTTTCACATTTTCTCTACATACAGGTTAATTAGGAACCCTAAGCCACAGGTCCATAAGGTCCCAAATCGACCTGACAGGACTGGATAGCAGGAGGTAGCTTGGATCACATATAAAAAAAAGTTCAAAATAACATTACTGTGCACTTTGATATTATTATTCACAAGGGAAATTAGTTATGTAATGCCTCAAGAGCTTAAGGGCAAATATCAAGAGTAGATATTGAAGCATATGCTAGAAAGAAGATTTTCTTCTGTCAAAATAGGTTACATTTAGTTCCTCTAATTTATTTTAATGACTTGTTCAAATCTGATTCATCTTCTAGTAAAAAAGGAATAGATAAACCAACAAGGCACATTTCTTCTTTCAGGCCTTGCCCTTTCTTCAGCATACTGATTAAGTCCCATGTGAATAGAAAGAGCGATTATGTATTTAAGGAAACAAAGCCTTCTATCCCAGCTGCTCATACAAACTTCTACCTTATTCACCACTTTTCCCTCCACCTATTGATCACAAACCTCGTGGCCTGCTGAATTTCCAGACGATTTACAAATCGTAAAATCAGAGATGTTGTATTTCCACAATAAGAGTTTTGTCACCTTTCCTACCACCTGCTGTCCCTTTAAGAGAACCGGTTATTCAGAGAGAATTACTATTACAATAATTTCAGCTGTGAGGCATTAAAGGAAGAAAGCTACAATCTTTTGTGCTAGTTGGCTGATTATGCATGTTAAATTCTTGGTTCTATCACCTTATGTAAATGTGTTTGGTTGAGTGCTATGTGCCTTTAAGGAGGGGGACGGTTTCCATCTGCAGCACATATTATTTCAGATCTGAAAGCCTCTCAAGTGAAAAATTTTACATTCACTCTGACCCACTAGAAAGCAGGCAGTCACCGGGAGGTGAACTCAGATGCTGGATTCCAGACATAGCTTCACAGAGATTTTTTACTGACATGCAACAACAGTCTCTGAGTGGAAGGATTGCCCTGAACACTTCCACTTAATCCTGCACTTATTTTTTTTTACCAAAAAGGGCTGTTGGCATATTTTATTATCTCTTCTGACTTTATTTATCTACAAAAAGTATTTTATGTGTATATTTTCTTAGATAAGATTTTAACAAAAAAAAAAAAAAAAACTGGCGGAGATTCCTTATGCCTTCTTCTCCACATTTCTGGCAGAGAAGGCACATAAATTTCCCCCTCCCCACCTTTGGGCGTGTCAGGGTGGGGGGGTCATCATGGGCGTTAACGCCATGCCTGCCAGATTTACTATTGTCTCTGCCAGTGTTATCAGAAAACTCTGCCAGGTCAGACTTGGTCTACAGGTCTGGACTGGGGGAGTTTGAATGTGGAGGCCGGAACCTCTTAGTAGATAGAGGTGACAGAGCTCTAGCAGGGGGTTTTTAAGACTGGCGTTTAAAAGCAGTCTAAACGTTCTCGACTGTCTACAACGTTCTGGAGTCTTGTATTACAAATGAATAAAGTTTATGATTTAAATAGCATCCCATAATATTTACCTACTGAATATTCTCTATATTTATTTGGTTTCTGAGATTTAACCCCTTAACCCCAAAGCTACTTTTCACCTTCCTGACTTGGCCCATTTTTTCAAATCTGCCCTGTGTCACTATAAGTGGTTATAACTTGAGAGCGCTTTAACATATCCAAGTGATTTTAAAATTGTTTTCTCGTGACACTTTGTACTTCATGTTAGTTAAAAAATTTTGTTGGTATGTTTCGTATTTATTTATGAGAAAATCAGATATTTGGTGAAAATTTGGAAAAATACTTGATTTTCGAACTTCAAAATGTCCTACTTTTTCCATACATAGTCATAACCGTAAAAAATACTTAATAACTAACATTCACTAAATGTCTAATTTATGTGGACATGGTTTTTTATGCATACTCTTATTTTTGTAGGATGTTATGTGCCTTTGAACGTTAGGTGTGATTTTTCACATTTTCATAAAAAACGCAAAATCCTGCTATTGAGGGAACTGCTCAGGTTTCAAATCACTTTGAGAGGCCTAAATAAAAGTAAAACCCCATAAATTAACCCATTATAGAAACTATACCCCTCAAGGTATGTAAAACAACTTTTATAAAGTTTGTTAACCCTTTAATTGTTTTACAGGGGTTAAAACAAAATCGGATGCAATTTTGAAAGTAACATTTTTTTGGCTAAATTAATGTGTTTTTCAAAAAATGTACAAATTCTCAGTGGATAAAATACCAAAACGCTCCACAAAATTTGATACCCAATCCCTCACGCGTATAACAATACCCTTTATTTGGTGGTAACCTGCTGTATGGGCACACACCAGGGCATTGAAGGGAAGCTGCGCAATTCGGAGCAGATTATGCATTGTCACTTTTTATTGGCTATACAATCTTTATTTTTTTGGCAATTTGGACATATAAGGGATTATTTTTTGCGACATGAGATGCACTTTACAAATACCTTATATACTCGAGTATAAAAAAACAAAAAAATAAATATATCTAAACCTTTCCGGCGACCCCTGTATATCTTCTGTGCAATCTGTCCGGCAGCGTCGGCAGGCTATATACACTGGGGCAGGGTCTGGCAGGCTATATACACTGGGGCAGGGTCTGGCAGGCTATATACACTGGGGCAGGGTCTGGCAGGCTATATACACTGGAGCAGGGTCTGGCAGGCTATATACACTAGGGCAGGGTCTGGCAGGCTAAATACACTGGGGCAGGGTCTGGCTGGCTATATACACTGGGGCAGGGTCTGGCTGGCTATATACACTGGGGCAGGGGCTGGCTGGCTATATACTGGGGAGGCTGTGACCAGTGCATTTCCCACCCTCGGCTTATTCTCGAGTCAATAGGTTTTCCCAGTATTTTGTGGTAAAATTAGGGGCCTCGGCTTATACTCGGGTCGGCTTATACTCGAGTATATACGGTACTTCATTTTAGTGGGTCATTAGCTTATTGATGAGATTTTATTAACTCTTGAATGTATGGGTAAAAAGAAAATTGTCAATTTTGGTTTACTTTCCTTTTGTACACCGTACACTAAAAATACTAGTTGTGTTTTTTTTACATTATTACATGTGTATAGGGAATGTTTGTGTTTAGGGGACTTTAACTTTATTTAATTAATTCTTTTTATTAAAAAATGTTTTTATTTAATGTTTTTAACTTTTTTTATTTACTTTTACAGGTTAGCTTGAACAAGCTATCCACTGATCGGGGGTCCGATCGGGGGTCCTATCCAAGCGATCCACTGATCGGGGGTCAAATTCTTTTTAAATGCCGACACCCGCAGCTTCTGGCGCCAGAAGCTTGACATAATAGTACTGCAAATTGCGGGAACGCACCTCCCGCAATGCAGGACTATTACGTCAAATGTCGGTAAGGGGTTAAATCTTAACTAAAACTTTAAAGTAATTTGTTTACTTTCTAAATTGAACAGTGGACCGTTTTTTATTTTCTTCCATGTTGACTGAAACTTTAACTTCACAGAATAGTTTTATGAATTTCATATTTTTGTTTATAGAACTAGTAAACAAACATTAGTAAACTAAAAATGTGAAAAAAATCTCTTTAAAGCATTTTAAAGGATTAAAACCTTTGCCAACATTTAAAAAAATATTTTCAATCAGTCATCCTTCACCAGATTAATCTACATATAGAGAGTGTCCATGTTCTTCTGCAAGCTGTCAGCTCCCTGCTCCTCCTTTTCTGTGCTGCCTTGAAATGTCATGCAGGAAGGGGAATGCTTCAAACAGTTCTGATAAAATTTTTTCATTCCAATTCATAAAAGTACAGTCAGGAGAGAGCAGATGAATATAAAAATCAAATTTCTGATTGCAAATTTAACCATGGATATTTCTGGTTGCATGAAACCAAGAAACACATTCCTGATGAAATTTTAAAGGGGAGATCTATTGGTGCCAGAGTCATCAGAAGTGTGCCACTGCTGTGATGTCTATAAATGTGCCATCTGTACAGGATATATACACTCACCGGCCACTTTATTAGGTACACCTGTCCAACTGCTCGTTAACACTTAATTTCTAATCAGCCAATCACATGGCGGCAACTCAGTGCATTTAATCATGTAGACATGGTCAAGACAATCTCCTGCAGTTCCAACCGAGCATCAGTATGGGGAAGAAAGGTGATTTGAGTGCCTTTGAACGTGGCATGGTTGTTGGTGCCAGAAGGGCTGGTCTGAGTATTTCAGAAACTGCTGATCTACTGGGATTTTCACGCACAATCATCTCTAGGGTTTACAGAGAATGGTCCGAAAAAGAAAAAACATCCAGTGAGCGCCAGTTCTGTGGGCGGAAAAGCCTTGTTGATGCCAGAGGTCAGAGGAGAATGGGCAGACTGGTTCGAGCTGATAGAAAGGCAACAGTGACTAAAAATCGCCACCCGTTACAGCCAAGGTAGGCAGAAGAGCATCTCTGAACGCACAGTACGTCGAACTTTGAGGCAGATGGGCCACAGCAGCAGAAGACCACACCAGGTGCCACTCCTTTCAGCTAAGAACAGGAAACTGAGGCTACAATTTGCACAAGCTCATCAAAATTGGACAGTAGAAGATTGGAAAAACGTTGCCTGGTCTGATGAGTCTCGATTTCTGCTGCGACATTCAGATGGTAGGGTCAGAATTTGGCGTCAACAACATGAAAGCATGGATCCATCCTGCCTTGTATCAACGGTTCAGGCTGGTGGTGGTGGTGTCATGGTGTGGGGAATATTTCCTTGGCACTCTTTTGGCCCCTTGGTACCAATTGAGCATCGTTGCAACGCCACAGCCTACCTGAGTATTGTTGCTGACCATGTCCATCCCTTTATGACCACAATGTACCCAACATCTGATGGCTACTTTCAGCAGGATAATGCGCCATGTCATAAAGCTGGAATCATCTCAGACTGGTTTCTTGAACATGACAATGAGTTCACTGTACTCAAATGGCCTCCACAGTCACCAGATCTCAATCCAATAGAGCATCTTTGGGATGTGGTGGAACGGGAGATTCGCATCATGGATGTGCAGCCGACAAATCTGCGGCAACTGTGTGATGCCATCATGTCAATATGGACCAAAATCTCTGAAGAATGCTTCCAGCACCTTGTTGAATCTGTGCCACGAAGAATTGAGGCAGTTCTGAAGACAAAAGGGGGTCCAACCCGTTACTAGCATGGTGTACCTAATAAAGTGGCCGGTGAGTGTATAGCCATATGGCAATTGTGAAAAGGACCAATTTGACATGTTTGTGCAGCGCTGCGTAATCTGTGTGCACTATATAAATAAAGAATTATTATTGTTAAGTAAAATAGCATCTCTGTGCCTTTTTCTGATCCTTCTTTCTCCGGAAGAGAACGGTACATCTAATGTCCCGTAAGAAAAGGAAGCTAAAGATTAAAGGGGTATTCTCGTCTGGGTATTCACATTCAGTTTCACTAATCTTCCATTTATAAACATTTCTTCAATTGGATCTTATTTAAAAAAAATGGTCCTGTGTGAAGATAATTTCTCATAAAAGGTAGCCATTCTGTTCCTTAGAAACCAGATAGCTTCTTCGGTTACTACCACGTCATACTCTGGCAGCAGTGCCCAGACATGCGCTATAGAGTCCTGTCTGACCTCCTTGATTCAGCGATCATTACCACAGGACGGCTGTGCGACATGTAGTAACTCCCGGACACTTCATATACAAACACCTTTTGTTTCTTTGTGCAATCCCTCCAGCAGATGTGATCGTATCCGAGGAAGCTATCTTGTTTCTAAGGGACCATATGACTACATTTATGAGAAATTATCTTCACACAGGAGCATTTTTTTAAATAACATCCAATTGAAGAAATGTTTATATATGGCAGATTTATCAAACTGATTGTGAATGTCCAGACGAGAATACCCCTTTAAGTCTTTTCATATGTACAAAATATTTTCCTTGATGATTCAACTCTCTAAGAAGATTAGACTATCCAGGAACTCTCTATAACAAGATATTTAGAAGCATTATAAGGTTTCTTATCCTTACCTTAACCCTTACAAGGCTCAGCCATTCTCTGTTTTTTTTGTTTCTGTTTTTTACTCCCCTCATTCTAAAAGAAATAACTTTTTTATTTTAATGTTTACAGAGATCTGTGAGGGCAATGTACAATGCAATGCAATGCAATGTACTGGAAAGTTGGAACAATTGTCAAAATTGTCAGTAAAATTGTCAAAAAAAACACATTTGCTGCGTTTTCTTGTGGGCTCTGCTTTTAAAACTTTCCTTCTGTGCTACAAATGGCACTTCCTCTTTAGTCTTTGGGTTGATACGATCACAGGGATAACAAATTTACATAGGTTTTATTATTTTTTTGTGGATTTTAAAAAAATGTAAATCTTACGTACAAAGAAAATTTGCCATTTTGGCAATAACTTTTTCACACTTTGGTGTACGGACCTGTGTAAGGTGTCATTTTTGTACTACGTTCTGGTGTTTTAATTTCTATTGATTTGGGACCTATATGACTATTTGATAATTTTTTATTCCAATATTCGTTGAAAAAAAATGGCAATTCAGACATTTCGGCTCTATTTTCCATTTTGGACTTCATGGCCTGGACTAATCTTTTTAATATTTTAGTATTTTGAAACATGGTGATACCTAACATGTTTGATTTTTACTGTTTATTCCATTTCAGTCGATCTATAGTTCTCGGTGCCACACTAAACACAGTAGTAACAGGCAGTTATCAGCTGTATTATACAGTTGAAACCTTGAGTGCATGGACAGAGCTCAGCCCGTAAGCAATCTCACACACCCCCTGTAGCATTGGGACGTCATAGTACATCCTGGTCCGCGAAGGGGTTAAAAAATATCTGTGTTATATGGTGTCTGAAATAAAAAATGTAAAATTTTACCTGCCTCCCTGCCAGATGACTCAGCTTGAGTCCCAGGGAGTAAAATTTTAAATGACAACTTCTGTCTGTTCTATAATATATTCATTGCACTCCTGGCTCCTGCCCCTCACTCCCCCTTCCACATCCTCTGCTTGCACTGAGATGCTGGAGGGAGAAATTGTCTGCAGTTATTTCAAACACCATACAACACAGACATTTTTTTAAAAAAAACATATATGGCATATACAGGACTTTGTCTATAGCAACCCGTCTCCTGTTAAAAAACAGCACTCTAGTGACAGGTTCCCTTTAAAGACAGGACCTCATTTTTGCTAATAGCTTTGGAAGGCTTTAATATATCAAGACAATTTTAAGATTTAAATCTGTTTGAAAAATTGAATGATGTCATTTGCATTAGTTATGAAAAAAATGCCACCCACATAACTTCATAACTAACATTTCCATTATGTCTGCTTTCTGTTGGTGTGATTTTTTTATGCATCCACTCTTTTTACTAGGATATTATGAGGTTTAGAATTTTGGTGCGATTTTTCAAATTTTGAAGAAAATCGCCAAAACCTATATTTATAGGGAACTGCTCAGCGTAAGGAATTAACACTAGCGATCAAGCTGTCTTTTCTTCTACATTGGAATGGGAGGGTTGAGGAGGGAAGAAGCGAATGCAAAGATGTCCTCCTTCTCCCTCCCATTCCCCTGTAGATGAGCCGGCATGTGCAGCATTGTCATGCTCTCTGGCACTGGCGCTTCAGGCAGTTATCAGCCTCTGTTTGAAGCAGCATTTTAGAGTGGTTTTTGTGAAAATACTGGTAATGTTTCTTACGACTTATTTGTTTATATACAGAGCAATATGCTTTAGGTATGGAATGAGTTACAAAGTTTACTATTATGACCGGCACTATTAATTTATTTATGCATTAAGAAATATTTAATAAAGAGGAAAGAAAGGAAAAAAGAAATACAGGAACATTGTTCTTTCATAGAGTATGTTAGAAAGTTTACTATTTTCATTCATGCAATTTTGTTAAAAGTTAAGCTATGCTTTAAACAATTAAGTTAGTTAGTGCCAGTTCTATCCTTGGCACTCTTATTAAATATGCTTTATTTAAAAAAAAACAGACTTCTAGCTCCATTTCTATTGATGCCAACTTTGCACTGAAGTGGAACAATTGCATCTTTTGACAAGTGAAAAGATCATAAATTTGTAAAGAAGTATGCATTTTTAATAGGATGTCTCAATGAAATGTAATTCTGTGATCCAGTCAAGAGTGGAACATCTTTCTTAAGAGATGAGAATGTAGTGAACACTATACTACAATATACAATAATTTTTTCCTAGGACTGCTGCTCCTAGAAAGGTTTAAATGTTCTTCATTGTTATAATACCCTTTACCTAAAAATAAGAATATAATATTGACAAGATGTGAAAATTTGTGTTTAAAGAAATAGGTATAGTGCATAATTTTTTTAAAAAAAACAGAACACAGAACATGGACCAAATTTGCAGTTGCAGTTTTCTATGCAGTTTTTCAATGCAAGCCATAACATTTTTTTTAAAAAAAGACTCCTCCCATACACCACCTCCACATCTAGAGGGCTGGTTAATGATGTCCAGATGATAAATTCCTATGGACATGTCTATTTAGACATGTACCATGCATATGTGATACAAATGTGAAACACAGCAATCAATCATATCATCAATGTTTGCCTGTTTTTCATGGTCTGTTGTTAGGACTAAAAACACAGTAAAATCCAGCTCACAGTCTGTCCACGATCCCCTAGGTGCACGGAGAGGTTTTATTGAGACTCTGATAACTTAGCATACAATGAAACAGGTACTCCAGTAGTACACAGAATTGTTAAAATGTTTTGTAGTACGTAACATTCCCCTAGGTGAATTGATTAGCATAAATTGCAAAAGTACAAATAATGCCACTTTTGAGAGAGTCCAATGGTGTATAATAGGATAAAGGAGAGAAGATATAAACAAAGATTTGGATTTAGCTGTAAAAAAGTCAACAATGTGCGTAGAGAGGATTTAGTATTACACCTGACAGAAAAGAAGAAAAAGAAAATCAACACCAATATTGTTTGTTGCAACATACAGCAAACAATTCTATAAAATAAAAATATTGTAAAGAAATATCTGCCAATTTTAGAACAAGATGAAGACACAGCGAATTGTAGGAGAGCAGGCTCTAGGTATTATGCAAGACGGGCCCCAACCATAGGGACACAAGTGTCCCCGAGTGTATTTTGCAGTGTAGAAAATAGTTAGATATACTTGTGGCTCCATTTTCCTAGAAATCATAAATGCGGACACTCTTTTTGCAAAGCGTGTCTATATATAAAAGGAGGGGACACTTTCATATAATTTGTGACCAATACTAATTTCAATATACCGTATATACTTGAGTATAAGCCAAGACCCCTAATTTTACCCCCAAAACTGGGAAAAACTATTGACTCGAGTATAAGCCGAGGGTGGGAAATTTATTGGTCACAGCCTCCCCCAGTATATAGCCGGGAAGCCCCCAGTAGTAAATAGCCAGCCAGCCCCCTTTAGTATACAGCCAGCCCCCAGTAGTATATAGCCAGCCCCCTTTAGTATACAGCAAGCCCCCTTTAGTATACAGCCAGCCAGCCCTCTGCAGTATACAGCCAGCCCCCTTTAGTGTACAGCCAGCCCCCTTTAGTATACAGCAACCCCCCTTTAGTATACAGCTAGCCCTCTGCAGTATACAGCCAGCCCCCTGTAGTATACAGCCAGCCAGCCCCCTGTACTACACAGCCAGTCAGCCCCCTGTAGTATACAGCCAGGCAGCCCCTGTAGTATACAGCCAACCAGCCCCATGTAGTATACAGCCAGCCCCCTGTAGTACATAGCCAATCCCCTGTAGTATACAGCCAGCCTGCCCCCTGAAGTATACAGCCAGCCATCCCACCCAACACTTAAAAAAAATAAACTTACATACTCATCTTCGGGTGGTCCCGATGCTCGTGGCGGCTCCTCTTCTGTCTTCTCTGCAATGCTTTGGTCCCCTCGAGCTCCTCTTCTGTCTTCTTCTTGTCCATATGCTCCGCCAGACAGCCAGCCCCCTGCAGTATACAGCCAGCCCCCTGTAGTATACAGCCAGCTTGCCACCTGCAGTATACAGCCAGACAGTCCCCTGCAGTATACAGCCAGCCAATCTCTGTAGTATACAGCCAGGCAGCCCCTGTAGTATACAGCCAGCCCCCTGTAGTACATAGCCAGCCCCCTGTAGTACATAGCCAGCCAGCCTCTGTAGTTTATAGCCAGCCTGCCACCTGTAGTATTTAGCCAGCCTGCCCCCTGAAGTATAGAGCCAGCCATCCCGCCCAGCACTTAAAAAAAATAAACTTACATACCCATCTTCGGGTGGTCCTGATGCTCGGCACAGCTCCTCTTCTGTCTTCTCTGCAATGCTTTGGTCCCCTGGAGCTCCTCTTCTGTCTTCTCACTGCCCAAACAGCCATCAGAGACGTGTCAATGCGCTCTGCTGACCGGCGTATACTATGATGCTCTTCTGTATGATACTCTGCCGGCTATTACAGAAGAGGAGCTGCAGGGACCGGAGCATCACGGAGAAGACAGAAGAGGAGCTGCACCTACATCCGGGAGTGGCGCTGAGCATTGGGGGCGCCAGAAGATGAGTATGTAAGTCTCCTGTATGACTCCTGTATAAGACTAGGTGAGGTTTTTCAGCACATTTTTTTTAAGTATATACAGTAACAACATACATTAACTGCAATACTTGACACGTGGTGTACCTCATAGCCTGTACAGCTTGCAAATTGTCTACTTAAAACAAGGATACAAAGACATTTAATGGATATTTCTAGTACAACTGTTAATGTAGGTGGTGTCTAGAAACATTTTCAGAAAGTACCCAATAAAGAAGTCTCTACATTTATTTGGAAGGGGATAGAAAAAGTTTTTAGTTCACTCAGAGGAGGGGATCACCCGAAAAAAATTACAAAATGAGGAAACCTATTGGATGTTCCTTCTGAAAAGTAAATAACAGGTTTGAACCTAAGAAGAGACTGTATCCTTTGCTATTAGTGAGTTTGTATGTATTCATTCAGAGAGATTAGCATCATAGCTGGTAACATGGCAATGTAATTCATGATAGATATTTTGGATAATACATTTTATGCTTATGTTTTTAATACATGACGGTTATAATCACTAATGTGTATTGCAAGATATTTGTATTCTTGTTCGTATTATTAACCCTTTAGTGACGTGGCCTGAAAAGGCTCTAGTGACCGGGTCATAATTATTTTTTTTTCTAGTTTTACTTTATTCTTTTTCTTTTACAAGTTTTCCCCTGTAACTGAGGCTACAGGGTGGTGTCACAGGGTGGGGTAACTGTCACTGGTGGTACTAATCAGAGCTGTACTGGGTCTAAGTGACCGCCGAGTCTATAGAGCTGTCCGCCGCGCCTGCTCCACTCCTCTATACATCACACTCATTCAGCGCAATGCTGTGAGGAGCGGAGAAGGGGTAACGAAACGCATCTCCCTAGGGTTTCTAGGTGTCTCTGGCTAGCCGCTACTGCGGGACTGGCTAACGGGTGTCTCTGACTAGCAGCTAGCACGGGAGCAGTAGAAAACATCTTAAGACGTTGCTGCAGACTCTGGACCTGCGACTGCTGAAGTCTATATTTTTTGTATGTGTATGTTTTTACTTTATATGTCCCCAATGAGGTCATAAAAGACCCCTTGGGGACATTCTCACTTTTTTTCTAATTTTACTTTATTCTTTTATTTTTACAAGTTTTCCCCTGTAACTGAGCCTCATTTACAGGAAATGACCAACCACCATGTCACTGGTGGTGTTAATCAGAGCTGTACTGAGTCTAAGTGACACCTGAGTCAGATCTGGCCGCCGCACCTGCTCCACTCCTCTATGCATCGCACTCATTCAGGGCAATGCTGTGAGGAGCGGAGAAGGAGTAATGAACCACATCTCCCTTCTCCCTAGGGTCTCTAGGTGTCTCTGACTAGTAGCTAGTGCGGGACTGACTGACGGGTGTCTCTGACTAGCAGCTAGCGTGGGAGCAGTAAAAAATCATCTAAAGATTTCGCTGCAGACTCTGGACCTGCGACCACTGAAGTCTAAAGTTTTTTCTTGTTTATGTTTTACAACAATGTATTTTAATAAGATTGGGGAAAAAAACTTTAATGTTCATTGTGATGCTGCTCTAAGTTAAGAGGGTGATGTTTGTGATGTTGTATGGGCGGGTTAGCATTCTCATCTGCACACATGGATTGGGAAACGTACAGTATAAGAATGTACAGCATTCATATTCACATTTAAACATGAATAAGTTCTTTGGGACAAAACACGTCGGTTTTGTTGTGTCAATACCCATGATGTGATTGTATGTGGATCTTAACATTGAATTAATAAATAAACATTTTAACGCTTTCTGGAGTACCTGTTTCATTGTTGTTAGGACTAGCTTCAATATTTCCATTAGTGTCATGATACCTTTTTTATTGGGCCTCCCAATATTAAAAACTCCAACTTTAAAAATGAAAAACATGAGACAAACCAAGATTTACTAAGTGTTGAAGTTGCCCTATGCACTCTCAGTGCACCCCCTATCGGTGCCATCAAGCTAACACCCTTACCCATAACCCCATCACATTATTAGAAGAGAGCAGCGCTGGTTCCAGGAGGCATCTCTCCAATTATCCAATGTTTTAAACTGTTTTAAACCTAAAACTGCTTTAGGTTGTGTTCACATGATGTGTTTGCCTTGTGTTTTGAAATGCACTAGTCAAAATGCTTCATCACATATAAATACATTTTCTTACAACATGGGTGTGGTGTGTGACGTTGTTAGTAATCACTATTAAAGTTAAAGAGAACCTGTCATGAGCAATTGGCCTAATAAAACAATACCAGTATATTGTCAAACAGTGCAACACCTTCTATTTTTTGTTTCTTTCAAGGTCCAGTGTGATGCTATCATCCAGAAAATAAACTTTGAAGTGAGATGTAAATTGATTGTATAAAGTCAAGGAAGCTGTGAGTTTAACACTAAAATCAAGGTGGGGAGCTCTGAACTCCTCCTACTCTGTGACTGACATCGGACTTCAAAAGATCTAGTTAGTTATTTCCCTTGATGCAGGGCTGTCAATTACAGGGGGCTTTCTGAGAAAGAGAGAGCTTGTCTACAGTTTTAAACTCTCCGCCTCCTTGACTTTATACAACCAATTTACATCTGACTTCAAAGTTGATCCAGAAAATTTTCTGGATAATGCCACCACACTGGGTCATGAAAGAAATACAATATGGAAGGCATTCAGCTGCTTGGCAACATACTGGCGATGGTTTATTAAGTCCACTTAAGACAATGCACATGTTGCTACTTACTAAACACGTATGCGTTTTATGCGTTTTGCCCAATGCATTTGAATTGCAAACACATTATCATAATAGGGTCTCCACCTGCATTCACGCTCTGCACTTCAATTACATTTAGAAACAGAATTCCAGCACAATGGAGAGGAGTTTCTCCCCATCACATCTATGTTTACACTGAAACGCTTGTGCAACACGCCTGCCAATAGATAGGCAGGTGGGTAGTTGCGAACAGCGCCCTCTCCAAGTTAGGAGCTGACAGGAGGAGTCATAAACCTTCTAGTTAGTTCTAACACTGGGTAATAAGGTGATCAGCAGCTGTAGATCCTGCCTGAACAGGCAATGGGTAATTGGATGTGAGTTGATGGCCAATTATGTTTCTACAATGTACACTGGAGTGGGATTGGAGAGGTAGCCTGGATAATAAAACCCCTGGACAGGAAGGGGCTAGAGGTCAGTCAGTCCAGTCAGTCAGTTTTCAGAGTTGGAGTGAACAGAGAGACATTGTCAGTACACCATCAGTACTGACAAAGAACCAAACACCAGGACCAGAGTCAAGAGACTCAGAGCTGCAGCTTCCACAAGGGGCGATCTAGAACGCAGACTTTTACAACTTGAAGCGAAATGGATTTATCGCCTGGGAACACTATCCCCCAAAGGCCTTAATGAAGGCTTTACGTATGCAGTATTTTTATAACTGGAGATAAATACAATGCTAACATGGTCTAATACCCCTACGTGGCAAGAACCATCTCTACTGATGGGATACACACATACCTCGTCCAATTGGCACACCGGATCACATATACAGACTAGGCTAACCTACTACATGAATCCATCTAAAATCACTGGGAATCTTATCATCCATACTCTGAGTAAGTCGACCAATATAGGTACCAGAGATTACATGGATATTACAATTGGAGTCTCTATCACTACTATTGACGAAAAGCGGACCTGTTCATTCTACAAGCTAAGTCCGCTGTCATGCGCCTCTGATACTTCTACTCTAAATATGAACCAAGTTCACTGTCATGCGCCCCAGCCTCTTCGTCTATGATATGGACTAGGTCCGTCAATGCACTCCGGATGACCTCACTCACAATTGAGACTAAGTCCATGTTCATGCGCCCCAAGCCATTCCATCGCTGAAGTTGACTAAGTCCACCGGCATGCGCAGTGGACTCCTCAAACCGTAGTGGAGACAGACTCTGCGGACATGCGCACCAGGCACCTGTATGTGCGATGGAGGCAGAGTCTACAGACATGCGCATTAAGACACCTCAGGGAGCGATACAAGTCCACTGACATGCGCGAAGGGGGCGGAGTAGCATCGGACTAGACCGAGCCCCATAGACACACTCTGAGAACAAACCAGGCAACAGGAGGGAGGTACTCACTGTCTAGGTCACGGACCTACATTCAGCGGATTGGTGGCGGAGTCCGAGCCTCCTCCACTGTCATTGGTTGATGAGACCAGGCCCCCAGTGATTGCGTCATCATAGTAGCCTATATATGATACTTACGGTCTGGCGTGCCACACTTTAGCCCTGATCCCCCTGAGGATGCCACGGCATGTAGCGAAACATGTCGGGGGGGCTAATATGCTAATATGGATAGATAGTTTACCTAGGGTGCAAGTAAAATAAATCAGAAATATAGCTAACCAGCTGCAGCATAGATCATCCAGACTACTATATAGAGGATACTGGCAAGAGGTGCTTAACACCGTGGGTTCCTGATACTAAAATCCCCGAGGACAAGACCTGTAGTCCAGGGGGCAGCATAACACAGGAGTGGGTGAAGGAACCCAGTGTAAACTGTACCTAATAAAGGAAACAGTTACAGCTCTGAAACCCCATGACTCGGTGTATATGCACAATATTAGTCCCCTCAAATCAGTCGTAGCTGATGAATGCTGCCTGATAAACCTTGATCACCGAGTTAAGGTGTAAACTATAGTCCGTGCACTCTGTTAACTTTTAAACGTATTGTTGGACGAAGTTGATCCATGTTTTACCAAATATCAATAAAAGTTATATTTTAAGTGACTAATGGGTTCACGTGTCCCAATAGGACAACTTTTTGTGCTTCCACAACTGGACACAGCTCCATCCCAGCCTGCATCTACTACCAGGCTGGTGCACTATTCCTGAGGACCACTCTCCATGACCACTCCAGTAATATGCTGTGAGACCGTTGCCTGCTGTTGTTCAATGAAGAACCGTGAGTTATTTTGCACAACATTGCCTCCGTCTGATCCCTGGATACGGCTGTCTACCACCAAGGACTTCCCCATCCATTACCCAGGGACTCATCCTACAGACACTCAGGGGTTGCCCCAGGGAGAACCAGTACATCAGCCTCCCTCTCCATATTTCTTGCACACACCACCAGCTGGAGACCTGCCAGGCTGTAGGTCAGCCCTCCAGTCCCCATACCAAGCACCGTGACATCATCCTAGGCTGCAACCGCCAGCCATTCCGTTATTCTGGGCCCCGGCTGGCTCCAGGCCCCAAGAAAAGGTTAGGTCCCTGTGGGGGATGTTGCACTTGTGATTGGGAACAGGCACCATGTGTTATGCATTGTGTACATGTCATCGTGAGAAACCCCTCCCCACTGTACATGAATTTAATTCCTAAATGTCATTCAAACGCAGTGTGTGTGAATGTAACCACCAGGAACCTAATTGTATCAAATGACCCTAACGCATCTAACCTAGCCCCACTAACCCTAAGCTACTGAACCACTAACATATACAGTGCCATCCATAATTAAAGGAGTTAACTTCTTGACGCCAGTCCTCAGCTCTGAAGAATGAGAAAAACTTAGGTTTTCTCATTTTATCATCTCCTTCACCTTCTTATGACAAATGTAATAGTCTCTGTTGTTCCCCTAGAGATCAGTTATACCCGTACAGTTGCAATAGTCACAATTATGCATTACAGTAGTCAGGGCCGGCGCTATGGGTAGGCAAAGTGGGCAATTGCCCAGGGCCCCCTGAAAGTGGAGAATCTCTTCTTTCAAATGAATCTTGAATTTTTTGTGAGAATATCAGGTGCCATTTTTATATATAAAAATCCCTCCCAACGGCAGTTTAACAGTTAATATCTCCGTTTTCCTAAAACTTAGAAACACAAATTTGGATGCATATAAAAGAGGAGACCCTCTTCTATCATAGGAAAAAAAGAAGTGAGGTTCTATGTGTCACAAGCCAAAGATATAGCCTTCTGAAGTGCGACCCCCCCTCCAGATTCTTAGCCATCAGGTAACAGAGAGAATTTGCTGCTCACAGGAGCTGCTGCACCTCACAGATAATGGAAATATTTACTTTATATGTTACTACATTTTGAGAAGGGATAATGTCAACTAATATTCATGTTTTTAGCCCTCTTCTATCCAGAACTATCTAAGAATACACTTTTTCTCTTATTGCCTTTTATTTCGTGGTAGGTTTTTTTTTAAAAAAAAATTGACTGAAATGATGAACATTCGATCCTCTTCGCCTATTATATTTTAACACCGCCACCCAGAACATGTCCATAAAGCTATATGTAACACCAAAAACACACACATGTTCACCATCCACCATTATTTACACCTATGTTATGACGTTCTCACTCAAATCCTTATGAAGCGCGGGGGGTTCTGTTATTGTGCGGATAATGCAATGGAGCACATCTAAAAGTGACTTTTATTATGTCATTAGCTTGGTTTATGGATATATAGTTATTTATTTGGGTTACCGTTGTGTAAGGGAGCATACAATGATAGATCTGTGTGATGCTCAGTGCAATTTTCTGCAAAAAATAGTTTGGTGTCCCAAGTGGATTTAACATTCCCTTTGCGGCATATTTTGGTGAATATTTTCTGTTTGGAGAACATTTTTTGCCATCAAAGTCAAATTTTAAGTATTTTTTATAAAATGTTTCAGTTTGAATCAAAATTGCATGAAGGCACCTATGTCTATAAACTCTTTAATGCAGTTTTGAAAATGAGGCAAGTGTCTGCTTTCAGAAGATATATGGTTTGTTGGGTTTACTTCAATTCTTTTTGCTGTAATTTCAATTTTATTTTTAAACGGCAAAATTGTAAAAATTGCTCTGGTCAAAACGCGTCAAAATATCCAGAAATACCTGGCTGTGAAAGGGTTAATACCCCTTCGTTGAATTCCCGGCTGAAGATGCTTATCATCTCTCTCCTGTCTATATATCTATCATCTATCAGTCTAGTTATCACCTCCTATAATCTGACCATTTATATATGTCACTTTTTCTTTATTTATTAATCAATATTCTATTTCTCTCCTCCTGTATTTATCTCTCATATCGATCTACTGTATATACCATCTACTTTATCTACTTCTATCATAATAATTATAATTAATAATTCTTTATTTATATAGCGCACACAGAAAACACAACATATATGAGTCCCTGTCCCCATGGGGCTCAAAATCTATTCTACCAGTAATTTTTTGGAGTGGGGAGGAAACTGGAGGACCGTGAGGGAACCCACGCAAACACACAGAGAACATACAAACTATTTGCGGATATTGACCAGCCCTGCAAGGCTGTAGGGCTCACGAGCAAGCTACCTATCATCTCTCTATCATCTGTTTATCGCCTATAAAATTCTTCCATATTACAGTTTGTTTTACCATACTAAAGAGAGCCTCTTACTGACTGTGACTTGTCATAAAATAGTTTTATTTTGGGGCCTGACTTTTCATTTTGCCCAGGGCCCCACTTTGTCTAGAACCGGCCCTGACAGTAGTCAATAGTCCCAGCACCTCCCCCCAGTATCTACAGGGCTGCCCCAGAAGCCACAGTGCTGCCCCAGTAGTCACACGCCTGTGACCCGGCAGGCCAGATGCCTCAAATGTAATATTACAGCCCACAACTGGAGATCCTACGTCACATTGCCAAGGAACTCCAACCGATTCTACATAAAGACACAAGATTAAAAGAAATATTTCCAGTCCCTCCTCTCCTGTCCTTCCGGCAACCACCAAACCTGAAACAACTGGTTGTCCGGAGTGCCCTGAGACCTCCATCAGAAAATGGTACCTCACCCTGCCTGCAAAGCAGGTGTAAAACATGCCAGCACATTCGCACAGGTGACCAGGTACTTGTACCTCAATCACAGCAGGTACATCAGATCAAGAGGACCTTTTCCTGCAGGTCCTCTAATGTGGTCTACCTTATTATGTGTCAGCAGTGTCCAACCACAGGCCTTTATGTTGGAGAAACAGGTCAGAGACTCCATCAACGTATGAACTCACACAGAGCTGATATTAAAAATGAAAGGAAAGATCTGCCAGTGGCTGCACATTTCTCCAGAGAGGACCACACTATGGAAGATTTGCAGGTTACTATTTTAATGGGGCATTTTAAGACACAGAGGGAAAGGAAAGAATGGGAGTATAAATTAATGAGGAGATTCAACACCTTGCAAAGTGGTCTTAACATTCATGCCAGCTTCATGACCTCCTACCTCTGACCTGGAGGCCACAAGCAGATAAGAGCCAGGGCTCATGTGTCTCCCCTCATAGGTTTTTAATGTTTTTATTGCCATCCTGTTGTAAATAAGATGTCCCTGTTTTTATCAATCTGTTGTTTTAGAGTTTTTTTTTAATATCCTTTGATGATCACTGTTTAGTGTGTATAAAATGCTGTGAATTTTCTGTTTCATGCATAACATCATGTCATAACTAGTATTCTCGAAAGCTCACCATCAAATATACTCAGTTAGCCTCAAAAAGGTATCGCCTGATTTCTTCACTCTTCTTCTGGTCTCCATGGCTAACACGGTACAAATCTACACTACTAGTCACATGTAATATTACACAGACAGCATGGTCACTGCCTATGTGATAGGAAGAGGGCAGCGTAGCATGGGAGCTGAGAGCTCCTATGCTCCGCTGCAACAAGTACGGGGTGGTATTCAGCACTTTAGCCCAATCCCCCCAAGGTATAGTCTGTGGATCAGGTAGGGGCAGATGCAGCCCTAGTGACAAAGAAGGAAATGTAAATTCTGGATACATATGAAAATGAAAAAAAATTTGCCTTTACATGGACATGGATGTACATGTAATGCCTTATTCTTACATTTAGCAGTCATCCTCAAAAAGCATATAATTAATGTTCAAATCACATGTAGTTTGTTCCTTTCCATGGTCCAGCTCCTATTATGGAGCAGAACAAAAGACAATGGGAGCCCACATAATGTGCAACAGTTCCTCATGGACTTCCTTAATTATAATGATGTCTATCAGGTCATTAATCAGATAAAATAGTGCTATATGCTTCAATAGTTTTACTTCCATCTCAGATAGGTAAAACATACATTTCACAATATTTCGGAAGTAGCAGTCACTAGCAATTAAACCCATATAAAGAAAACAGCACTCAGTTTTAGCTATTGAAAGTAGATAATCATTTAATTTACCCAGCTTTGAAACATTTCAACACTCATTTCAAACAGTCATTATTCCTATTTCATTCTCTAGTAAGCGCGGTCTTATTTTTCTATTGCATGTAGGATTTACAACCGTCTATGCTTATGTTTTATAAGGTTTTAATAGATTTAAAAAAAATTAAAACCTTTTGGATGAAAAAACTATTTTTCAATTTGCTCTATTACACCCATAACTTTTTCATACTTCATGTACGAATTATAGAAAAGGGGCTATGGAGCAGTGGAGTGTAGATAGCTCTACCCTTACCTGTAACCTGACACTATAGCAGTTATTGAGACCATAGGAGAGGGACTATGGAGCAGTGCAGTGTAGATAGCACTATCCTTACCTATAGCCTGACACTATAACAGTTATTGAGACCATAGAAGAGGGACTATGGAGCAGTGCAGTGTAGATAGCACTACCCTTACCTGTAACCTGACACTATAGCATTTATTGAGACCATAGAAGAGGGACTATGGAGCAGCGCAGTGTAGATAGCACTACCCTTACCTGTAAGCTGACACTATAGCAGTTGTTGGACCATAGAGCGGACTATGGAGCAGCGCAGTGTAGATAGACACTACCCTTACTATAACCTGACACTATAGCAGTATGAGGACCATAGAAGAGGGACTATGGAGCAGTGCAGTGTAGATAGCACTACCCTTACCTGTAACTGACACTATAGCGATTGAGACCATAGGAGAGGGACTATGGAGCAGTGCAGTGTAGATAGCACTACCCTTACCTGTAACCGGACACTATAGCTGTTATTGAGACCATAGGAGAGGGACATATGGAGCATGCTCAGTGTTGATAGCAATACCCTATCTGAACCTGACACATATCGCAGTTATTGAGACCATAGGAAAGGGACTATGGAGCGGCAGTGTAGATAGCACTACCCTTACCTGTAACCTGACACTATAGCAGTTATTGAGGACCATGTAGAGGACTATGGAGCAGTGCAGTGTAGATAGCAACCCTTACCTGTAACTGACACTATAGCATTTATTGAGAACCATAGAAGAGGGACTATGGAGCAGCGCAGTGTAGATAGCCTACCCTTACTGTAAGCTGACACCTATACAGTTATGAGACATAGGAGCGGGACATGGTCGCAGTGCAGTGTAGATAGCACTACCCTTACCTGTAACCTGACACTATAGCTGTTATTGAGACCATAGGAGATAGGACTTGGAGCAGTGCAGTGTAGATAGCACTACCCTTACCTGTATGCTGACACTATAGTGTTATATTAGAGACATAGAAGAGGGACTATGGAGCAGCGCAGTGTAGATCGCACTACCCTTACGTAAGCTGACACTAAGCAGTTATTGAGACCATGGAGAGGGACATGGAGCAGCGCAGTGTAGATAGCCTACCCTTACCTGTTAACCTGACACTATAGCTTATATTGAGACCATCAGAGAGGACTATGGAGCACGCTGTGTAGATAGCACTACCCTTACCTGTAGCTGACCTATAGAAGTTATTGAGACCATAGGAGATGGACTATGGAGCAGCGCAGTGTAGATAGCACTACCTTACCTGTAACCTGACACCTATAGCATTTATTGAGGACCATAGAGAGGGACTATGGAGGTGCAGTGTAGATAGTCACTTACCCTTACCTGTAACGACACTATAGCTGTTATTGAGACCATAGGAGAGGGACTATGAGGCAGTGCAGTGTAGATAGCACTATCCTTACCTAGTAGCCTGACACTAGAAAATTATTGAGACCAAGAAGAGGGACTATGGAGCAGCGCAGTGTAGATAGCACTAACCCTTACCTGTAACCGACCAAACTATAGCATGTATTGAGACCATAGAAAAGGGACTATGGAGCAGCGCCGTGAGAGTAGCACTATCCTACCTATAGCCTGACACTATAACAGTATTGAGACCATAGAAGATGGACTATGAGCAGTGCAGTGTAGATGCACTATCCTTACCTATAGCTGACACTAAACGTTTTATTGAGACCATAGGAGAGGGACTATGGAGCAGTGAGTGTAGATAGCACTACCCTTACCTGTAACCTGACACTATAGCATTTATTGAGACCATAGAAGAGGGACTATGGAGCAGCGCAGTGTAGATAGCACTACCCTTACCTGTAAGCTGACACTATAGCAGTTATTGAGACCATAGGAGAGACGGACTATGGAGCAGCGCAGTGTAGATAGCACTACCCTTACCTGTAACCTGACACTATAGCAGTTATTGAGACCATAGAAGAGGGACTATGGAGCAGTGCAGTGTAGATAGCACTACCCTTACCTGTAAGCTGACACTATAGCTGTTATTGAGACCATAGGAGAGGGACTATGGAGCAGTGCAGTGTAGATAGCACTACCCTTACCTGTAACCTGACACTATAGCTGTTATTGAGACCATAGGAGAGGGACTATGGAGCAGTGCAGTGTAGATAGCACTACCCTATCCCTGTAACCTGACACTATAGCAGATTATTGAGACCATAGGAGGGACTATGGAGCAGTGCAGTTGTAGATAGCACTACCCTTAACTGTAACTGACACTATAGCATTATTGAGACCATAGAGAGGGACTAGGAGCAGCGCAGTGTAGATAAGCACTACCCTTCCTGTAACCTGACACTATAGCAGTTATTGAGCCCTAAGAGAGGGACTATGGAGCAGCAGTGTAGATAGCACTCCCTTACCCTGTAAGCCTGACACTATAGCAGTTATGAGACATAGGAGAGGGACTATGGCGCGTGCAGTGTAGATAGCTACTACCTACCTGTAACCGTGACACTATAGCTGTTATTGAGACCATAGGAGAGGGACTAGGAGCGTGCAGTGATAGATAGCACTACCTACCTGTACCTGACACTATAGTGTTATTAAGACCATAGAAGAGGGACTATGGAGCAGCGCAGTGTAGATAGCACTACCCTTACCTGTAAGCTGACACTATAGCAGTTATGAGACCATAGAGAGGGACTATGGAGCAGCGCAGTGTAGATGCCTACCCTTACCTGTAACCTGACACTATAGCAGTTATTGAGACCATAGAAAGGGACTATGAGCAGGCATGGGTAGATAGCACTACCCTTACCTGTAACCTGAACCTTAGCAGTTATGAGACCATGAGAGGGACTATGGAGCAGCGCAGTGTAGATAGCACTACCCTTACCTGTAACCTACATATAGCATTATTGAGACCATAGAAGAGGGACTATGAGCAGCGCAAGTGTAGATAGCAACACTACCTGTTAAGCTGACACTATAGTCAGTTATTGAGACCATAGGAAGAGGGACTATGCGCAGTGCAGTGTAGATAGACACTACCTTACTGTAACCTGACACTATAGCTGTTATTGAGACCATAGAGAGGGCTATGGAGCAGTGCAGTGTAGATAGCACTACCCTTACCTGTAACCTGACACTATAGTGTTATTGAGACCATAGGAAGGGACTATGGAGCAGTGGCAGGTTTAGATAGCACTACCCTTACTGTAACCTGGACCACTAAGCTGTTATTAGACATGAGGAAAGGGACTATGGAGCATGCAGTATAGATATCACTACCTTACCTGTAACACTGCACTAAGCGATTGAGACTATAGAGAGGGACTATGGAGCATGCAGTGTATAGATAGCACTACCTTACCTGTAACCTGACACTATAGCAGTTATTGAGACCATAGGAGAGGGACTAGGAGCAGTGCAGTGTAGAGCACTACCCTTACCTGTAACTGACACTATAGCTGTTATTGAGACCACAGAATGGGACTATGGAGCAGCGCAGGTAGATAGCAACTAACCTTACCATGTAATCTGACAAATATAGCAGTTATTGAGACCACAGAGAGGGACTATGGAGCAGTGCAGTGTAGATGCACTACCTTACCTAGTAGCCTGACACTATACAGTTATTGAGACCATAGAGATGGGACTATGGAGCAGTGCGTGTAGATAGCACTACCACTTACCTGAACCTGACACTATAGCAGTTATTGAGTACCATAGGAAGGGACTATGGAGCGTGCAGTGTAGCTAGCACAAACCTACCTGTAACCTGACACTATAGCAGTTATTGAGACTATAGACAGGGACTATGGAGCAGTGCAGTGTAGATAGCACTACCCTTACCTGTAACGCTGACACTATAGCATTTATTGAACCATAGAAGTGGACTATGGAGCAGTGTGGTGTAGTTGCATTACCCTTACCTGTAACCTGACACTTAGCAGTTATTGAGACATAGGAAAGGGGGACTATTGGAAGCAGTGCAGTGTAGATAGCACTACCCTTACCTGTAACCTGACACTATAGCAGTTATTGAGACCATAGGAGAGGGAACTATGGCAGGCGTGAGATGCACTACCTTACTGTAACCTGACACATAGCAGTTTTGGAGCCATAGGAGAGGGACTATGGAGCAGTGCATTGTAGCACTACCCTACCTGACTGACACTTAGCGTATTAAGACCATAGAAGAGGGACTAGGAGCAAGCGCAGTGTAGATAGCATACTCTACCTGTAATGACACTATAGCAGTTATGAGACCATAGAGAGAGGGACTATGGGCAGGCAGTGTAGATAGCACTACCCTTACCTGTAACCTGACACATGCATTATTGAGACCATAGGAAGAGGGACTATGGAGCAGCGCAGTGTAGATAGATACCCTTACCTGTAACTGACAACTATAGCAGTTATTGAGACCATAGGAAAGGGACTATGGGCGCGAGTGTAGATAGCACTACCCTTACCTGTAAGCTGACACATATAGCAGTTATTGAGACCATAGGAAGGGACTATGGGCAGCGCAGTGTAGATAGCCCTACCCTACCTGTAATGACTACTATAGTATTATTGAGACCATCAAGAGGGGACTATGGAGCAGCGCAGTGTAGATAGCACTACCCTTACCTGTAACTGACACTATAGCAGTTATGAGACCATAGGAGGGGACTATGGCGCAGTGCGGTAGATAGCACTACCTCTTAACCTGTAACGACTATAGCTGTATTGAGACCATCGGAAGGGACTATGGAGCATGCAGTGTAGATAGCATCCCTTACCTGTAACTGACACTATAGCATGTTATTGACCATAGGAGAGGACTATGGAGCAGTGCAGTGTAGATAGCACTACCCTTACGTTAAGCTGACACTATAGATGTTATTTAGATATAGGAAAGAGGGACTATGGAGCAGTGCAGTTAGATAGCACTACCCTTACGTAACCTGACACTATAGCAGTTATTGAGACCATAGAGAGGGACTAGGAGCAGTGCAGTGTGTAGCACTACCCTTACCTGTAACCTGACACTATAGCAGTTTGATGACCAAGAAGAGGGACTAGGAGCAGGCAGTGTAGATAGCACTACCCTTACCTGTAAGCGACACTATAGCGTTATTGAGACCAAGAAGGGGACTATGGAGAGCGCAGGGTAGATAGCACTACCCTTACCTGGAACCTGACACTATAGCATATTGAGACCAAAGGAGGGGGATATGGAGCAGCGCAGTGTAGATAGCACTACCTTACCTAGTACTGACACTTAACAGTTATTGAGACCATAGGAGAGGACTATGGAGCAGTGCAGTGTAGATAGACACTACCCTTACCTGTAACCTGACACTATAGCAGTTATTGAGACCATAGGAAGGGACTATGGAGCAGTGCAGTGTAGATAGCACTACCCTTACCTGTAACTGACACATAGCCTTATTGCGGACATAGAAAGGGGACTATGGAGCAGTGCAGTGTAGATAGCACTACCCTTACCTGTAACTGACTATAGCATTTATTGAGACCATAGAAGGGGACTATGGAGCAGTGCGCAGGTGTAGTAGCATCCCTTACCTGTAACCTGACACTATAGCAGTTATTGAGACTATAGGAAAGGGACTATGGAGCAGTGCAGTGTAGATAGCACTACCCTTACCTGTAACCTGACACTATAGCAGTTATTGAGACTATAGGAGAGGGACAATGGAGCAGTGCAGTGTAGATAGCACTACCCTTACCTGTACCTGACACTATAGCTGTTATTGAGACCATGGATAGGGCTACGGAGCAGTTGCAGTGTAGATAGCACTACCCTTACTGAAGTTGACACTACAGATGTTATTGAGCCAATAGAGGGGACTATGGAGCAGCTGCAGTGTAGATAGCACTTACCCTTACCTGTTAATGACACTTACCAGCTATTGAGACCATAAGAGAGGGACTATGGAGTATGCAGGTAGGATAGACATACCCTTACCTTAACCTGACACTATAGCAGTATTGGACCATAGGAGAGGGATATGAGCAGTGCAGTGTAGATAGCACTACCCTACCTAACCTGACACTATAGCAGTTTATTGAGACCATAGAAGGGACTATGAGCCGGCAGTTGTAGATAGCCATACCTTACCTTAACCTGACACTATAGCAGTTATGAGACCATATGAGAGGGATATGGAGCAGTGACAGTGTAGATAGCACATACCCTTACCTGTAACCTGACACTATAGCTGTTATAGAGACCATAGGAGGGGACTATGGAGCAGTGCAGTGTAGATAGCACTACCCTACCTGTAACCTGACACTATAGCAGTTATTGAGACTATAGAAGGGACTATGGAGCAGTGCAGTGTAGATACACACACCCTTAACGTAACCTGACACTATAGCGTTATTGAGACCATAGGAGAGGGACTATGGAGCAGTGCAGTGTAGATAGCACTACCCTTACCTGTAACCTGACACTATAGCATTTTATTGGACATAGGAAGGGACTACGGAGCAGTGCAGTGTAGTAGCACTACCCTTACCTGTAAGCTGACACTATAGCAGTTTATTGGAAAACATAGGACGAGGGACATGGAGCAGCGCAGTAGTAGAGCATACCCTACTGTAACCTGACACTACCAGCGTATTGAGACCATAAAGAGAGGGACTATGGAGAAATGCAGTGTAGATAGCACTACCCTTACCTGTAACCTGACACTATAGCAGTTATGGGACCATAGGAGGGACTCTGGAGCGTGCAGTGTAGATGCACTACCCTACTTAAACTACACTATAGCAGTTATTGAGACCATAGGAGAGGGATATGGGCAGTGCAGGTAGATAGCACACCCCTTACCTTAACTGGACACTATAGCATTATTGAGACCATAGAAGAGCTATGGAGCAGGCAGTGTAGATAGCACCTACTATTACCTGTACCTGACACTATAGCTGTTTAGAGACCATAGGAGAGGGACTATGGAGCAGTGCAGTGTAGATAGCACTACCCTACCTGTAACCTGACACTTAGCGTTATGAGACTATAGAAGGGACTATGGAGCAGTGCAGTGTAGTAGCACTACCTTACCTGTAACCTGACACTAAGCAGTTATGAGACCATGAGGGGACTATGGAGCAGTGCAGTGTAGATAGCACTACCCTTACCTGTAATGACACTATAGAGGTTATGAGACCATAGGATAGGGACTAGAGAGTGCAGTGTGAGTAGATAGCACTACCCTACCTGTAAGCTGACATATAGCATTATTGAACCATAGAAGAGGGACTATGAGCAGAGCAGTGTAGATGCACTACCTTACTGTAAGCTGACACTATAGCTGTTATTGAGACCATAAGAAGGGGGACTAGGAGAGCAGTGTAGATAGCACTACCCTTACCTGTACCTGACACTATGCATGATTGAGTTAAGGAGAGGGACTATGGAGAGTGGAGGTAGAGCACTACCTTACCTGTAACCGACACTATAGTGTTTAGAACATAGGAGAGGGGACTATGAGCGCGTGCAGTTAGATAGCACTACCCTTACCTAGTAAGCCTAAGAACTATAGCTAGTTATTGAGACATATAGAGAGGGGACTATGGAGCAGTGCAGTGTAGATAGCACTACCTACTGTAACCTGACACATAGAATATTGAGACCATAGGAGAGGGACTATGGAGCAGTGCAGTGTAGATAGCACTACCCTTACCTGTATCCTGACACTATAGCTGTTATTAAGACCATAGAAGAGGGACTATGGAGCAGCGCAGTGTAGATAGCACTACCCTTACCTGTAAGCTGACACTATAGCAGTTATTGAGACCATAGGAGAGGGACTATGGAGCAGTGCAGTGTATATCATCCCTACCCTCTACCTTGTAACTGACACTATAGCGTTCTTGAGACCCATATGTGAGGCTGGACTATGGGCCAGGTCGTGTGATAGACACCCCTTATACTGAACGTCGTGACTATAGCTCGAGTATGAGACCATAGAAGAGGGACTATGGAGCATGCAGTGTAGATAGCACTACCTTACCTGTAACCTGACACTATAGCAGTATTGAGACCATAGGAGAGGAGGGACTATGGAGCGGCAGTGTAGATAGCACTACCTTACTGTAACCTGACACTATAGCATTTATTGAGACCATAGAAAGGGACTATGGAGCAGCGCAGTGTAGAATAGCATACCCTTGACCTGTACACCTATATACAGTTATTGAGACCATAGGAGAGGACATGTGCAGTGCAGTGTTAGATAGCACTACCCTTACCTGTAACCTGAACTATGCATGTTATTGAGACCATAGGTAGAGGACTATATGGAGCAGTGCAGTTAATAGTCAACCTCTTACCTGTAACTCCTGACACATAGCTGCTTATTAGAGACATAGAAGAGGGACTATGGAGCAGCGCAGCTGTTGTAGATTACATCTACACCCTATACCTAAACTGACACTATGCAGTTTATTGAGACCATAGGAGAGTGGACTCATGGAGCAAGCTGCAGTGTTAGGCATAGCCCTACCCTTACCTTTAACCTAACACTATAGCATTTATTGGAACCATAGAAGGGACATGGACAGTCGCAGTGTAGATAGCCTACCCTTACTTGTAACTGACACTATAGATTATTGAGACCATAGGAGAGGATATGGAGCAGCGCAGTGTATATATCTACTACCTTACCTGTGAGACCTGACACTATAGCATTTATTGGAGACCCATAGAGAGGGACTATGGAGCCGTGCAGTGTTAGATAGCACTACTACCTTACCTGTAACCTATCACTATGCTGTATTGAACCATAGGGAGGGACTATGGGATCAGTGCAGTGTAGATAGCACTATCCTACCTCTTATGTAACCCGACACTATACACATTGAGACCATAGAGAGGGACTATGGACAGCAGTGTAATGGCACTACACCCTTACCTGTAACCTGACACTAATACATGATTGTTGAGACCATAGAAAGGGACTATGGAGCGCCAGCATGGTAGAAGCACTACCTTACCTAATACCTGACACTATACACATGTATTGAGACCATAGAAAGGGACTATGAGGCAGGCATGTGATTGCCTATCCTTACCTATAGCTGACACCTATAACAGTTTTGAGACCATAGAAGAGGACTATGGAGCAGTGCATTGTAGATAGCACTACCCTTACCTGTACCTGACACTATAGCTTTTATGAACCCATAAAGAATAATGGAGCAGCGCAGTAGATAGCACTTACCCTTACCTGTAAGCATGACACTATAGCAGTTATTAGACCATAGAAGAGGGACTATGGAGCAGGCAGTGTAGATAGCACTACCTTTACCTTAACCTGACCACTATACCAGTTATTGAGAACCATAGAAGAGGACTAGGGAGCAGTGCAGTGTAGATAGCACTACCCATCCGAACCTGACACTATAGCTGTTATTGAACCATAGGAAGGGACTATGGAGCAGTGCAAGTGTAGATAGCACTACACCTTACCTGTAACCTGACACTATAAGCCTTATTGAGACCATAGGAGAGGGACTATGGAGCAGTGCAGTGTAGATAGCCACTACCTTACCGTAACCTGACACTATAGCATTTATTGAGACCATAGGATAGGGACTAGGAGCAGTGCAGTGTAGATACACTAACCCTTACCTGTCAGGAACACTATAGCATTTATTGAGACCATAGAAGAGGGACTAGGGAGCAGCGCGTGTAGATAAGCACTACCCTTACCTGTAACCTGACACTATGCATTTATTGAGACCATGATGGGACTATGGAAGCAGCGCATGTAGATAGCACTACCCTTCCCTTGTAACCTGACACTATAGCAGTTATGAGACTCAGGAGAGGGACTATTGGCAGTGCAGTGTAGATAGCTACTACCCTTACCTGTAACCTGACACTATAGCATGTTATTGGACCATAGGAGAGGGACTATGGACATGCAGTGTAGATAGCAACTACCCTTACCTGTAACTGAACATAGCGTTATTAGAGACCATAGAAGAGGGACTATGGAGCAGCGCAGTGTAGATAGCAATACCCTTACCTGTAACCTGACCTACTATAGAGCTTTATTGAGACCATAGAAGAGGGACTATGGAGCACGCAGTGTAGATAGCACTACCCTTACCTGTAACCTGACACTATGCAGTTATTGAGACCATAGAAAGGGACTATGGAGCACGCGCATGTAGATAGCACTACCCTTCCTGTAACCTGACACTATAGCAGTTTATGAGACCATGAGGAGAGGGACTATGAGCAAGCTGCAGTGTAGATGCACTACCCTTACCTGTAACCTACACTATAGCATTTATTGAGACCATAGAAGCAGGGACTATGGAGCATGCGCAGTGTAGATAGCACTACTACCTTACCTGTAACTGCAACACTATAGCATTATTGAGACCATAGAGGAGGGACTATGGGCAGTGCAGTGTAGATGCACTAACCCTTACTGTAACCTGACACTATAGTAGTTATTGAACCATAGAGAGGGCTATGGAGCAGTGCAGTGTAGATAGCACTACCCTTAACCTGTAACCTGACACTATAGGCTGTTATTGAGCCCATAGGAAGAGGACTATGGAGCAGTGCATGGTAGATAGCACTACCCTTACCTGTCACCGACACTAAGCGTTTATTTGACCATGGAAAGGGACTATGGAGCAGTGCGTATAGATATCACTACCCTTACCTGTAACCTGACCCTATAGCGTTTTGAGACTATAGAGAGGACTATGGAGCACGCAGTTCAGTAAGCACTACCTACCCTACCTGTAACCTAAGACACGTAAGCAGCATTTATTGAGACCATAGGAAGGGACTGGAGCAGTGCATGTAGATAGTCACTACCCTTACCTGTAAGCTACCTATAGCTGTTATTGAGACACAGAAGGAGACTTGGAGCAGCGCAGTAGATAGCATACCCTACCTGTAACTCTGACATATACAGTTATTGAGACCAAGGAGAGGGACTATGGAGCTTGCAGCAGTGTTATGTCCTATCCTTTACCTATAGACCTGACACTATATACAGTTATTGAGACCATAGAGATGGGCTCTGGAGCAGTGCAGTGTAGATAGCACTACTACCCTGTACCTGTCACCTATAGCAGTTTATGAGTACCATGGAAGGGACTATGGAGCAGTGCAAGTGTAGATAGCACTAAACCCTCCCTGTAACCTGACACTATAGCAGTTATTGAGACTAATAGCAGAAGGACTATGGAGCAGTCGCAGTGTAGATAGCCCTACCCTTCCTGTAAGCTGACCACTTATAGCATTTATTGAAACCATAGAGTGGACTATGGAGCATGGCAGTGTAGTTCATCCATACCCTTACCTGTACTGACACTATAGCAGTTATTGAGACCTATAGGAAAAGGGCTTTGGAGCAGGCAGTGTAGATACATACCTTACCTTAACCTGACACTAAGCTTATTGAGACCATAGTCGAGGTACTATGCGCAGGCGTGTAATAGCACTAACCTTACCTGTAACCTGACACTATAGCAGTTATTGAGACCATAGGGAGGGGACATGGACAAGTGCGAGTGTAGATAGTAACTACCCCTTACCTGTATACCTGACACTATAGCTTATTATAAGACCATAGAAGAGGGACTATGGACAGCGCATGTGTGATAGCACTACCCTTACCTGTACTAACACTATACGTCAAATATGGAGACACATAGAAGAGGGACTATGGAGCAAGCGCAGTGTAGATAGACTACCTTACCTGTAAGCTGACACTATAGCATTTATTGAGACCATAAGAGAGGGACTATGGGCGCGCATGGTAGATAGCACTACCACTTACTGTAACTGACACTAATAGTTATTGAGACCATAGAGAAGGGACTATGAGCGCGCAGTGTAGATAGCACTACCCTTACTGTAGCTCGACACTATAGCAGTTATTGAGACATAGGAGACGGACTACGGCGGCGCGTGTAGATAGCAAGCATCTACCCTTACCTTACCTGACATATAGCTTTACCTTGAGACCATAGACATGCGCAGCATTGAGCCCTCGGCCACTGGAGATACTGGAAGCCATACCCTAACCCTTACCTGTAACTGACCCTATAGCAGTTATTGAGACCATAGGAGAGGGACTATGGCGAGCAGTGCGTGTAGATAGCACTACCCTTACCTGTAACTGACACTATACGTTTGAGACCATAGGAGAGGGACTATGGAGCACGTGCATTGTAGATAGCACTACCTTACCTGTAACCTGACACTATAGCTTTATTGAGACCAATGAGAGGGACTATGAGCAGGCAGCTCGATATGCACTACCCTTACCTGTAACCTGACACTATAGCTGTTATTAACTAGGAAAGGGACTAGGAGTCAGTGCAGTAGTAGATATCACTACCCTTACCTGTAACCTGACACATAGCTTATGATGACTATAGGAGAGGGACTATGGGGCAGGTGCAGTGTAGAAGCACTACCCTTACTGTATACACCTGACACTATAGCAGTTATTGAGACCATAGAAGGGACTAGGAGAGCAGTGCAGTGTAGATAGCACTACCCTTACCTGTCGCTGAACACTATAGCTGTTATTGAGCCATCAGAAGGGGACTATGGAGCAGCGCAGTGTGATAGCACTACCCTTACCTGGTAACCTGACACTATAGCAGTTATTGAGACCAAAGGAAGAGGGACTATGGAGCAGTGCAGTGTAGATTAGCACTACCTTACCTGTAACCTGACACTATAACAGTTATGAGACCATAGGAGAGGGACTATGGAGCAGGCAGTGTAGATAGCACTACCTTACCTGTAACCTGACACTATAGCAGTTATTGAGACCATAGGAGGGACTATGGAGCAGTGCAGTGTAGATAGAACTACCCTTACCTGTAAACCGACCACTATACAGTTATTGAGACCTATAGGAAGGGGCTATGGAGCAGTGGCGTGTAGATAGCCTACCCTTACCTGTAAGCTGACACTATAGCATTATTGAGACCATAGAAGGGACTATGGAGCAGTGGAGTGTAGTTAGCATTACCCTTACCTGTAACCTGACACTATAGCAGTTATTGAGACTATAGGAAAGGGACTATGGAGCAGTGCAGTGTAGATAGCACTACCCTTACCTGTAACCTGACACTATAGCATTTATTGAGACCTATAGAAGGGACAATTGGAGCAGTGCAGTGTTAGATAGCACTAACCCTTACCTGTAAGCCTGACACTATAGCATTTATGGAGACCATGAGATGGGACTATGGAGCAGGCAGTGTAGATTCACTAACCCTTACCTGTAAGCTGACACTAGCAGTGTTTTGAGCCATAGACGTGGGACTATGGAACAGTGCAGTGTAGATAGCATCTACCCTTACCTTTAACCTGACACTATCAGCGTTATTGAGACATAAAAGAGAGGGACTATGAGTCGCCGTGTAGATAGCACCTATACCACTTACCTGTAACTGACACATAATATGCAGTACTTCGACCTAGGAGAGGACTATGGAAGGCAGGCAGTGTAGATAGCACTACCCTACCTTAACTGACCTATAGCAGTTATTGAGACCATAGGAGAGGGACTAGTGAGCAGTGCAGTGTATAGCCACCCTTACCTAACCTACACTTAGAGCAGTTATTGAGACCATGAGAGGGAATGGAGCAGTGCAGTGAGATAGCACACCCTACCTGTAACCTGACACTATAAGCTTTTATGAGACCATAGAGGGGACTCTGGAGCGTGCAGTTGTTATAGCACTACCCTTACCTGTTACACCTGAACCTATAGCAGTTATTGGACCTAGGAAGGGACTATGGAGCAGGCAGTGTAGATAGCACTACCCTTACCTGTAACCTGACACTATAGCAGTTATTGAGACCATAGAGAGGGACTATGGAGCGTGCAGTGTGATAGCACTACCCTTACCTGTAACCTACACTATAGCAGTTATTGAGACACTAGGAAGGGACTACGAGCAGTGCAGTGTAGATAGCACTACCCTTACCTGTAAGCTGACACTATAGCATTTATTGAAACATAGCGAAGAGGACTATGAGCAGCGCAGTGTAGATAGCACTACCCTTACTACCTGACACTATCAGCTGTTATTGAGACCATAAAGATGGGACTAATGGAGTAATGCCATGGTAGATAGCACTACCCTTACCTTAACCTGACACATAGCAGTTATTGGACCATAGGAGAGGGACTATGAAGCAGTGCAGTGTAAGATAGCATAACCCTACCTATAACCTGACACTATAGCAGTTATTGAGACCATAGAGAGGAACTTGGAGCAGTGCAGGGTAGATAGCAACTAACCCTTACCTATAACCTGACACTATAGCAGTTATTGAGACCATAGAAGAGGGACTATGGAGCAGTGCAGTGTAGATAGCACTACCCTTACCTGTAACCTGACACTATAGCTGTTATAGAGACCATAGGAGAGGGACTATGGAGCAGTGCAGTGTAGATAGCACTACCCTACCTGTAACACCTGACACTATAGCAGTTATTGAGACTATAGGAAGGGACTATGGCAGTGCAGTGTAGTAGCACTACCCTTACTGTAACCTGACACTATAGAGCAGTTATTGAGACCATAGGAGAGGGACTATGGAGGGCAGCAGTGTAGATAGCACTACCCTTACCTGTAACCTGACACTATAGCATTATTGAGACATAGGATAGGGACTACGGAGCGTGCAGTGTGATAAGCACTACCCTTACCTGTAAGCTGACACTATAGCATTTATTGAAACCATAGAAGAGGACTATGGAGCAGCGCAGTGTAGATGCACTACCTTACTGTAAGCTGACACTATAGCTGTTATTGAGACCATAAGAGGGACTATGGAGAATGCAGTGTGATAGCACTACCCTTACCTGTACCTGACACTAACAGTTATTGAGTCTACAGGAGAGGAGGACTATGGGAAGCAGTGGAGTAGATAGCACTACAACCTTACCTGTTACCTACACTATAGCGTTTATTTGAGACGATGGAGTAGGGGACTATGGAGGCAGGCAGTGTAGATAGCACTACCCTTACTGTAAGCTAAAACTAGCTGATTATTGGACCATAAGAGGGACTAGGAAGCAGTGCAGTGTAGATAGCTACCCTACTTGTAACCCGACACTATGCATTATGCAGACCATAGAAGAGGACTATGGAGCAGTGCGTGTAGATAGCACTACCCTTACTGTAACCTGACACTATAGCATTTATTTGACCATAGGAGAGGGACTATGGAGCATGCCGTAATAGTAACTAACCTTACCTGTACCACCTATACTAATCTGTTATTGAGAACCATAGGAGAGGGCTAATGGACATCGCATGTGTGATATTCACTTACCCCTTACCTGTAACCTGACACTATAGCATTGTGACCATCGAGCATGACTATAGAGCATGCGGTGTGATGCACTACACTTACCTGTAACCTGACACTATAGAAGTTATTGAGACCATAGAAGATGGGCTATGGAGCAGTGCAGTGTAGATAGCTCTACCCTTACCTGTACCCTGACACTATAGCAGTTATTGAGACCATAGAAGAGGGACTATGGAGCAGTGCAGTTTAGATAGCACTACCCTTACCTGTAACCTGACACTATAGCAGTTATTGAGACCATAAGAGAGGGACTATGGAGCAATGCAGTGTATATATCACTACCCTTACCTGTAACCTGATACTATATCTGTTATTGAGACCATAGGAGAGGGACTATGGAGCAGTGCAGTGTAGATAGCACTACCCTTACCTGTAACCTGACACTATAGCAGTTATTGAGACCATAGGAGAGGGACTATGGAGCAGTGCAGTGTAGATAGCACTACCCTTACCTGTAACCTGATACTATAGCTGTTATTGAGACCATAACAGAGGGACTATGGAGCAATGCAGTGTAGATAGCACTACACTTACCTGTAACCTGACACTATAGAAGTTATTGAGACCATAGAAGAGGGGCTATGGAGCAGTGCAGTGTAGATACCACTACCCTTAGCTGTAACCTGACACTATAGAAGTTATTGAGACCATAGAAGATGGGCTATGGAGCAGTGCAGTGTAGATAGCACTACCCTTACCTGTAACCTGACACTATAGCTAATTAAAGAAAGGAAAGACAGCGGATGTGTAAACAAAATCAATTTATTAATTCTTCAAAAGAGACAATAAAAACATTTAAAAACCCAATGAAGGGGATATAAGCATATAGGACTCTCCTCAAGTAAATAACAAAACAGAACTAGTAAAAGATAATAATAAATAAGGCTGCCAATACAACATCTATATAGTATATGTCATTATTGCTGTGTCTCTTCTACCTCATTAGATCTTCTCAAACATATTGATTTGTATTTATGAATTTTTTACATATGGTAGAGACACTGTTTGCCATTGCATCCACTATACACTACAGAGCCTAATGGCCCATTGATTTTTGTGATTTTTGGCACGCTGCACTTTATTTTTTTCTAGAGCATCAATTTGATATTAGCTTTGTGCATACATTGTATTGGCAGCCTTATTTACTATTATCTTTTACTTGTTCTGTTTTGTTATTTATTTGAGGTATACCCCCTTGAGGAGAGTCCTATATGCCTATATCTCCTTCATTGGGTTTTTAAATGTTTTTATTGTCTCTTTTGATGAATTAATAAATTGATTTTGTTTACACATCTGCTGTCTTTCCTTTCTTAAATTAAAGGAAACCTACCACTTGAAGTGGCAGGTTTCAGAAGAAAATACCGAGCACCAGCTCAGGGTGAGCTGGTGAACGGAGCTTATTTTTGTTAGTGTTTTAAACCGCTGTATTGCGGTTTTTGGTTTTTAAACAATTTTTTAAACTTTATAGCCGGCGCAGGGAGGTACGCGCTCGGCGCTAACCATGCGCGAGGCTTCCTCACTTCCTATTAGCCGCGCGCCATAGTCGTGCATGGTAAGCGCCGAGCACGTACCTCCCTGTGCCGGCTATAAAGTTTAAAAAGGTTTTAAACCGCAATACAGCAGTTTAAAACACTAACAAAAATAAGCTCCGGCACCAGTTCACCCTGAGTTGGTGCTCGGTATTTCCATCTGAAACCTGCCACTTCAAGTGGTAGGTTTCCTTTAACTATTACGTTTTGGGATGTGATATTTACCTATTTACCTCCCCCTTTTTGTTTTCTGGTTTCTGGCACTATAGCTATTATTGTGACCATAGGAGAGGGGTTATGGAGCAATGCAGTGTAGATAGCACTACCCTTACCAGTAATCTGACACTATAGCTGTTATGGAGACCACAGGAGAGGGGTTAGGGAGCAGTTCAGTGTAGATAGCAGATAGCTCTTCAGAATTAAGCACTTGCAAAGCTGCAGCCTTGGATTAGAAGTTCACTTTTACAGCTCTGCTACCTGCGCACAAAAAATGTATTAAATTGCTATCCAGTTCTTTCACCTGACTCTGTTCTGCATGGTCAAACCTTAGATAGATTCCCAATCATAAAACAGCATTTTTCATCAAGAGTCACATATCCCCTTCTCTTTTTTTTTGCCCTCAACATATTCTAGGTTTATACACATTGAATTACACTAGGATACACCTAACTAGAAGAAGTAGTGTAGTGTTTTGGTTTCAAAAAAATAAAACCCTTCATATACAGTAGCATATGGGTCAAAGTCTGTAAAACTGTTGGGATTTTTCACTTGACTGCGTGTCAGTAGTCTGCAAGCAATATATCTGACATCTGGAGAGATGTGAACAATCCGGAGTCAAAGTCACGCAGAGGTTAGCTATAAATCACAAGTCTGCCTGCAAATTTTGCTTTACTATAATTTCTCTATTAAAATTTGTAGTGCACATCAACCCTTCAAATTATTCACATTTAATTCTCATACATCATTTAAGGCCACGAAATATAATTTATTATTTAATAAAAAATCGTTGAACATGACTTTATAGGAATATGTTCTTACATCTTCTATCATATATCTGGAATTCCACAGTAAAATTTATTTTGAGATATGAAATGAGTGCAGTGGGCACAAAGAAAAATGTTCAAAAACACTTAAATTGTGAAACGTGTTATAATTCTTGTGTGTCTCTTAGTTTATCCTAGCTTTGGGATACACTAGGATTTGCATAAAAACATGGGTAATCTTCTTGTAAGAAGTAGGTCAATGGGGATTTGTTGCAGTTATTGGAGGATCCTCAGTTCTTTCCTATTCAGTAGTTGGTATTTTCTAAAGAGCTAATGCATATCTGTAGTGCACAATATTTACTATACATTAGAAGCATTAATATTATTTAAGAACAATAGAATGTGTTTATTATCCACATTATCCGCAGTTAATTATTGATACATATTTTCTTTTAGTCATTAACAAACTTTCACTATAAATAATTGTGTGAACAAAAAAAACATAAAAACCATGGGAATCATCATTAAATATTTATTAATATCCCAAATAATTGACTATTATTGTTTGCATATGGTTTATATGGCAATGTCTGATTAAGACAAACTACCCCATTAGTACAAAGTGTTTGAGCAGGCTCACATAATAGTATTTTATGGCTTATAAAATGTTTTTAGCTATATCACTTGAATGTATCCCATTGCTATACTTCGTAAAAGTGCACACTATAGAAACAAGTCTCTTCAGTGGCATAACATGACCCCAGTGGGCCCCAGTGCACACTTAAAATTGTGAACCCCCCCTTTACTTATTCTTCATAGCCGTTCAGATGTCACTCATCTTAATGACACACAGAATTGATTCTCTATCGCTTCTATTGGGCCCACATCTGCTCCTCTACCCACACACCCTACGACCATCATCTTTACGCCCTTGCGTGTCATGTTGTAGACAATCTTGCTTATTTTCCTTCACTACTACTTAAATTAGATTTTTTTATATATTAACCTCTTCCTGACATAATATTTTTTCATTTAGCTTAGAGGGATATTTTGGGAGTTATGAAAACAGCGTTGAACAGCTGGGTTTTAATGGATACTGCTGCTGACATCCCACATCTTTGTCTTCCATGGATGAAAGGGAAGAGTAATATTCAAAGCTTTTATTCTGCCAGTAACAGTAACATGTTTACATTTAACTCTTAATAGACATTGCATGTTTCAATAATTAGATATTAATGTTTAAACATACATACAAAATCTGCATTTAGATCATGTAAGACAAGAACAATTGTTGTACATTTATACAAACCTGGTAAACATAACCAGTTTTTTACTTGAGTTTGAGTTCTGCGTTATGAGTACCACACCCAGATTTATATTCGCAGTAAGTAAGTGACATCTTGATGCATCTCAGAACCAGGGATGTGTCACAGGTGTCAGGTGGAGTAATGGACAACTGAACCAATCAGCTGCATCCAGACGTTCCTATGTTAACTAATTGGTGACTTTATTGAGTGCTTTTTAGACAAGTTTTATTTATCTGTACACTCTCTATACTTTGCCAAGTATCTCACTCTTTCCTTGTATCTTTGACCATTCTTTGCCCCGAAATTTTTGTTTTGAAATAATTTACCCGTCCTCGCTATTTGTTTTGTCTGTCTCTTTTATTTGTCCTTTTATTTGTATTTTATTCTTTTCACAAACTCATAGTAGACACTGTTGCCCAGTTGGAACAAGCAGCAAACTCTCAGCTTGTATGGAGAGGGCTCAATCTGTGAGCCCTATCCAAACTCCCTTAATTAGGGACTTAGAAGTACAAGTTGTTAGGGGGTTAATGATCCAGAGTTTTGCAGGGCATTTAAAAGCATCTGCAATAAATGTTCCTTTGACTGGATATTACTGACCATTAAAACTATCTAACTGGAATGACAGAGTCATTTGGTCAGCTGTAATCCATGGAACAACTTATTTATTAATTAAAATTAAAAAACTGAATAAAACCATTTAAGACTTTCACGTAGAGACAGAAAACAACAAAGACCAAAGTTCCTAGCGGCACAGAAAATTATCAGCAAAAACTGGTATGCAAGTGTCAGGATCCAAACTTCTTTAGATGAAGAGGCCCCCAAAAAACAAAGAGACACTCATCCTCCTCGAGTGGCGAATACATCCTATTTGCACATGCCCCATGCAGAAAGGAGGTTTATAAACATCAGAGCAGTGGCCATTTCCAAATGGCTATGTATCCTGAACCCTGGCACCTAGAAACACAATGCTGGTGTTATACTAAACTCCCATTTGATATTGAATACTGCACAGAACCAAAGATATCCACCCTTAAATTTGTACTAAATAATTTTGATTTCCAATTCTAACTTTAACCCCTTAAGGACTAAGCTCATTTTCACCCTTAGGACACAGCCCGATTTTTCAAATCTGCCTGTGTCACGATATGCAGGTATAATTTTGGAATGCTTTATCTTACCGATTTTATTTTCACACTGTTTTTTCATGACATGTTGTACTTCACTTTAATGCTATATTTCACCTGAAATATATTTTTATTAGAAACTCCCCACAAATTGCCCCATTTTTAAAACTGCATTCCCAAACTATTTGTACCACTTTTGGTAATCTTGATAACCCTTTATGCTTCTCACAAAAATTAAAACAAAATGGAAGTTCTATTTGGAATTTAGAAATTTTGACAATAAAATGATTATTTAGTCCTAAAATGTACACATTCATGCAGGATACAATAAGAAAACACATATCAGATTTTGTTGCACAGTTTCTTATGAGTACAGCAATACCCCACATGTGGATGCAAACTACTTTAGGGCCTACAGCAGAGCACAGAACGCAGTGAGCTTCTAGAGCAGAGATGTTGATGACGTTGTTTTCAGGTGCCATTTCACATTTGAAAAGGTCCTGAGCTGCAAGAACAGTGAAACCCCCCTTAGAAATTACACCACCCGGAGAATTTATCACGGGTTATAATGAGATTTTTACCACCACAGATGTTTTATTAAAAGTATTTACATTGGCTTGTGTAAGTGAAAATCTTTCTTAAAAAAACTCGCTCTGGCAACTAAGTTTTAATTTTTAAAGGGGTTAAAGAAGTATGAATGCATTAATATCTCATATGTGATCACAAACTGCTGTACGGATGCACAATACAGTTCAAAAGTGAAGGAGCGTCTATTGGCCGATTTTGCTGGAACAGATTTCAGGCGCTATGTCGCCTTGGCTGAGCCCCTATAATATCGTAGGGTAGCAAAAACCTCAAAAGAATGGACCTAATTTAAAAAACTAGACTCCTCAAGGATTGCAGTAACACTATATTTAGGGGTGCAATTCTCCATTGTTCAACCTATTTATTAGGGTCAGTAATTGATTTTTACAGGTTTTTTTGTGATCTACACACCAAATACCACAGATAACTAGATGTTACTAAATTGATCTTCCGTATTTTCTATGGATCACTACGGTTACAGTGATTTATATACCGTATATACTCGAATATAAGCCGACCCAAGTATAAGCCGAGGCCCCTAATTTTACCACAAAAACCAGGTAAAACCTATATTTTTTTTACTCGAGTATAAGCCGAGTGTGGGTTTTCAGCACATTTTTTTGTGCTGAAAAACTAGGCTTATACTCGAGTATATAAGGTAGCTTTTTTATGTTTGACTTGTTCTACAAAATAAAAACAGAAAAATCTGTTGATTTTGCATTGCTGTCTACCAAGCAATGTAATATTTTAATTATTTTGTTGATTGAGCTGTTTTAGAGCTAAATGTGCCCTAAATGTGACTTTTTCATCACTTTTTTATGGTGTTTTTTGTTTGGTTAGAAGCACAAAAATCATAACATTTGCTTTGTTTTTAATTTATTTTTTTAAGGCATTCACCATACGGGTTCAGTAATTATTTTATATGTGCTGTTTGTGTTCTGATTTTCACTTTTATTGTGTTTGGGAGGTTTCACTATATGGGTCAATTAGGGCACTTTTATTTTGTATAAAAAAATTTTTTCATAGAACTTTTTTTTTTTTACTTTTTTTACACTCGTTTTTGTCCCCCTCTGGGATCATCTGATCACTAGTTCAAATTAATACACTACCATACTGATGTATGGCAGTGTAATAGAACAAATGCATAGGCTGACAACTGCACTGCTGGGTCCGACCCAGTGGGCAGTCATGTAAGGCAGCCATGCAGTCCATGGAGCTGCCATGGAGACGATCGGCACCCCCATACATCAATTTTTTTTTAGGAAAACTTTAAGGGTGGATATGTGGTTCTGTGAAGCCATACACATTATCATATTTAAGGGGAGAATTCCCCTGTTTAATGTGATACCAGGATTGTTATTCTAGGTACAAGGGTCCAGGAGGTATAGGTGTTTGAAGTGCCCCCCCCCCCCCCTCTAGGGTAGAGAGGCGTTTCGATCCCCAGACCAGGATCGTCTTTAGTCACATTGACATAAGCAATTGCCGTATATACTAGAATATAAAAAATGTGCTGAAAAACTTCTCCTTGGCTTATACTCAAGTCATGAAAAAAAACAAACACCTTCCGACGCCCCCCTGGCAGGTCCTCTGTTATAGTGCGATGCTCCGGCATCGGCTCCATGTCCCCACGCTGTCCGTTGCAGGGAACTTGACATCGGCCGCTCGGCACACACAATGATGTCAGCGAGCGGCTGACGTACGTCACGATCCATGCGATGGATCGCACGGGGACACAGAGCCGATGCCGGAGCATTGCAGTATAGAAGAGGACCTTCGGGGGGGGGGGGGGAACTTTTTTTTTTTACTTTTAGCAGTTGGCTTGAACAAGCGATGCTCTGATTGTTCAAGCCTTCTTCACTAATACAGTGCAATACAGATGTATTACACTGTAAGTACGTAACACACAAAGCATGTTGCGCATGAAGACAGGACCGCGGCGTGCTAGGGGTTGATTCCTGCGATCGGCGAAACTCCGATCGTGGGTGCTAGAGACGGATGCCAGCTGTAACATACTATACAGCTGGTTCCCGAGCTTCTGGTACCAGCTCCGTTCACAGGCCTATGATGCAGAATTACTATAATTGTAAGACATGTTCCAGAGTATTTATGTCAGATACAGTGATCGATATATGCAGAATATAAGACATTCACAAACAAAAAAAATCTGAAAACATATAGAGAGTAAAACCAACATCAGGGAAATAGCTTTCCTGGCTAAAAACAATGGGCACATTTACTTACGTCAAAGTCGCGATCCCTGAGGTGCGTTCCCCGCGATGCACTGTGTCGCAATCACACGTAAATCCTGCGCCCGATATCCTGCATTTGTCGCTCCCGCTCAGGGTCCGCTGGAGTTCACCTTCTTCTTCTTGGTGCATGTAAGTGCTTGGTTTGCGACACAAATTTGAATGTTAAATCCTTTGCTTAGTCCGAATCCGCTGGATCTTCCGTCCCCTTATTTGTTTTGCCTGAAAGCGGCGTGAGTATGACATAATCCTTTCAGTATGACACCATTCCCCCGCGCAATTCCCGAAAAGTCGGTAAACCCAACGAAAAGCGGCCGGGAACCCTTGTAAATAAGCCCCAGTGTCTCAAGCAGACGAAAAGACTTTTCATAATGGGTCCAAATTTCCTCATCCATAACCCTAAATAGAGAAGTATTTAACATTAAACAGAGAGTTCCAGAATGCTTATTTACTTGAACAAGCCAAGCACATATGCCAGAAATCTGCTGAAATATGTGTGCAGCGTAAGCATGGGGTGATGACAGCCTGCCCATTTTATGGAGACGTAACGGGTGCGATAGCTCTGGTGAATAATATATAGCTGCAGCATTTTATTGTTGACCGCGCGCCTCGGAGACATATTGGTGTGATCCCCTCTTCAATTATATCATCATTGAGTTCTGCTGTTCAATACTCTTCACATTTCTGTAGTAGAGCTATTAGCTGCTCTCTGGTGGCTTACTGTTTATAGATGGGAATATGGTAAGAGATTATTCGTCCTGGCCCTGCGACCCTAACTACTCCGATGAGCAGGATGAGGAATGACAAGAATAAGATAAGAAAATTGAGTTTGCTTCTAGTTTATGCAATCCCAGAGATCTCCACCACAGCCCATCCTGTCCAATGTAATAGGTGCGGTAGGTCATCAATTATGCCAGGAGTCTCTGAAGGGACCGCAGAGAAAAGGGACATAGTAAGCTAACTGCCAGTACTGTCCTTGCCACTTTATGATAGGCGTAGTATAGCCCCCTTCCGCTTTTATTTCCATGAGAAGCAACCATAAAGCTCGTAAGGCCCAAGCATTTGCCAGACGTCTCTCTGGGTCTGGAGAGAATCGTGTGATAACCAAGAACTTAAGAATCTTAATTAACCAGCAGGGTAGTAAAGAACATAGTGAAAAAGATGTCGGTAGGTCGATTCCCACTTGACACTTAGGTCTCTGCAGTTTGGGCCAGCGGCAGTTTTGAATCTGGAGGAAACCCAAATAAAGGTGATATAAAGATCCAAGTTGTTGAGTAAATGTTTAGAAATCAGATAAAAAAAAATTGTGTGGATTACATATAGGCTCTTTGGCACACAAAACAACAATTTATCCTGCCTGCCACTGAGAGAGGCAAGAGGCCCAGGACTTATCTTAAAGTAGCCTAGCAGGGAAATACATTAGACGCCAGGGTCATTTGGGATGTCTGGTCAGGATTACCCTGGTACTTAAATTTTTCTACAACTATTATAAGTCAGATATAACTTCTGGAGAGTTAGAAACATTAGACAATGACTGCCCCAATTTATGCGGAGGTCTGAGTTGGAGCCAAACTCATCAACTCTATTCCCTTAGGTAGGGAGGTATCGGTTGCGAGTAGGAGAAGATCATCCGCATATAGCACAAGACTATCCTGTCCTGACCCTGTGGCCACCCCAGCAGCATATTGTCTGTACAAATTTTAAACCCCTTAGTGACCAAGCTCATCTGTGCCCTGATGATCAAGGCCTATTTTTGAAAAACAGCATGTGCCACTGTTATCCAGTTATACTTTAGAAGGCTTTAACCCCCCTCACGCTCCGTGACGGATATATCCGCCATGAGCTGTGAAGGTTGTATGAAGAAGTCTGGTAGCCGTGGCTCATTGTAATGTATAGTGAGCAGAAATGCCATATACTGTGATACAGTAGTATTGCAGTATAGGCAGGAGCAATCAGACCATCTAGGGTTAATGACCCTAGAGGGTCTAAGACGGGGTAGGGAACCTATGGCTCGGGAGCCAGATATGGCTCTTTTGTTGGCTGCATCTGGCTCTCAGAAGATCTTTAATAATAGTGATGGCTGATGTGTCTCTTAGACTGATCACTGGACACCGACTGCAATGTTACCCGCTGCCTACGTCTTTGTACGACCGAGGGCCATCGCCGCCGTCGTCTAAACCGGGTCAGAGAGAAGAGCGCGGGAGCGATGAGAGCACAGGGAGTGCAGGTAGGTAGGTAAATATTCTTTTTTTTTTTTTGTGTGTACTATCTACTGGGGCATGGCTGGGGCTACCTATCTACTTGGGGCATGTGCTGTGGCTACTGATACTTGGGGCCATGTGCTGGCTACCTTTCTACTTGGGGGCATGTGCTGTGGCTACCTATCTACTGGAGTATGTGCTGTGGCTACCTATTTACTGGGGCAGTGCTGGGGGCTACCTATCTACTGGGAGGCATGTTGCTGGGCTACCTATCTACTAGAGGTGAATGTGCTGGGCTACCTATCTACTGGGAGGCATGTGCTGGGGCTACCTTTCTAATGGGGGCGATGTGCTGTGGCTACCTATGTACTTGGGCATGTGCAGTGGCTACCTATCTAACTGGGAGTAGTGCTGTAGCTTGTAGCTACCATCTACTGGGAGTATGTTCTGGGGCCACCTATCTACTGGAGTATGTGCTGGGCTACCTATCTAATGGGGAATGTGCTGTGGACTATATACTGGGGGGCGTTGTGCTGTGGCTTCCTATCTACTGGGGGGGCATGGGGCTACCTATATACTTGGTGGACATGTGCTATGGCTACCTATCTGGTAGCCGCCATCTCTATAGGAACCCGGGAAGTGGCCATCGCCAATCAGCGGCACACTGGCCTTTAAATCCGCGAGTGCGGGCACCTGGCCACGCCGGATGGAGCCAGAAGTGGTGGTGTGAGTGTGCTGGGAAAGGGCGCAGCCCGGACGAGTGGCAGTGGTCTCTCTCGATCCAAGACATAGATCGCAGGGCACCTGTGACTACCTATCTATGGGGGGGCATGTGTATATGGTACTGGCTCTTTACGGAATAACATTTTAAAATATTGGCGTTCATGGCTCTCTGAGCCAAAAAGGTTCCTGACCCCTGGTCTAAGAGATAGTGGGGAAAAAAAAAAAAAAAGTTAAAAAATATAAAATTAAAAGTCAAATCACCCCCTTTCCCTAGAACTGATATAAATATAATAAAAGTAAAATCGAACACATTAGGTATCGCCGCGTCCCAAAAGGTTATCTTGGCGGCGGGCGTGACCTCCGGAACGGCAAATGGCGCCCAATGTCCAAAACGCACTTTTCAACCTTTTTAGATGACATAAAAATGTAATAAAAAATGATCAAATGTCACACACAGTCCTCAAAATGGTAGCAATGAGAACGTCGGCTCATTTCGCAAAAATGACACCCAAACCGCCTCCATGCGCCAAAGTATGAAAAGTTATCCGCGTCAGAAGATGCAAAAATTTTTTTCTTTTTTGTACACATTCGTTTATTTTTGAAATAAATTCAAACGCAATAAAACCTGTATAAATTGGTATCACCGCGATCGTAACCGAACCAAAGAATAAGTAGAGGTTTATTTGGAGCGCAGAGTGAGAAGACGTAAAAACTGAGCCCACAAAAAACATGACGAACATGCAGTTTTTTCAATTTTCCCAATTTGGAATTTTTATCGGCTTCCCAACATGGCATGGAATAATAAATAACATCATGGGAAGTAAAATTTGTTACGCACAAATAAGCCCTCACACAGCTCTATACCGGAAAATGAAAAAGTTATGGATTTTTGAAGATGAGAGAGCAGAGAAATTAGCGAAAATACCCGCGTCCTTAAGGGGTTATTACTCAAGTGTTTTTCAGTTTTTTTTTCTGTGACATTTGTACGTCAAATTATTTATGAAGAAGGAATTTGGTTAAAATTAAAAAAAAATTGGTATTTTTCAAACTTCAAAATATTCAATTTTCAAACTGAAAGTCTTACTACCCAAATTAGTTACTAACATTTATCATATGTCATCTTGTGTTGGCGTTATTTTAAAAGTGTCCTTTTGTTTTATTGCGACACTAGAAAGATCACAAATCGACAGCATTTGCTGAAATATCAAGAAAATTTGAATCGATTATTTTAGGTACCATTTCATTTCTATAGGGGTTTGGAAGTCTGTTAATAGAAACCCCACACATTATCCCCTTCTATTAACTTCAAACTCATTCAAAACAGCAGGTAGGAAGCTTGTTAGACCTTTAAGTATTTTACAGAACTTAAACAAAATGAGGTTTGATTTGAAATTAACTAATATATTCATTAATACGTTAATTTAGCTGCACAATTACCCACATTGGATAAATTAAGAATTAATTAATTAACTGCATCTACAAATATATTGTGCTGTTTCTCCAGAGTAAGAGGATACCCCATATGTGGTGTAACACACGTGTCAGGGCACATGGCGAAGCGCGGAAGGAAGGAGCCATTGAACTTTTGTAGGGCAGGATAGTTTTTCAGTTCATGACGTGTTTGTAGAGCCCCTGGGGCTGCGTTCACATGTGGCATTTGGTTGTGTTTTGAAACGCAATCCCAAAGGCTCCACCTGTGATCACATGTTGCGGTTAAATTGCATTTACTTCTTGTTTAGTAACTTGGAAACAACGATGTTACCAAAATATGTGATCACGAGTGGAGCCTTTGGATTGCGTTTCAAACACAACAAAAAAGCCCGTGTGAATGTTGCAAACTTTTTATTGTGTGGTAGGGGGCATTTTAACCCCTTGCCACTGATGAGCTTTTTCCATTTTACTTTCTGTTTATGGCTCCTTACTTTCAAAAAATCAATAACTTCTTTATTTTTCTGTGTACAGAGCTGTACGAGGGCTTTTTCTCTGCGTAAAAAAATAGTTCCTAGTGATGGTATTTATACTCAATCCTGTGTACTGGAAGTGGAAATCAAATCCAAATTCGGTAATAACCCGCATGTGCGCCATTTTGTGTTCTGTTTTTATGTCTTCACTGTTACATTGCAAATGGCATCCCTAATGTATTTTTTGTTCCATCCGATCACAGGGATACCAAATTTATATAGGTTTTATTAGGTGTTAAGAATTTAAAACCTTTTGTCCTGAAAAAAAATTTCTTTCTTTTACCATGTGCGGCTTAGCTTGTGGCCGTACATACATCCCCCATACGGTAGTGTGAATTCAGATTACATAGAATAGGGTTACTGTGGCCAGTTTTGCATGTGTATAGTGCAGAGTGCGCCAGAGTCATGATTTGGCGCACGTCTTCATGAAATCTGGCGCCCTCTGCACAGCCGACGAGTTCACCACCACTATTTTTCTTTGGTACACCCTTTAACATGGGGCATACGACACACTCTGTCGGACGGTCAAACTGAGCACCCAGTAACGCCACCTTCACTGCAGAAATTTGTTGCATTGGGTTTAGTGCAGCCGTGCCACAAAACGGCGTTTGCGATACACCTTTGTACTCTGTGCAAGGCAGTTGCACTAGATAGAATGTGAAAAGTCAGACAGAAAACGGGCACAGCCCTAGTAAATGTGCCAAAAGTGCGTTATGGAAGCATCCTTTTTTGCATACTGATGAAGTGTTCCACATGTCGAATGATGAAGCAGTACACATATCACATATAGAATGGCTATATAAAAGTAATATTACAACATAATATACAGACCGTGTAATTGACTATTCACAAGTTTAGATAGCGTAGCATTAGGATTAGTTTCTGCTGTACATCAGGTGTGATGGCGTGAGGGTCAGCGAGGAGGTATTATCTATAGCCAGACCAAAGGAGGCATAAATTATATCAGTTAGCTGTTAAATGTAATCGAAATTAACCCCCACTATAAAGGTTTTATGGAATGTAATTACATTCAAGACAGATCAACATTCTGCAATATGTTGGTCATCGCAGATCTGTGTGAGGAAAATATAGATGCTAATTACTTCAGCTTGAATAAAGTTGAAGTAAAGATTTCTTGTAATATATTTAGTCTAGGATATGTACAAGTATAAGTTATATACTTAATAAAGGCCATATATATGTAGTTATAGAGATGGGAGAGTAGAAACTGGCTGGAATATGTACATGACATTCCTGTTGTAGTGGTAAGGGGGTCATTTGGGGGCAATGCCAGTGGCGTAGAAAATTGGCCGTCCGTTTATTACGGAGAAGCCATTGTGTATTGTGTGACTGCGCTGGGTGCTGTGGACATCTATTACATGTTTTCTATGTAAGCATGGCATCAGCATGGTCCTGGAAGTTCGATTGCCAGATAGGGAAACAATTAATACTGACTTGAGGCTGTATAATTAGGGCCGACTGAGGGGCGCAGGCCATGGCATCATAGTTAGAATAGGAATTAATGGTGCATAGGGTTTAGTATGTTGTCACATGTGTTATGGAGCAGGATGCTAAGAGGTTGCCTAGCAACCGTTGTGAATGAATGTAGATGCAGAGAAGATCTGATAAAACAAAGGAAATATATCAGCAAAGATGGGAATATGTACAGAAGAAAAACTTTAACCCTTAATGATGCAGCCTTTTTCATAGATTTTAGTTCCCTACCTTCAAAAAGGGTGAAATTGGTGAAAAACGCATTTGCCTCATTTTTTTTTCAGTGCAATTCGGATAACACCTCTACTTTATTCTTTGGTTCGGTAACATCACGTGGATACTAAATTTAGTGTTTAATTAATTTTGAATTTAATTTCATTTCATTGCTACCATTTTGAGGACTGTATGACATTTCGATCACTTTTGTAAAACTTTGTATATGTTGAAAATGGCGAAAAAGTGTTGTTTGGTCATTGTGGACATTATTTTCCATTACGGGTTTCCACGCCGTGAATAACCGTTATTATATTAAGATAGACCGGACGTTTTGGGATGCAGATGACTTTAACCCTAGGTTGTCTGATTGATCTTACCGTATACTGCCATACTATAGTATGGGTATATGAGGATTTTCCACATCATCTATTACAATGTGCTAATCGCACACGTGTATAGATAAGCTAAAACTAGACCCTAGGTCTTTGAATGACCCGAAAAGCTGTCATGGCAAACAGATCCCTGCTCACGTTGAAATCTATGGGAGCGACCATGACTGCACCACGCAATGCCGTTTTTAACCCCTTAACGCTCTGCGCCGTAGCTCTACGGCCGAGGTATAAGGATGTATGAAGAGGGCTAAGGGCTGAGTCGCTCTTCATACAAGGTGGGGGTTTTGCAAAATGCATAAAACCCACGCTAATAACCGCGGTCGGGCTAGCACCGATCGCGGCTATTAACCCGTTGCCGCCGGCAAAGGCGGCGGCATTTAAAGACGGCGGCGCGCGGGCGCCGCCATTTTTATTCGATCGCCACGCCCCCGACGTCATCGGGGGCGGCGATCGGTTGCATGGTAGCCTGTGTTTCTTTTGACACAAGGCTATCTGGCAGCTGCCGATTCGTTACAATGAGCCAGTGGCTCATTGTAATGAATGTGCTGCAAAAAGCCATATATTGCAATACAGAAGTATAGCGAATATGGTAGCAGCGATCTGCCATCTAGGGTTAATGTACCCTAGATGGTCTAAAGATAGTGAAAAAAAAAGTTTAAAAAATAAAAAAAATAATAAAATATTAAAAGTTCAAATCACCCCCCTTTCCCTAGAACTGATATAAAACTAATAAACAGTAAAAATCACAGACACATTAGTATCGCCGCGTCCCAAAATGCCCGATCTATCAAAATATAAAAACGGTTACAGGCGGCGGTGACCTCCGAGGCGGGAAATGGTGCCCAAATGTCCGAATGCGACTTTTACACCTTTTTACATAATAAAAAATGAAATAAAAAATGATCAAAATGTCGCACAGACCTCAAATGGTAGCAATGAAAGTCGCCTATTTCGCAATAATGACCCCTCACACATCTCCGTGCGCAAAAGTGAAAAAGTTATTAGCATCAGAGATGGCAAATTTTTTTTTTCTTTTTTGTACACATTCGTTTAATTTTTGAAATGTATTTAAACACAATAAAACCTATATAAATTTGGTATCACGCCGACGCACCGAACCAAAGATAAAGTAGGCGTGTTATTTGGAGCGAAGAGTGAAAGTCGTAAAACTGAGCCCACAAGAACGTGACGGGTTTTTTTCAATTTTTCCACATTTGGAATTTTTTTTCAGCTTCGCAGTACACGGCATGTTAAATAAATAACATTACGGGAAAGTAAATTTGTTACGCACAAAATAAGCCCTCACAAAGGTCTGTACACGTAAAAATGAAAAGTTATGGATTTTTGAAGTTGGAGAGCGAGAAATGAGCCGAAAAAACCCTCCGTCCTTAAGGGGTTAATGCTGCAAGCAGCAATCACAATATGCAGCAAACTATGTCAATAGAGGAGGCTCAATTTGTGAGCCCTCTTCCTATTTTTTTAGCGCTTCATGACGTACTAGTATATTAGGAGTCTTCAAATGTGGTCACAGTGTCATCTTCACACAGTATCACAACTAACATTTTTAGGAAGTCTGTACAAACTACAGGACCTGTAAATGTAGAGTTGAACACTATTACAATCAATATCAAAATTCCTCATATACTGCAATACAGTAAAAAAAAAAAAAAACCCTAGACTTGATATAAAATAAACAAAAAATATTATAAACATGTTTGGTATCGCCACATTCCAAAAGTCTGAATCTATCAAAAATTAAACACGGTTATTCCAGATGAAAAAATCCCTGGAACAGAAAATGGTGCCTAATGTCTGAATTGCCACTTTTTTTGTAATTTTGCAATTCAAAACTAATTGAATAAAAAGCGATTAAAAGTTGTACATTCCCAAAAAAGGTAGCCTGTCCCCCAAAATTACACCTTAACTCTCTGCTTGCCAGCTGACTTTAGTCGTCACTGGCACAGGTCTGAGTCTGCACGACTCTTAGACGTCTCAATATCCCTTCTCCACTCCACTTTTCCTTCTCCACTTCTCACAGCATAACGCTGAAGTAGCACATGCGTAGCGGAACTGCGATGGCACTACTGCCAGCTCTATGGCTCGGCAGTCTAAAGTGGTAAACCAGAAGCTGCTGGGTTTAATCAGACCCACATACAGCTCTGATCAGCATTTCCAGTCAAAGGTGGTCATTTCCCCCTATAACTGGGCTCTTTAGAGTGCCCCATTTACACGGGAAAGGTGTAAACCAAAAAAAAAAAAGAAAATTAAAAAAAAAAAAAATGTTCCCAGGCTCTTATATGACCTCATGGGGGACAAATAAAGTAAAAGCCCACATACACAAAAAATATTCATAATATTCAAAAAATACATTCGCATTTCCCCCCTCTACACTACAAAAAACATTGCCATGGTCGCCCCATTTATCCAAACTACACATATTATATATCATAAGACCAAAACAAAATAGGACACTCATTAATAATGCTTATTTTGAGTTAATTTGAAAATAAAATTAAAAAATGAACTATAAATTTTATATTTTTCCAGGAAACTGTCTCTTCTTTCGAGTTTGGATCCCCCCCCCCTCCCAGTACACAGTATGGAATATTAAATCATGCTTAAAGTAGCAATTTGTTACACAGAAAACAAGCCCCATACGGCTCTATACAAGGAATATAGAAATTATTAGATTTCAAGAAGAGAGCAAAAATGGACACAAAAACACAAAACACAAGAGGGCTTCAGGGAAGGGGAATCATACTTCAATTTCCCAAATGTCTGCTTTATATTGGTTTATTGAGTTTCCATGTTTTACTAGATGTTATGAGGCTTAGAATTTGGGGTGTCATTTTTCACATTTTGTGGAAAATCTCCAAAACCTGTTTAGAGGGACCAGCTTAACTTTCAATTGACTGCGAGAGGCCAGTAGATAACAAGACTTGAAATGACCCCACTTTTCCTTTTGGTGTTTTATAGGGGTTAAAACAATCTGGAGGTTGTGGTCTACAATTGTAATATTTTGGACAATACATTCATTTTGGGCAGAAAATTTTACATTCACAACAGATTAAATGACAAATGGCTCCACAAAGTTTAAACCCAGTTCTCCCGCGTGTATATGTGGGTGTAAACTGCTGATGGGCACATGGCTGGCCGAATAGATAGAAGGAGGCATCATCGAACAGATCTGCATTCTCAAATTGTCAGACTATAATTTTACTTTCTTTTTTATTTAGAAATATTGGGGCTTTTTTTTGCCACATAAACATGTACTTTTCTGTTACATAATTTTGGGGTTGTCTATAGCTAATTGATGAGATTTTTATCAATTTGTGGGGAGCAAATGAAAATCACCATTCTCCATACCATGTACATAATGTTATTTTTAATCTATGGGTTGCCACAGTTCCAGAAATACCTAATTTATATGGTTTCTATTTTTTCCCCATTTTTAATGAAAAAAACCAATTTGTAGAAAATCTTGTTCATTTTTATCATCACCATCTTTTACAGGTATAACTGTATGTGGGGTTTTTTTGTGTATTTGTGGTTTTATACTTTATTAGTTTTAAGGGAAAGTGACATTTTAGGGGCTTATATTTTATTTATTTTTTATTTTAATGGTTTAATTTTTTTGTTTTTTAATAAATTTTTTTTTTTTAAAAATCGGTATATATACCTCATAAAAAAGTGTCATTACATAGCATTCCAATTCATCAAACATTTATCATTGTACCAATTTAACCGACATACCCTCCCACCCTGGCGGCTGACAACTAACCAAACCCCAAAAAAGCGTATAGCATTATTCAGGATGGTATTTGCAGGTGGAGTTATATAAACCATTAATCAATAGTAGGTGCTATAAACATTATTTATGGTTTAAAATTTTTTAATAAACTTTATTACTGTATACAACCTTGAATTTGAAGAATTTGGGCATTCAACCAAGTAACAACCAAGGGGAATTAAATAGCAATAAAACCTCTGTTCAAAAAAATCCACATATTTTTATAGATCAGGCATTTTCGGACGCGGCGATACCTATGGGCAGAGATTTACTTACCCTCGTCCATTCGCATTCCAGCGGCGAGTCCTCCGACGCTGATTGTGTCTTCCAGCGATTCACTAAGGCAGTGCGCCCGATGTCCACTAGGTGTCGCTGCTGTGCTGAAGTCCGCCGATGTCCGCCGGAGTTCACCAAGATAAAAAAAAAAAAAAAAAAACGGTGATTTTTCTGAATCTGTCGGGTTTTCCGAAGCCATGCCCCCGATTTCCGCCGCGTGCATGCCGGCACCCGATGCGCCACAATCCGATCGCGTGTGCGCCAAAAACCCGGGGCAATTCAGGGAAAACGGTAATTCGGGAGGAACACGTCAGTAAATGACCCCCAATGTGTTTATGATTTTTACTGTTTATTTATATTTATATCAGTTCTAGGGAAAGGGGAGTGATTTGGGTTTTAGGTTTTTTATTATAATTTTGTCCCTTTTTTAAATTTTTATTTTACTATTTTTTCAGACTCCCTAAGGTACTTTACCTTAGGTGTCTGTACGATCTATCATTACCTCCATTCTACTGTATGGCAGTATATGTGGATTTTACTCCCCATTCATTACAATCCGCTGATAGCACATTGTAATGAATAGGTTAACCCGAAGTAGCCTCGGATCTTCGAAAGACCCTAGGCTACCAAGATGACGGATCGCCGCTTCTCGATGACGTCATGGGGAGTGACGATCCTCACCGCCGGCGGCAATCAGCGGAAAAGCACCCTTTGCTGCAATATGCCCTCTCCATGCACCCGGTACATGTCGGTAAGGTGTTAACACAAATAACTGGAAAAACCTATTGACTTGACTAACAGCCGGTGGGTAATGCATTGGTCACAGCCTCCCAGATATAGCCAGCCCCTGTAGATATAGCCTGCCAGCCCTGCCTGTAGTATACAGCCTGCCCAGCCCCTGCCATAGTATACAGCTTGCCGACCCCTGCTGTAGTATACAGCTTGCCTGGCTCCTGCCCATAGTATACAGCTGCCGAGCCCCTGCCAGTAGTATCGCATGCCCAGCCCGCCCCATAGTATACAACTACCTCAGCCCTGCCTGTATTAACAGCTGCCCAGCCCCTGCCCGTAGTATAACTCCTGTCGAAAATAACAACCAAACACTTAACTCGCCTTCCAATGCCGGAGCATTGCAGTATAGAAGAGGACCTTCGGGGGGGGGGGGGGGGTTGGAAGGCGAGTACAGTGTTTGGTTGTTATTTGTGCTTTGTTTTTAATTTATTTTTTAAGGCATTCACCATACGGTTCAGTAATTATTTTATATGTGCTGTTTGTGTTCTGATTTACTTTTAGTGTTTGGGAGGTTACTATATGGGTCAATTAGGGCACTTTTATTTGTATAAAAAAATTTTTCATAGAACTTTTTTTTTTTACTTTTTTACACTCGTTTTTGTCCCCCTCGGGATCATCTGATCACTAGTTCAAATTAATACACATACCATACTGGTATGGCAGTGTAATAGAACAAATGCATAGGCTGACAACTGCACTGCTGGGTCCGACCCAGTGGGCAGTCATGTAAGGCAGCACTGCAGTCCATGGAGCTGCCATGGAGACGATCGGCACCCCATACATCAATTTTTTTTAGGAAAACTTTAAGGGTGGATAGGGTTCTGTGAAGCCATACACATTTCATATTTAAGGGGAGAATTCCCCTGTTTAATGTGATACCAGGATTGTTTCTAGGTACAAGGGTCCAGGAGGTATAGGTGTTTGAAGTGCCCCCCCCCCTCTAGGGTAGAGAGGCGTTTCGATCCCCAGACCAGGATCGTCTTTGTCACATTGACATAAGCAATTGCCGTATTACTAGATAGAAAAAAATGTGCTGAAAAACTTCTCTGGCTTATACTCAAGTCATGAAAAAAAACAAACACCTTCCGAAGCCCCCCTGGCAGGTCCTCTGTTATAGTGCGATGCTCCGGCATCGGCTCCCTGTCCACGCTGTCCGTTGCAGGGAATTGACATCGGCCGCTCGGCACACACAATGATGTCGCGAGCGGCTGACGTAGTCACGATCCATGCGATGATCGCACGGGGACACAGAGCCGATGCCGGAGCATTGCAGTATAGAAGAGGACCTTCGGGGGGGGGGGGGGAGTTGGAAGGCGAGTACAGTGTTTGGTTGTTATTTTCGACAGGAGTTATACTACGGGCAGGGGCTGGGCAGGCTGTATAATACAGGCAGGGGCTGAGTAGGTTGTATACTATGGGCAGGGCTGGGCAGGCGTATACTACTGGCAGGGGCTCGGCAGGCTGTATACTATGGGCAGGAGCCAGGCAAGCTGTATACTACAGCAGGGGTCAGGCAAGCTGTATACTATGGGCAGGGGCTGGGCAGGCTGTATACTACAGGCAGGGGCTGGCAGGCTATATTCTACAGGGGCTGGCTATATACTGGGAGGCTGTGACCAATGCATTACCCACCCTCGGCTTATAGTCAAGTCAATAGGTTTTTCCAGTTATTTGTGTTAACACCTTACCGACATGTACCGGGTGCATGGAGAGGGCATATTGCAGCAAAGGGTGCTTTTCCGCTGATTGCCGCCGGCGGTGAGGATCGTCACTCCCCATGACGTCATCGAGAAGCGGCGATCCGTCATCTTGGTAGCCTAGGGTCTTTCGAAGATCCGAGGCTACTTCGGGTTAACCTATTCATTACAATGTGCTATCAGCGGATTGTAATGAATGGGGAGTAAAATCCACATATACTGCCATACAGTAGAATGGAGGTAGATGATAGGATCGTACAGACAACCTAAGGTTAAAGTACCTTAGGGAGTCTGAAAAATAGTAAAAATAAAAATTTAAAAAAGGGACAAAAATTATAATAAAAAAACCTAAAAACTCAAATCACCCCCTTTCCCTAGAACTGATATAAATATAAATAAACAGTAAAAATCATAAACACATTGGGGGTCATTTACTGACGTGTTTCCCGAATATTACCGTTTTTCCCTGAATTGCCCCGGGTTTTTGGCGCACACGCGATCGGATTGTGGCGCATCGGTGCCGGCATGCACGCGGCGGAAATCGGGGGCATGGCTGTCGGAAAACCCGACAGATTCAGAAAAATCACCGTTTTTTTTTTTTTTATCTTGGTGAACTCCGGCGGACATCGGCGGACTTCAGCACAGCAGTGACACCTAGTGGACATCGGGCGCACTGCCTTAGTGAATCGCTGGAAGACACAAATCACCGTCGGAGGACTCGCCGCTGGAACGCGAATGGACGAGGGTAAGTAAATCTGCCCCAGTAGGTATCGCCGCGTCCGAAAATGCCTGATCTATAAAAATATGTGGATTTTTTTGAACAGAGGTTGTATTGCTATTTAATTCCCCTTGGTTGTGTACTTGGTTGAATGCCCAAATTCTTCAAATTCAAGGTTGTATACAGTAATAAAGTTTATTAAAAAATTTTAAACCATTATAATAATGTTTATAGCACCTACTATTTGATTAATGGTTTATATAACTCCAACCTGCAAATACCATCCTGAATAATGCTATACGCTTTTTTGGGGTTTAGGTTAGTTGTCAGCCGCCAGGGGTGGGAGGGATGTCGGTTAAATTGGTACAATGATAAATGTTTTGATGAATTGGAAATGCTAATGTAATGACACTGTTTATGAAGGTATATATACCGATTTTTAAAAATAAAAAAATTTATTAAAAACAAAAAAAATTAAACCATTAAAATAAAAAATAAATAAAATATAAGCCCCTAAAATGTCACTTTCCCTTAAATACTTAATAAAGTATAAAAACCACAAATACACAAAAAACCCCACATAAACGTTATACCTGTAAAAAGATGGTGATGATAAAAATGAACAAGATTTTCTACAAATTGGTTTTTATTCATTAAAAATGGGGAAAAAATAGAAAAGCCATATAAATTAGGTATTTCTGGAACTGTGGCAACCCATAGATTAAAAATAACATTATGTACATGGTATGGAGAATGGTGATTTTCATTTGCTCCACCAACAAATTGATAAAAATCTCATCAATTAGCTATAGACACCCCAAAATTATGTAACAGAAAAGTACATGTTATGTGGCAAAAAAAAGCCCCAATATTTCTAAATTAAAAAAAGAAAGTAAAATTATAGTCTGTACAATTTGAGAATGCAGATCTGTTCTGGATGATGCCTCCTTCTATTCTACGGCCAGCCATGTGCCCATCAGCAGTTTACCACCACATATACACTCGGGAGAACTGGGTATTAAACTTTGTGGAGCCATTTGTCATTTAATCTGTTGTGAATGTAAAATTTTCTGCCCAAAATGAATGTATTGTCCAAAAATATTACAATTTGTAGACCACACCTCCAGATTGTTTTAACCCCTATAAAACACCAAAAGGAAAAGTGGGGTCATTTACAAGTCTTGTTATTACTTAGGCCTCTCGCAGTCAATTGAAAGTTGAGCTGGTCCCTCTAAACACAGGTTTTGGAGATTTTCCACAAAATGTGAAAAATGACACCCAAATTCTAAGCCTCATAACATCTAGTAAAATACATGGAAACTCAATAAACCAATATAAAGCAGACATTTGGGAAATGTAAGTTATGAATTCCCGCTTCCCGCTGAAGCCCCTCTTGTGTTTTGTGTTTTTGTGTCCATTTTTGCTCCTCTTCTTTGAAATCTAATAACTTTCTATATTTCCTTGTATAGAGCTGTATGAGGGCTTGTTTTCTGTGTAACAAATTGTACTTTTAGCAATGATATTAATATTCCATACTGTGTACTGGGAGGGGGGGATCCAAACTCGAAAGAAGACAGTTTCCTGGAAAAAATATAAAATTTATAGTTCATTTTTTAATTTTATTTTCAAATTAACTCAAAATAAGCATTATTAATGAGTGTCCTATTTTGTTTTGGTCTTATGATATATAATATGTGTAGTTTCGGATAAATGGGGCGACCATGGCAATGTTTTTTGTAGTGTAGAGGGGGGAAATGCGAATGTATTTTTATGAATATTTATGAATATTTTTTTGTGTATGTGTGCTTTTACTTTATTTGTCCCCCATGAGGTCATATAAGAGCCCTGGGGAACATTTTTTTTTTTTTTTAATTTTACTTTTTTTTTTTGGTTTACAAGCTTTCCCGTGTAAATGGGGCATCTATAAGAGCCTCAGTTATAGGGGGAAATGACCACCTTTGACTGGAAATGCTGATCAGAGCTGTATGTACTGGGTCTGATTAAACCCAGCAGCTCTGGTTTACCACTTTAGACTGCCGAGCCTATAGAGCTGGCAGTAGTGCCATCGCAGTTCCGCTACGCATTGTGCTACTTCAGCGTTATGCTGTGAGAAGTGGAGAAGGGAAAAGTGGAGTGGAGAAGGGACATTGAGACGTCTAAAGAAGTCGCTGCAGACTCCAGACCTGTGTCCAGTGACGACTAAAGTCAGCTGGCAAGCAGAGAGTTAAGGTGTAATTTTGGGGGACAAGGCTACCATTTTTGGGAATGTACAAACTTTTAATCGCTTTTTATTCAATTAGTTTTGAATTGCAAAATTACAAAAAAAGTGGCAATTCGGACATTTAGGCACCATTTTCTGTTCCAGGGATTTTTTCATCTGGAATAACCAGTGTTATATTTTGATAGATTCAGACTTTTGGAATGTGGCGATACCAAACATGTTTATAATATTTTTTGTTTATTTTTATATCAAGTCTAGGGTTTTTTTTTTTTTTTACTGTATTGCAGTATATGAGGATTTTGATATTGATTTGTAATAGTGTTCAACTCTACATTTACAGGTCCTGTAGTATTGTACAGACTTCCTAAAAAATGTTAGTTGTGATACTGTTGAAGATGACACTGTGACCACATTTGAAGACTCCTAACATACTAGTACGTCATGAAGCGCTAAAAAAAATAGGAAGAGGGCTCACAAATTGAGCCCTCCTCTTATTGACATGAGGTTTGCTGCATATTGTGATTGCTGCTTGCAGCATTTAACCCCTTAAGGACGGAGGGTTTTTCGGCTCATTTCTCGCTCTCCAACTTCAAAAATCCATAACTTTTTCATTTTTACGTGTACAGACCTGTGTGAGGGCTTATTTTGTGCGTAACAAATTTTACTTTCCCGTAATGTTATTTATTTTAACATGCCGTGTACTGCGAAGCTGAAAAAAAATTCCAAATGTGGAAAAATTGAAAAAAAACCGTCACGTTCTGTGGGCTCAGTTTTACGACTTTCACTCTCGCTCCAAATAACACGCCTACTTTATTCTTTGGTCGGTGCGATCGCGGTGATACCAAATTTATATAGGTTTTATTGTGTTTAAATACATTTCAAAAATTAAACGAATGTGTACAAAAAAGAAAAAAAAATTTTGCCATTTCTGATGCTAATAACTTTTTCATACTTTTGCGCACGGAGATGTGAGGGGTCATTATTGCGAAAGGAGGAGAGTTTTCATTGCACCATTTGAGGTCTGTGCGACATTTTGATCATTTTTTATTTCATTTTTATTTATGTAAAAAGGTGTAAAAGTCGCATTTCGGACATTTGGGCACCATTTCCCGCCTCGGAGGTCACCGCCGCCTGTAACCGTTTTTATATTTGATAGTCGGGCATTTTGGGACGCGGCGATACCTAATGTGTCTGTGATTTTACTGTTTATTATGTTTTATATCAGTTCTAGGGAAAGGGGGGTGATTTGAACTTTTAATATTTTATTAATTTTTTTATTTTTAAACTTTTTTTTTTCACTATCTTTTAGACCATCTAGGGTACTTAACCCTAGATGTGTCAGATCGCGCTGACCATATACTGCAATACTTCTGTATTGCAATATATGGCATTTTGCAGCACATTCATTACAATGAGCCACTGGCTCATTGTAACGAATCGGCAGCTGCCAGATAGCTGTGTCAAAAGAAGACACGAGGCTACCATGGCAACCGATCGCCGCCCCCCGATGACGTTCGGGGGCGTGGCGATCGAATAAAAGATGGCGGCGCCGGGGGGTTAATAGCCGCGATCGGTGCTAGCACCGGCCGCGATTATTAGCGGTGGGGGTTTTATGCATTTTGCAAAAACCCCCACCTTTGTATGAAGAGGACTCAGCCCGTGAGCCCTCTTCATACATCCCTTATACCTCTGCGCCGTAGAGCTACGGCGCAGAGCGTTAAGGGGTTAAAAAACGGCATTGCGTGGGTGCAGTCATGGTCGCTCCCATAGATTTCAACGTGAGCAGGGATCTGTTGCCATGACAGCTTCGGGTCATTCAAAGACCTGAGGGTGTCTAGTTTTAGCTTATCTATTACAGTGTGCGATTAGCACATTGTAATAGATGATGTGGAAAATCCTCATATACGTCCATACTATAGTATGGCAGTATACGGTAAGATCAATCAGACAACCTAGGGTTAAAGTCATCTGCATCCCAAAACGTCCGGTCTATCTTAATATAATAACGGTTATTCACGGCGTGGAAACCCGTAATGGAAAATAATGTCCAAATGACCAAAACAACACTTTTTCGCCATTTTCAACATATACAAAGTTTTACAAAAAGTGATCGAAATGTCATACAGTCCTCAAAATGGTAGCAATGAAATGAAATTAAATTCAAAATTAATTGAAACACTAAATTTAGTATCCACGTGATTGTACCGAACCAAAGAATAAAGTAGAGGTGTTATCCGAATTGCACTGAAAAAAAATGAGGCAAATGCGTTTTTCACCAATTTCACCTTTTTGAAGGTAGGGAACTAAAATCTATGAAAAAAGGCTGCATCATTAAGGGGTTAAAGTAATTTTCTTCGTACATATTCCCATCTTTGCTGATATATTTCCTTTGTTATTTTATCAAGATCTTCTCTGCATCTACATATCATTCACAAGGTTGCTAGGCAACCTACTTAGCATCCTGCTTCCATACACATGTGACACAATACTAAATCCCTATGCACCATTAATTCCTATTCTACTTATGATGCCATGGCCTGCTGTCCCCTCAGTCGGCCCTAATTATACAAGCCTCAAGTCAGTTATTAAGTTGTTTCACCTTATCTGGCAATCTGAACTTCCAGGACCCATGCATGGATGCCATGCTTACATAGAACACATGTAATAGATGTCCACAGCACCCTCAGCGCAGTCACACAATACATCAATGGCTCTCCGTACATAAACGGACGGCCCAATTTTTCTACTGCCACTGGCATTGCCTCCAAATGACCCCCTTACCACTACAACAGGATGTCATGTACATATTTCACAGCCCAGTTTCTACTCTCCCATCTCTATAACTACATATATGCCTTTATTAAGTATATAACTTATTAACTTGTACATATCCTAGACTTAAATATATTACAAGAATCTTTACTTCTTTTTCAAGCTGAAGTAATTAGCATCTATATTTTTCCTCACACAGATCTTGCGATGACCAACATATTGCAGAATGTTGATCTGTCTTGAATGTAATTACATTCCATAAAACCTGTTATAGTGGGGGTTAATTTTCGATTACATTTAACAGCTAACTGATTATAATTTATGCCTCCTTTGGTCTGGCTATAGATAAATACCTCCTCGCTGACCCCTCACGCCATCACTACCTGATGTACAGCAGAGAACTAATCCTAATGCTACGCTATCTAAACTTTGTGAATAGTCAATTACACAGGTCTGTATATGTATTGTTGTAATATTACTTTATATAGCATTCTATATGTGATATGTGTACTGGCTTCATTCGACAGTGTGGAACACTTCATCAGTATGCAAAAAAGGAGATCTTCCATAAACGCACTTTGGCACATTTACTAAGGGCTGTGCGCCAGTTTTCTGTCTGACTTTTCACATTCTATCTAGTGCAAACTGCTTGCACAGGTACAAGAGGTGTATCGCAAACGACCGTTTTGTGGCACGGCTGCACTAAACCCAATGCAACACAAATTTCTGCAGTGAAGGTGGCGTTCTGGTGCTCAGTTTGACCGTCCGACAGAAGTGTGTCGTATGCCCCATGTTAAAGGTGTACCAAAAGAAAATAGTGGTGGTGAACTCTGTCGGAGCTGTGCAGAGGGCGCCAGATTCATGAAGAACGTGCGCCAGAAATCATGACTCTGGCGCACTCTGCACTATACACATGCAAACTGCGCACAGTACACTATTCTATGTAAATCTGAATTCACACTACCGTATGGGGGATGTATGTACGGCCACAAGCTTGAAGCCGCACATGGTAAAAGAAGAAATTTTTTTTCAGGACAAAAGGTTTTAAATCTATTAACACCTAATAAAACCTATATAAATTTGGTATCCCTGTGATCGGATGGAACAAAAAATACATTAGGGATGCCATTTGCAATGTACAGTGAAAGACATAAAAACAGAACACAAATGGCGCACATGCGGGTTCTTGTCAATATTACCGAATTTGGATTTATATTTCCACTTCCCAGTACACAGGATGGAGTATAAAATACCATCACTAGGAACTATATTTTTTTACGCAGAAAAAAGCCCTCGTACAGCTCTGTACACAGAAAAATAAAAAAGAAGTTATTGATTTTTGAAAGTAAGGAGCCATAAACAGAAAGTAAAATGGAAAAAGCTCATCAGTGGCAAGGGGTTAAAATGCCCCCCATACCACACAATAAAAAGTTTGCAAATTCACACGTGGCTTTTTTGTTGTGTTTGGAAACGCAATCCAAAGGCTCCACTCGTGATCACATATTTTGGTAACATCGTGTTTCCAAGTTAACTAAACAAGAAGTAAATGCAATTTAACCGCAACATGTGATCACAGGTGGAGCCTTTGGATTGCGTTTCAAAACACAACCAAAATGCCACATGTGAACGCAGCCCCAGGGGCTCTACAAACACGTCATGAGACCTGAAAACTATCCTGCCCTACAAAAGTTCAATGGCTCCTTCCCTTCCGCGCTTCGCCATGTGCCCTGACAGTGTGTTACATCCACATATGGGGTATCCTCTTACTCTGGAGAAACAGCACAATATATTTGTAGATGCAGTTAATTAATTAATTCATTAATTTATTCAATGTGGGTACATTTTGCAGCTAAATTAACGTATTAATGATAAATATTAGTTAATTTCAAATCAAACCTTCATTTTGTTTGAAGTTCTGTAAAATACTTAAAGGGCTAACAAGCTTCCTACCTGCTGTTTTGAATAGTTTGAAGTTAATAGAAGGGGATAATGTGTGGGGTTTCTATTAACAGAACTTCCAAAACCCCTATAGAAATGAAATGGTACCTAAAATAATCGATTCCAAAATTTTCTTGATAATTTCAGCCAATGCTGTTCGATTTGTGATCTTTCTAGTGTCGCAATAAAACAAAAGGACACTTTTAAAATAACGCCAACACAAAGATGACATATGATAAATGTTAGTAACTAATTTGGGTAGTAAGACTTTCAGTTTGAAAAATTGAATATTTTGAAGTTTGAAAATACCAATTTTTTTTTAATGTTTACCAAATTCCTTCTTTTCATAAATAAATTTGACGTACAAAATGTCACAGAAAAAAAACTGAAAAACACTTGAGTAAGTTAACCCCTTAAGGACGCAGGGTATTTTCGCTAATTTCTCGCTCTCCATCTTCAAAAATCCATAACTTTTTCATTTTTCCGTGTATAGAGCTGTGTGAGGGCTTATTTTGTGCGTAACAAATTTTACTTCCCATGATGTTATTTATTATTCCATGCCATGTAGTGGGAAGCCGCTAAAAAATTCCAAATGTGGAAAAATTTTCTCTCTATCACCCCCACCTTCCGTAGACCGCCAGGATCTGATACCTCTTACCTAGTGCGGATCCCACTCCGTTCTCCAGACTTCTCTGAGCTGCACCAATCGAATGGAATCTCGCCCCGACATCAACAAAACACGAACCTCCAAAGTTTCAAAACTGCGCTTAAAACCCGAGTCTCTGTAGGGCCCCTAGACAACAATTTACGCAGGAAGTGTTAAACTCTTCTACTACAAACCTTGCCTGGTGCGTCTCGGCTCCCCCTCTTGTTCTACTCCCCGCCCCCCCCGCCCCAGACTTCTCTGCATCCCATTCCCCTGACCTGGTTATATAGATGACGGCTGAGTGGTTCAAGCTACAGCAATTCCATGTCATTTATATTTTTTTCTATTCCCTAAGAAGAATGGCTTGACGCATTAAATAATTCTTTTACCTCTGTTACCTTACCATCCTCTTCATAAACGTAAGCTCTGGCGAGCAGGACCTCACTCCTGTTGTTCCATACAAGTTGCTCTGTTTAACATTACATTTGTATTTGTTTTCCCTATGATTTGTAAAGCGCTACGATTGATGACGCTATATAAATAAAGATGCTTATTATTATTCATCTTATGGAGGCAGTGAACTAGATAGATTAAAGGTGCTGCAACTATGTTAAGTATGGATCTTGGATGAAGCTGGCTCTCTGCAGTCCAGGCGAGAGGCTTCGCCAATCCAAGCCCCTGTCTCTACTACTCCCCAAACATCACCTTCTTAAGACCCCTTTTTATAATCAAGTGTAGTAGCGTCTTATAATTTAGGATATGCGGGTGATGGGAATGTAAACAGATGCGTCAAGAAGCCGCTGAAAATAATATCCCTAAATGGTAAAAGTTTTGCCAGTACATTTGTGGATAACACAGCAGGGGTGGCGACAAAGTTAACACTTTGATGTGGTAATCCTGATAACACCCAAATTTCTTTCTGACCTGACACAGACCTCGTTTGATAAGACTGGAGAGTATCAGCGAGGCAGCTATATGGACACTTTGGATGTAGCAATGGGAGAACACGGTGGATGGCGCTATGAGACAATTTAATTTGGATAGTGCCCTGTTGTGGAGAGTCCCAACATTTTTTCAAACCAAAAGAGCAGGTATGTGGCCCTCCGTACTAATGGATAGATTGAGTGCCTTTATGTGGCAGTCCCAAAAATTTTTCAACACCAGAGGAGCAGGTAATGGTGGGCCTCCAGTTAAAATGGAATAATTGAGTTGCCTTATGTGGCAGGTCCCAAAAATTTTTAATTAAACAGAGGGCAGGTGGTGCCCTGCAGTAAAATGGAATGATTATTGCCTGTATGTGGCAGTCCCAAAATGTTTCAAAACCAGAGGAGCAGTAGTGGGCCCTGCATAACATGGAATAGATTGAGTGCCCGTATGTTTGCAGTCCCAAAATGTTTCAAACCAGAGGAGCAGGTAGGTGGCCCTGCAGTAAAATGGAATAGATTGAGTGCCTGTATGTGGCAGTCCCCACAAAATGTTTCAAACGCCAGATGAGCAGTACTGGTGCCCTGCAGTAAAATGGAAGATAGAATTGAGTGCCTGTTGTGGCAGTCCCAAAAATGTTTTCAAACCAAGGAGCAGGGTAGTGTGGCCCTCCAGTAAAATGGAATAGATTGATTGCCTGGTATGTGTGCACTCATCAAATTGTTTCTCAAACAGGGACCGGGTAGTGAACCTCCAGAACAATTAAGTGCATTGAAGTACTATAGCAAGGCCATTGGTGCCCTGTCAAAATAGCTCATTTTCCTCTGCTTTACTGTACCAATATGAGGAGGAAGGAGGAACATGAGGAGGAGGAGATTGGATCAATTAGTTCAGGTTGATCTTCCTTTCCACCTGAGTGGAGATGTGGAAATTCCTGAGAAATCCGCCTTATTACATTTTAATAAGCGTCAGCGCTTCATCGCGTGTCAATTCGACAGGCTTGTAAACTGCTTTCGCTGATTAATGCCACCATCTTCACTGAAGACTCCGTCGACAAGACGCTAGCGGCAGGGCAAGGCAGAACCCCAAAGGGGGTGAGCTCGCGCCAGTTCGTGCCCATGTTCCAGCTTTGAACCCAGTAGTTGTAGGAGCTGTGTGATCATTTAGGACGATGGTATGGTCAGCTACGTGACTCTCCTCAGCCCTCAACATTTCTGTAAAGATCCCCTACTCTGCCGGACTGGGGACAGGTGACCAGTGTCGTTGGCTGGGGTGAACATAATACTGGTTAAACGCCTTGTAAAAGCGTACCCTTCCATGCTGGACAAGCTGCTGCTCCCTTATCCTCCCTCGCTACTTGTCCCCCCCGCAGAACTACGCACTGCTGCACGCTAGCAGCTGTCAAAGGAAATACTGTTTTCAGCGCTTGTGGCACCAGGCCTTGCTGTAATTCAATGTCATCTCACACACTTCCTTTCCCTCTGCAGGGGATAGAGTGGAGGAAGTATTTTGCTTGTACCGGTGTGTCCAGGGAGTGAACACCCAGTAATCGTGTGCTGGAATAAATTTTTAACGCGAGGTCACGGAATAGGCAGCCTAGCATGAAATCTGCCATCATGCGCCAGAGTACCAACGGCATAAGTAATTTACTCCCCTCACTGGCATGAGGTTATGGCCTGAAACACCTGGACCGATTATGGCCGGCCAGCTGCTAGATGCAAACCGCCCGCGTCGGCAGTATATGAGCGCCCCAGGGTCAGACTCGGTCCCAGCCTCACAAGTTACCCTATGTCCGTCAGCGATATATAGTGGCCCTGGCCCGGCAACTCGCTCACAGTGGTCCGTGGTCAGGTGTGACCTTTGTCAGAAACGGCGTTGTCGGCTGCCGGATTGATGTTGTTCTGACTAACAGTGCTGGTGTCGGCTGGGAACCGGCACATCGGGAAAGTCTATTGGCGGCTGGGGACCGAATACCGAAGGGGCGGTCCGCCTCCCATGAGGGTTGCGAAAGGCTCGGTCTCTACTAGCCATAAGGTGCAGCATCTCCAGCTAGCAATCTGGAGATGTGCACATTAGGGCTTGGTGTGTGCGGGTGGGTTGCACTATTTGCGTTTCCGCTCCAAGCGTCTGGGGATGGAGAGCTTGACAGCTGGTGGATTGCTGTTGAGGATCGTGGGAGGCGACGATGGGTTTTTTTGGCAGGTCCTGGCAGGGGCTGACTAGCACTGACACAGGGCGAAGGGCGCTTGGTGTGCAGCGGCCCGGAGGTGACGGGCTTTTTGCCACTGAGGGTGTGTTTAGCATTCATATGCCGGCGCATACTGGTGTAGTTAAGCTAGTATGGTGGAACCCTTCTGAGCCTGGTTGGCAAATGTTTGCAACACCACAGTCCCGTCGGTCCATCCGTGTGTTTCCTTAAAGTACCTCCAGACTTCTGAAGATCTAGCGCCCTCGCCGCAAGAGCCCTCTTGCCACTTGGAGCTTCACTAGTTGACACCCTGTTGTGGCTACTGCCCTTGTTGCACCATCGCTCTTTCCCTGCCGGTCTTGGCCCACCACTTGAATCCGGCTCTTCCCCACCTGTTCTGTTCTGACGCGGGATCTCACTTCTGCCTTCTCCAGCCTGCCTTTGTGTTCACCACGCCTCTCACCCGCGGTCGTCCGCCGTCTATTCTATCCCCATCCTAACATCCACAGTGTCTCCTCCTCTCCCCTCGCCTCCTCCCTCCGGCCACCTTCCCCCCCTTCTGTCACCGTGCTCCCTCATCGTCGACACCTCTTTACACACCTTCCATCTACGTCAAAGGTCATCATCACACCCACAGACTGTGACTGGTGAAAACCTGGCAATCGGAAATTCTCGCAGCAACCGACAAGTGGTTGGTGACTGTGGCGTAAGGTCCAGAAAAACGTTCCTCAGAGTATGCCGGTTCAAATGGCAAATTTTCCTGGAGTGGGGCATACTGGGGTGATGAGGGCTGAGTGTCGGGCTGGGAGTGTGGCGATTTCAGTGACATGGGTGGACTGCGTGGAAGTACTGACTGAGTGGGTGGACACAATTGCTCCGAATCATTGTGTCAGCAATCCACGACATCTACTGTTCGCACTGTTCTGTTGAAGGTGGCCTCAACAGTGGCTCTACCACGAGTCCCCGTATAACACTTCATCAACACTGAACCTAAGGGATGTACGCTCTGTGGCGGCGTTCCCCTGCTCCCTCATCAGCAGGTGGTGTCCTTCACCCCTCCACAGACCACGGCCGTCTGACCCCTGCATTAGTTGGATCGGCCCACGTCCCCCCGGCCTCGTCCTCTATACCCTAGACCCTCAGGGGGTTTTAAACATTTCTTAAAATGAGAAGTTATAACTTTTTTTTTTTTTTTACTCTCTTGTTTTGTTTTTTTTTTGTGGTTTTGTTTTGGATGTTTTTTGTTTTTTTTTTTTTGAGTTTTTACAAACCAACTCAATGGCTACCTAGATTGCTATGGCCTATTTTCTAGCCAAGTATCAAAGCACACTCCTGTGCCAGAAGGATGCACTGATTTAGTGCCTAATTGGAAATCCAACCCTTACTAATTTTCCCACTTGTGGTCTTGCTATGGATATGTGCTTCACTAAGCGCAGATCACAGCGGTCCGCAAGTCTCCTACAAATTGCTCAAACTTGCGCTAGTACCATGCTCATAAAGTACAAGCCACCAGCAGAATCAAGCCGAAATCAATAACTAGTATAAACGCTACTGTAGGCGTAAAGTAACTCTTTGTATTCTCCTATGGCTATATTTTCTAGCTCCACTACAGCAAAGCACAGCTACTGCCAATGTGATGAACACGAGTTAGTGCCTAATTGCAAATCCACCCCTATAAAATTTTCCCACTCGGTCTTTGCTAATTGGATATGTGCGTCCTACAGCGCAGAACACAGCGGTTCGCCAAGTCTCCTACAAATTGCTGCAGTAATTGGCTAGTACATCACTGCAGTATAAGTACAGCCACCAGCAGATCAACCAAATCAAATATATAGAACGCTGACTGTAGGCGTAAGAAGCTCTTAGTATCTCCTATGGCTATTTTCTAGCCAAGTATCAAGCACACGTAACTATGCCAAATGAGAGATGACACTGAGTTAGTGCACTAATTGAAATCCAACCCCTACTAATTTTCCCACTTCCGGTCTTTGCTATGATATGTGCGCACTAAGCGCAGAACACAGCGGTCGCAATTCCACTCACAAATTGCTCAGAACTTGGCAAGTACATGCACTGCAGAAAGTACACCACCGCAGATCAACCAGAAATCAAATATATAGAACGCTACTGTAGGCGTAGTAAGCCTTTGTATTCTCCTATGGCTATTTCTAGCCAAGTATCAAGCACACTACTATGCCAGATGATATGACACTGAGTTATGCCTAATTGAAATCCAACCCCTACTTAATTTTCCCACTTCGGTCTTGTGCTATGGATAGGTGCGTCACTAAGCGCAGAACACAGCGATCGGTCCAAGTCTCACTACAAATTGCTCAGATTGGCTAGTATGCACTGCAGAAAGTACAGCCACCGCAGATCAACCAGAATCAAATATATAGAACCTACGTAGGCGTAAGTAAGCTCTTTGTATTCTCCTTGCTATTTTTCTAGCCAAGTATCAAAAGCACACTACTATGCCAATGATGACACTGAGTTAGTGCCTAATTGAAATCCAACCCTACTAAAATTTTCCCACTTACGGTCTTTGCTATGGTATATGTGCGTCACTAAGCGCAGAACAGCGCGTCGCAAGTCCTCACTACAAATTGCTCAGAATTTGGCTAGTACAGGCACTGCAGAAGTACAGCCACCAGCAGACAACCAGAAATCAAATATATAGAACGCTACTGTGGCGTAAGTAAGCTCTTGTATTCTCCTATGGCTATTTCTAGCCAATTGTAACAAGCAACACTACTTATGCCCAGTGAGATGACAACTGATTTAGTGCCTAATTGAAATCCAACCCCTACTAATTTCCCACTTCGTCTTGCATGGATTTGTGGCCACTAAGACTAAACACAACGGTAGCAAGTCCCCCTGCTAATTCCTCACAAAATGGTACTAGATGCAAATTAAAATAAAAAAGTGATACAGTTATTGTACGCCTAGAAGGGCTTGTTGGTTCTTTTGAGAATCACTCCTTGCCTAACAGTAAGCTAATAAACACCCTAACCTTTCCCTGACCAGCAGCAGCTCTCTCCCCTACGGCATCCAACCAGAATGATCCAGCAGCGCGGCAGGCGAGTCTATCCCAGGTCACCTGATCTGGCCAGCCAACCACTGCTATCGACGTGTAAGGGTACCACGTCATGCTGGGTGTGAGTGCAGATCTCCTGGCTGTGATTGGCTCTGTTTCTGGCCGCCAAAAGCAAACAGCGGGAGCTGCCATTTTCTCGGCGGGCGAAGTATTCGTCCGAGCACGAGCAGTTTCGAGTACCCTATGCTCGACCGAGCCATCAAGCTCGGACGTAGCAATGTTTCGCTCATCTTATTTACGGTTAGACGGGTACCGCAGTGAACAGCGTTTATAAATTTATAGATCGGGACGAGATTTTCAGCAGACGGGCAATATTTATAATCAGTTCTGGGGAATACTTTTAACTATTTTATCAATCCCTAGGATACTTTAAACCATAGGTTGTTTGATCGATCCTACCATATACTGCCATACTACCGTATGGCAGATATTGGTGGATTTTACGCCCCATTCATTGCAATGTGCTGATTTTAAACCACCATTTTAATATGGGGTTAAAACGAGACTGCTTCAGTCCTCTTGGAGCTGAAGCTGTCATGGGCAATGGATCGCCCTCGCTCCCCGTGCGTCATCGGGAGTGACGATCCGCGGCAAGATGGCGGCGCCCAAGCATTGCTCGCGTCAATCGAAGTGAACAGCAACCGCGATCACTGCTAAGCACCAACGTGGTGTTACCGGTAAGCCTTTGCTGCCTATTGCCCGCGAGCCCTCGCTCCATGCACCGTGACCCGCACGCGCTTGAAGAAAAATATCTATACAAATAAACAAAAAAACCATGCAATCTGTGGTCGAGATCTCTAGAATTTCTAAATATCTGTATTCTACAGTTTGGTTACTTATGAAAAGGGTGGATTCTTGCGTAAAAAAATCTTTCTTTGCACTTAAACTAACACAAATTACAGCCACAAGTTATATACCTTGACACATTTGACAAGCTTGTGCAGAGCTTCGTAATCTGTGGTGCGCTATATAAATAAAGAATATTATTATTCGTTACTCTTCATAATATATACAATACAATATTCACTGTGCTGCAAAATGCTGAAGGCATTCCCTCCTGTTCATTACATACACATACACACATCACACCACACACTTTACTATACTATACTATATAATATTTAGAATATATTTACTATGTTTTATTATTGGGGTCCTAAACCCAAGCCTACTAACTGGATCTTAGCCTACATTAACATCAATTTTGGCTGTCTGGTGCCCCTGCGACCATTTCTGGGTCTCACCCGTGTTGCCTCCCTTGTGCCCAGCCCGAGAGCTCGGCAACTTGCCACGCTCTAGTGGCTTGCGGTCCAGTGGGCCGCCACGTAGCTTGGCTGTCAAACGATTTAAGGGCCACGCCAATGATTGGTAACTTGGCTGGACCAACCTTCCCAGTTAAATTCCAGGCCACTTCCTCTGTGTCCCCTTGCTGGATCCTTTGTGCCTTTTTATGTCTCAGAGAAAACTGTGCATGTTTGTTGCATCCTTAATTTCCCGTTGTGACCTCGTTCCGTTCCAGTACTTTGGCTATGGGATCCTGCCTGTACTTGTAGACAAGTTTTTCTGATGTTTTTTTGCCATAGAGTAGCACACATTCTTGCGGCACAGCAAACATTTTCAATTATTATCAGAACTATCACCACATCAACCCGCTGTTTAACATGGAGGGCGGGGGGGTGGCCAATCATGAACTGGGCAGGCACAGCAATTCTGCCTGGGTACTTTGTTAAAGCCTGTGAACAATTTTTAATGTCAAACAGTGCCGGGTTGGGACTAGAGTGTTTTGGCTGAATCTTGGTGCACCTTGGTGGGACACAGGGGCACGGTGTTTTATCATACACTGGTGTACAATATTCCCCCCTAAGTTGTACACAAATGTGAGAGCAGAATCATGGTTAGCCATTCGTAAGATGGCATAAATAGTGTGAATGATTTGAGGTAGGTTTTCAGCACCAGCCAAGAGTTTTTCAGTCTCCCTGCGCCGTCCATGTGTAAAACAAAAAATAAGATATTAGGAGCAGTCTAGTGGTTGATCCCTAAAACCATAAAGTGATGGTAAGCGACAGAAATCAAAAATATAATTTTGAATACCAATTTTCCATAACTTAATATAAAGTTCATACCATAAGTGAATATATATCATAAAAGTAAGATATCTAAATGTTATTCTCAATGCAATAGTACAAAATTACAAACTGCTGCCCATGATTGTGCTGGTATGGCTTTAACCCTTAAACCGCCGAGCCACTTTTCACCTTCCTGAACGGCCCATTTTTTTCAATTTTCACCCTGTTCACTACATAATGGTTATATACTTTGAAACATAGGAAAGTGGTTTTGGAAATAATTTTCCTTGTGACAACCAGTATTTCATGTGAGGTTGAAAATATTTGTTGGTAATGATTATTTTGCAATTATGAAAAACTGATTTTTGGTGAAATTTGGAAAATCTTGATTTAAAATAGTGAAATGTTCTACTTTTTCCATCACGCTAGTCATAACAGCAAAAAAACTTGATAACAACCACTATACGAATTCTGCTTTTGTCTTCATGTTGTTTTTATAGCAATTCTCGGTCATGTTTGTAAGATTTATGGGGCTTTTGAAACTTTTGTTAGGTAAGTATGTTATGGGGCGTTTCTCACATTTTCATAAAAAGCACATAAAAATCCTGCTTTTGCGGGACCTGCGTCAGAGTTTTCAAGAGTCACTTTAACAGGCCTAGAAAAGTACAACCCCATAAATATCCCATTATAGGAACTTATGTATGTAAAACAACTTCATGAATTTTGTTAACCCTTGAATTGTTTTTACAAGGGGATAAAACTCAATCAATGCAGCGTTTTGAATTGGTTAAGTGTAACAATAACCCCATATGTGGTGGAACCGCTGCTGTAATGGGCCAACACACCAGGCATTGTGCTGCTGAGTTCATATTATGCATGTGTCCATTTATTGGCTATACAATCTTATTTTTTTTGTGAAATTTGGACAATATAAGGCCTAATTTTTTTGCGACATTATATGCAACGTTACAAATCTACTTCTTTTAGTGGGTCATAACTCATTGATGAGATTTTTATTAACCTTTAATATTGGTGAGGAAAAAAAATTGTACATTTTGGTTTCCTTTGTCTTACTGTATTTTTTTGGACTGTTAACACTGTATCATAAAAATAAGAATATTATCTCTTTATTCTATAGATCCTATGATTCCGGTGATACCTAATTATATAGTTTTTTTTTAAAATATTTTTACAATTTTACTGAAGAAAAACGATACAGAGAAATCTCATTTATTTCACTCGGCCTCTTTCGGAAGCATACAATTTTTGGCTTGACCAGATCTGGTTTAGGACTTTTTTTGGCGTGGTGAGTTTTCTTTCATTTAGTGATTGCCATTTTGGGCGCCCATAACTTTTTTTTAACACTATTTAGAACATTTTTGTGAAAGGATTTTTGAAATGTACAATTTTTGGTTTTTTCGGGTTTTGTTTTTACGCGGGCGTCAGCAAGTGGTACAAAAAATGTTTCTGTTCATTATTGTACAATTGTTTACTGGACAAAAGTGTTTTTTTATTGTGTTTTTGTAGTTTGGTGTTTAGGGGTCTTTACTGTAATTTTTATACTAATTCTTTTTTTATTAAAAATGTTGTTTATTAAGGTTTTTTACTTTTTTTTTTTACTTTTACAGTTGGCTTGAACAAGCGATGCTCTGATTGTTCAGCTCTTCTTCACTAATACAGTGCAATACGATGTATTACACGGTAAGTACGTACACACAAAGCATGTTGCCGCATGAAGACAGGACCGCGGCGTGCTAGGGGTTGATCCTGCGATCGGCGAAACTCCGATCGTGGGTGCTAGAGACGGATGCCAGCTGTAACATACTATACAGCTGGTTCCCGATGCTTCTGGTACCAGCCCCGTTCACAGGCTATGATGCAGAATTACATATAATTGTAATGACATGTTCCAGAGTATTTATGTCAGATACAAGTGATCGATATATGCAGATATAAGTACATTTTTACAAAAAAAAAATCTGAAAACATATAGAGAGTAAAACCAACATCAGGGAAATAGCTTTCCTGGCTAAACAACAATGGGGCACATTTACTTACCTGTCCAAGTCGCGATCCCTAGGTGCGTTCCCCCGATGCACTGTTCGCAATCCACGTAAATCCTGCGCCCGATATCCTGCATTTGTCGCTCGCCCCTCAGGGTCCGCTGGAGTTCAACCTTCTTCTTCTTGGTGGCATGTAAGTGCTTGGTTTGCGACACAAATTTGAATGTTAAATCCTTTGCTTAGTCCGAATCCGCTGGATCTTCCGTCCCCTTATTTGTTTTGGCCTGAAAGCCGGCGTGAGTATGACATAATCCTTTCACGTATGACCCATTCCCCCGCGCAATTCCCGAAAAGTCGGAACCCCAACGAAATGCGGCCGCGGAACCCTTGTATAAGCCCCAGTGTCTCAAGCAAGAAGACTTTTTCATAATGGGTCCAAATTTCCTCATCCATAACCCTAAATAAGAGAAAAGTATTAAACATTAAACGAGAGTTCCAAATGCTTATTTACTTGAACAAGCCAAGCACATATGCCAGAATCTGCTGAAATATGTGTGCAGCGTAAGCATTGGGGTGAATGACAGCCTGCCCATTTTATGGAGACGTAACGGCTGCGATAGCTCTGGTGAATAATATATAGCTGCAGCATTTTATTTTTGACCGCCGCGAGACATATTGGTGTGACTCCCCTCTTCAATTATATCATCATTGAGTTCTGCTGTTCAATACTCTTCAATTTCTGTAGAGCTATTAGCTGCTCTCTGGTGGCTTACTGTTTATAGATGGGAATATGGTAGAGATTATTCGTCCTGGCCCTGCGACCCTAACTACTCCGATGAGCAGTATAGGAAATGACAAGAATAAGATAAGAAAATTGAGTTTGCTTCTAGTTTATGCAATCCCAGAGTCTCCACCACAGCCCATCCTGCAATGTAATAGGTGCGGTAGGTCATCATTATGCCAGGAGTCTCTGAAGGGACCGCAGAAAAAGGGACATAAGTAAGCTAACTGCCATACTGTCCTTGCCACTTAATGAATAGGCAGTAGCCACCCCTCCGCTTTTATTCTCCATGAAAGCAACACATAACTCGAAGGCCCAAGCATTTTCGCAGACGTCTCTCTGGGTACTGGGAGAAATCGTGTGATAACCAAGAACTTAAGAATCTTAATTAACCAGCAGGGTATTAAAGAAAATGTCAGGTAGGTCGATTCCCACTTGACCACTTAGGTCTCTGCAGTTTGGGCCAGCGGCAGTTTTGATCTGGAGGAAACCCAAATAAAGGTGATATATTAAAGACCAAGTTGTTGAGTAAATGTTTAGAAAATCAGATAAAAAAAATGTGTTGGATTACATATAGGCTCTTTGGCAAAAACAACCAATTTATCCGGCCTGCCACTGAGAGAGGCAAGGAGGCCCAGGACTTATCCTTAAAGTACCTAGCAAGGGAAATACATTAGACTCCAGGGTCATTTTGGATGTCTGGTCAGGATTACCCTCAGGTACTTAAATTTTTCTACAACTATTTAAGTCAGATATAACTTCTGGAGAGTTAGACATTAGACAATGACTTGCCCCAATTTAGTCGGAGGTCTGAGTTGGAGCCAAACTCTCACACTCTATTCCCTTAGGTAGGGAGGTATCGAGTTGCGAGTAGGAGAAGATCATCCGCATATAGCACAAGACTATCCTGTCCTGACCCATGTGGCACCCCAGCATGCATATTGTCTGTACAAATTTTAAACCCCTTAGTGACCAAGCTCATCTGTGCCCTGATGATCAAGGCCTATTTTTGAAAAACAGCATGTGCCACTTATTTATCCAGTTATAACTTTAGAAGGCTTTAACCAACCCCTCACGCTCCGTGACGGATATATCCGCCATGGAGCTGTGAAGGTTGTATGAAGAAGCTGGTAGCCTGTGGCTCATTGTAATGTATAGTGAGCAGAAATGCCATATACTGTGATACAGTAGTATTGCAGTATATGCAGGACAATCAGACCATCTAGGGTTAATGTACCCTAGAGGGTCTAAGACGGGGTAGGGAACCTATGGCTCGGGAGCCAGATATGGCTCTTTTGTTGGCTGCATCTGGCTCTCAGACAGATCTTTAATAAATAGTGATGGCTGATGTGTCTCTTAGACTGATCACTGGACACCCGACTGCAATGTTACCGCTGCCTACTTCCTTTTGTAACGACCGAGGTGCCATCGCCGCCGTCGTCTAAACCTGGGTCAGAGAGAAGAGCGCGGGAGCGAGGAGGAGCACAGGGAGTGCAGGTAGGTAAATATTTTTTTTTTTTTTTTGCTGTACTATCTACTGTGGGCATGTGCTGGGGCTACCTATCTACTTGGGGCATGTGCTGTGGCTACTGATAACTTGGGGCCATGTGCTGGCTACCTTTCTACTTGGGGGCATGTGCTGTGGCTACCTATCTACTGAGTATGTGCTGTGGCTACCTATTTACTGGGGCAGTGTGCTGGGCTACCTATCTACTGGAGGCATGTGCTGGGGCTACCTATCTACTGAGGTGAATGTGCTGGGCTACCTATCTCTGGAGGCATGTGCTGGGGCTACCTTTCTAATGGGGGATGTGCTGTGGCTACCTATGTACTTGGGGCATGTGCAGTGGCTACCTATCTAACTGGGAGTATGTGCTGTAGCTACCTATCTACTGGGAGTATGTTCTGGGGCCACCTATCTACTGGGAGTATGTGCTGGGGCTACCTATCTAATGGGGAATGTGCTGTGGCTACCTATATACTGGGGGCTTGTGCTGTGGCTTCCTATCTACTGGGGGGGCATGGGGCTACCTATATACTTGGGGACATGTGCTATGGCTACCTATCTGGTAGCCGCCAGTCTCTATAGGAACCCGGGAAGTGGCCATCGCCAATCAGCGGCACACTGGCCCTTTAAATCCGCGAGTGCGGCACGCTGGCCACCCGGGATGGGAGCCAGAAAGTGGTGGGTTGAGTGTGCTGGGAAAGGGGCGCAGCCACGGAGAGTGGCATGGGTCTCTCTGCGATCCAAGACATAGATCGCAGGGGCACCTGTGACTACCTATCTATGGGGGGGCATGTGTATATGGTACGGCTCTTACGGAATAACATTTTAAAATATTTGGCGTTCATGGCTCTCTGAGCCAAAAAGGTTCCTGACCCCTGGTCTAAGAGATAGTGGGGAAAAAAAGAAAAAAAAAGTTTAAAAAATAATAAAATTAAAAGTTCAAATCACCCCCTTTCCCTAGAACTGATATAAATTAATAAATAGTAAAAATCGAGACACATTAGTATCGCCGCGTCCCAAAACGGTTATTTGGCGGCGGTGACCTCCGGAACGGCAATTGGCGCCCAAGTCCAAAACGCGACTTTTCAACACCTTTTTAGATGACATAAAAAATGTATAAAAAATGATCAAATGTCACACAGTCCTCAAATGGTAGCAATGAGAACGTCGGCTCATTTCGCAAAAAATGCACCTCACACATCCCATCGCCAAGTATGAAAAGTTATCCGCGTCAGAAGATGGCAACAAATTTTTTTCTTTTTTGTACACATTCGTTTAATTTTTGAAAATAATTAAAACGCAATAAAACCTGTATAAATTTGGTATCACCGCGATCGTACCGAACCAAAGAATAAAGTAGAGTGTTTTTGGAGCGCAGAGTGAAAGACGTAAAAACTGAGCCCACAAAACATGACGCACTGCAGTTTTTTTCAATTTTTCCACATTTGGAATTTTTATAGCTCTTGTGTCCCCCCTCATCCTCATAGACTGTAAGCTCTTGTGTCACCCCCTCATCCTCATAGACTGTAAGCTCTTGTGTCACCTCCTCATCCTCATAGACTGTAAGCTCTTGTGTCACCCCCTCATCCTCATAGACTGTAAGCTCTTGTGTCATCCCCTCATCCTCATAGACTGTAAGCTCTTGTGTCACCCCCTTATCATCATAGACTGTAAGCTCTTGTGTCACCACCTCATCCTCATAGACCAGGGGTCAGGAACCTTTTTGGCTCAGAGAGCCATGAACGCCAAATATTTTAAAATGTTATTCCGTAAGAGCCGTACCATATACACATGCCCCCCATAGATAGGTAGTCACAGGTGCCCCTGCGATCTATGTCTTGGATCGCAGAGAGACCCATGCCACTCTCCGTGGCTGCGCCCCTTTCCCAGCACACTCAACCCACCACTTTCTGGCTCCCATCCCGGGTGGCCAACGTGCCGCACTCGCGGATTTAAATGGCCAGTGTGCCGCTGATTGGCGATGGCCACTTCCCGGGTTCCTATAGAGACTGGCGGCTACCAGATAGGTAGCCATAGCACATGTCCCCAAGTATATAGGTAGCCCCATGCCCCCCCCAGTAGATAGAAAGCCACAGCACAAGCCCCCAGTATATAGGTAGCCACAGCACATTCCCCATTAGATAGATAGCCCCAGCACATACTCCCAGTAGATAGGTGGCCCCAGAACATACTCCCAGTAGATAGGTAGCTACAGCACATACTCCCAGTAGATAGGTAGCCACTGCACATGCCCCAAGTACATAGGTAGCCACAGCACATCCCCCCATTAGAAAGGTAGCCCCAGCACATGCCTCCCAGTAGATAGGTAGCCCCAGCACATGCACCTCAGTAGATAGGTAGCCACAGCACATGCCTCCCAGTAGATAGGTAGCCCCAGCACATGCCCCAGTAAATAGGTAGCCACAGCACATACTCCCAGTAGATAGGTAGCCACAGCACATGCCCCCAAGTAGAAAGGTAGCCACAGCACATGGCCCCAAGTATATCAGTAGCCACAGCACATGCCCCAAGTAGATAGGTAGCCCCAGCACATGCCCCAGTAGATAGTCACAGCAAAAAAAAAAAAAGAATATTTACCTACCTGCGCTCCCTGTGCTCCTCATCGCTCCCGCGCTCTTCTCTCTGACCCAGGTTTAGACGACGGCGGCGATGGCACCTCGGTCGTACAAAGGACGTAGGCAGCGGTAACATTGCAGTCGGTGTCCAGTGATCAGTCTAAGAGACACATCAGCCATCACTATTTATTAAAGATCTGTCTGAGAGCCAGATGCAGCCAACAAAAGAGCCATATCTGGCTCCCGAGCCATAGGTTCCCTACCCCTGTCTCGACCTCTAGGGTACATTAACCCTAGATGGTCTGATCGCTCCTGCCATATACTGCAATACTACTGTATCACAGTATATGGCATTTCTGCTCACTATACATTACAATGAGCCACAGGCTACCAGCCTTCTTCATACAACCTTCACAGCTCCATGGCGGATATATCCGTCACGGAGCGTGAAGGGGTTAAAGCCTTCTAAAGTTATAACTGGATAAAGTGGCACATGCTGTTTTTCAAAACTAGGCCTTGATCATCAGGGCACAGATGAGCTTGGTCACTAAGGGGTTAAAATTTGTACAGACAATATGCATGCTGGGGTGCCACATGGGTCAGGACAGGATAGTCTTGTGCTATATGCGGATGATCTTCTCCTACTCGCAGCTCGATACCTCCCTACCTAAGGGAATAGAGTTGATGAGTTTGGCTCCAACTCAGACCTCCGCATAAATTGGGGCAAGTCATGTCTAATGTTTCTAACTCTCCAGAAGTTATATCTGACTTAATAGTTGTAGAAAAATTTAAGTACCTGAGGGTAATCCTGACCAGACATCCCAAAATTACCCTGGAGTCTAATGTATTTACCTTGCTAGGCTACTTTAAGGATAAGTCCTGGGCCTCCTTGCCTCTCTCAGTGGCAGGCAGGATAAATTGGTTGTTTTGCCAAAGAGCCTATATGTAATCCAACACATTTTTTTTATCTGATTTCTAAACATTTACTCAACAACTTGGATTCTTTAATAATCACCTTTATTTGGGTTTCCTCCAGATCAAAACTGCCGCTGGCCAAACTGCAGAGACCTAAGTGTCAAGTAGGAATCGACCTACCTGACATTTTTCTTTACTACCCTGCTGGTTAATTAAGATTCTTAAGTTCTTGGTTATCACACGATTCTCTCCAGTACCCAGAGAGACGTCTGTCAGAATGCTTTGGCCTTACGAGCTTATGGTTGCTTCTCATGGAGAATAAAAGCGGAAGGAGGCTACTGCCTATTCATAAAGTGGCAAGGACAGTCTGGCAGTTAGCTTACTTATGTCCCTTTTCTGCGGTCCCTTCAGAGACTCCTGGCATAATGATGACCTACCGCACCTATTACATTTGCAGGATGGGCTGTGGTGGAGATCTCTGGGATTGCATAAACTAGAAGCAAACTCAATTTTCTTATCTTATTCTTGTCATTTCCTCATACCTGCTCATCGGAGTAGTTAGGTCGCAGGGCCCAGGAGGAATAATCTCTACCATATATTCCCATCTCATAAACAGTAAAGCCACCAGAGAGCAGCTAATAGCTCTACAGAAATTGAAGAGTATTGAACAGCAGAACTCAATGATGATATAATTGAAGAGGGGAGTCACACCAATATGTCTCGCCGGCGGTCAACAATAAAATGCTGCAGCTATATATTATTCACCAGAGCTATCGCACGCCGTTACGTCTCCATAAAATGGGCAGGCTGTCATCACCCCAATGCTTACGCTGCACACATATTTCAGCAGATTTCTGGCATATGTGCTTGGCTTGTTCAAGTAAATAAGCATTCTGGAACTCTCTGTTTAATTGTTTCTCTTATTTAGGGTTATGGATGAGGAAATTTGGACCCATTATGAAAAAGTCTTCTTGCTTGAGACACTGGGGCTTATTTACTAAGGGTTCCGCGGCCGCATTTTCGTTGGGTTTCCCGACTTTTCGGGAATTGCGCGGGGGATGGTGTCATACGTGAAAGGATTATGTCATACTCACGCCGGCTTTCAGGCAAAACAAATAAGGGGACGGAAGATCCAGCGGATTCGGACTAAGCAAAGGATTTAACATTCAAATTTGTGTCGCAAACCAAGCACTTACATGCACCAAGAAGAAGAAGGTGAACTCCAGCGGACCTGAGCGGGGAGTGACAAATGCAGGATATCGGGCGCAGGATTTACGTGGATTGCGACACAGTGCATCGTCGGGGAACGCACCTCAGGGATCGCGACTTGGACAGGTAAGTAAATGTGCCCCATTGTTTTTAGCCAGGAAAGCTATTTCCCTGATGTTGGTTTTACTCTCTATATGTTTTCAGATTTTTTTTTGTTTGTAAAATGTAATTATATCTGCATATATCGATCACTGTATCTGACATAAATACTCTGGAACAATGTCATTACAATTATATGTAATTCTGCATTCATAGCCTGTGAACGGAGCTGGTACCAGAAGCATCGGGAACCAGCTGTATAGTATGTTACAGCTGGCATCCGTCTCTAGCACCCACGATCGGAGTTTTCGCCGATCGCAGGCATCAACCCCTAGCACGCCACGGTCCTGTCTTCATGCGCAACATGCTTTGTGTGTTACGTACTACAGTGTAATACATCTGTATTGCACTGTATTAGTTGAAGAAGAGCTTGAACAATCAGAGCATCGCTTGTTCAAGCCAACCTGTAAAAGTAAAAAAAAAAAAGTTAAAAACACTTAATAAAAACATTTTTTAATAAAAAGAATTAGTAATTAAAAATACAGTTAAAGACCCCTAAACACAAACTAAAAAACAACATAAAAAAACACTTTGTCCGTAACAATCTGTACAATAATGCAGAAACATTTTTGTACCCACTTGCTGAGCGCCGTAAAAACAAAACCCGAAAAACCAAAAATGTACATTTTTCAAAAAAATCCCTTCACAAAAATGTTCTAAAATGTGTTAAAAAAAAGTTATGTGCGCCAAAATGGAATCACTAATAAAGAAAAACTCAACACGCAAAACATAAGTCCTAAACCAGCTCTGTCAACCAAAAAATGTTATGTCTCCGAAAAGATGGCGATATGAAAATAAATGAGATTTTCTCTGTATTCGTTTTTCTTCAGTAAAATTGTAAAAATATTTAAAAAAACACTATATAAATTAGGTATCACCGGAATCATAGTGATCTATAGAATAAAGATAATATCTTATTTTTATGATACAGTGTACAGTCCCAAAAAAATACAAGAAGAAAGGAAACCAAAATGTACAATTTTTTTTCCTCCATATATTCAAGGGTTAATAAAATCTCATCAATGAGTTAATGACCCACTAAAATGAAGTATTTGTAAAGTGCATATAATGTCGCAAAAAAATATGTCCTTATATGTCCAAAAAAATAAGATTGTATAGCCAATAAAATGTGACAATGCATAATCTGCTCAGCAGCACAATGCCCTGGTGTGTGCCCATACAGCAGGTTACCACCACATATGGGGTATTGTTACACTTTAACAATTTCAAAACTGCATCTGATTGAGTTTTATCCCCTGTAAAACAATTAAAGGGTTAACAAACTTCATGAAAGTTGTTTTACATACATTAAGTTCCTATAATGGGATATTTTATGGGGTTTTACTTTTATTTAGGCCTCTTAAAGTGACTTGAAATCTGAGCAGGTCCCGCAAAAGCAGGATTTTTTATGTGCTTTTTTATGAAAATGTGAGAAATCGCCCTTAACATCTTACCCATAAAGTTCAAAGCCCCATAACATCTTACAAAAATGAGAGAATGCATAAAAAAAACCATGAAGACATAAAGCAGACATTCCGTTAGTGTTAGTTATCAAGTTTTTTTGTTGTTATGACTACGTATGGAAAAAGTAGAACATTTTCAATATTATAAATCAAGACTTTTTCCAAATTTTCACCAAAAATCAGTTTTTTCATAAATAAACGCAACACATACCAACAAAATTTTTCAACTAACATGAAGTACTGAGTGTCACAAGAAAATTATTTCAAAACCACTTTCATATGTTTCAAAGTTATAACCATTTGTAGTGACACAGGGAAAATTTGAAAAAATGGGCCGTGTCAGGAAGGTGAAAAGTGGCTTCGGCGTTAAGGGGTTAAAGCCATACAGCACACATATGGGCAGATGTTTTTAATTTTGTACATATTGGCATTTTGAGAGTAACATTTAGATATCTTATTTTATGATAATTATATTACTTTATGTATGAACTTTATATTAAGTTATGGAAATTGGTTATTCAAAATTATATTTTGATTTCTTGTCTCTTCCATCACTTTATGGTTTATAGGGATTCAACCACTAGGACTGCTAAATCTTATTTTTTGTTTTACCATGGACGGCAGGACTGAAATATTCTTGGCTGTGCTGGAAACCATACCCAATCATTCAACAACTTTTATGCCATTTCTTACAGAATGGCTAACCATGATTCTGCTCTCACATTTTGTGTACACTTAGGGGGGAATTTATTGTACACCAGTGTATGATAAACACAGTGCCCCCTGTGTCCCACCGGGTACACCAAGATTCAGCCCAGCCAAAACAACTCTAGTTCCAACCCGGCACTGTTTTGCATAAAAATTTATGTTCACAGGCTTTAAAAAGTACCCAGGCAGGAATGCCCTGTGCCTGCCCACTTCACTGATGGCCACGCCCCTCCATGTAAACAGCGGGTTGATGTGGTATAGTCTTGATAATAATTGAAAATGTTTGCTGTGCGCAAGAATTTGTGCTTACTTCTATGGCAAAAAAACATCAGAAAACTGTCTACACAGTACAGGCAGGACATGAGCAAAGTCTGGAACGGAATCGAGGTCAAACTGGAAACATAAAGTTACTCACCGTAATGATGTTCCCTCGACCACACGGCGCCAACCAAGAGAGGGATCCACACCCGGGGGACAGAACCTAGCAGAAAAACACGCCCCTCCTATCCTACCTCATGTTCCAGAGACTTGGAAGACCCTTATATAGTAGACTTCAGAAAAAACTTTTCCATGTAACCATACTTTTGACAAAATGATTTTATTTACCTTTTTTTATTTTATTTTTAAAAATTTATTTAAATAGCGTAGTAAGTTTATTTATTTTTGAGACACCCCTGAATACCCACCAGTAAAAAGGTAGAAAAAATCACCAGGGTGGGATATCCAGGTCCGTCGTGGTACGAGGAAACAGCAGACCGGTGGTACTTCTTTTTCCCCAGCACCTCAACGCACCAACCAGAGAATTTTCAGATGAAATAAATTTAGGGAGGTAAAAAATCATAAGAACCAAACCTCCCAAGGGGCGCTTGGCTCTCCAAAGAGGGGCAAGAGGACCCACCACAGGGAACCGGAGGTTTTTACAAGAAAAGTGTGGGGGAGAAACACCCGCAGTGCGCCCGGACAGCCAGCCAATTTGCCAAGAGTGCGAGTGGCTCGTGTAGAAAGGCACGGATAGTTTCTGGGGCCAGATTCGGCAGGGACTGTCCTATCGAGATGCGAAGGTTGTACTAAAGGTGCTAGGCACCACCCTCCTGCCCTCGTAAAAGATCTTTTCGGTGACAACGGACACCAATACATATCGTAAGATATATTCTCGACGCCTGACCTTCAAAGTGAAACGGGCGTTTTAACCTAAGCAACCGGGATTGATGTCAACTATACTATCCAGAAGCATAAGATTTTTCCCCCCCAGAGAACTGATACTAAAGAATTAAATTTTCCAAAATAACTTGAGATTCACATACCGGAACGGGATTATGATCGTTCCATTTGTTTAGTAGGCCGGAGGGGAACCGTTAAGCGCAACTTTGTTTTCATTGTATGATCCTCCTGCAACTTACACCCCTGTGTTCCTCTTGTTAATTTTTCAGTATTTGGGGACTTACTGCAGTTTGACCTGGACTCCAGATTCTCTGAAAACGTACGTTTTTTTTTTTTTTTTGACAGTATCTATAATAATTTATTAGACCCGCTTTGGGATCCTGACACGCACGTTTGCTTAGATTCCAAAGGTCTGACCACTAGACTCTCTTAGTGCGGATTACATACCGCCTCGACTCCGTCATGTCGAAACAATTGTATTGATCGCAAAAAACTCAAGACCGGTAAGGCGGGTATAAAGGGCCATGCGTTAAACTAGGTAGGACATGGTGGCACTGTCGAGCCGATTACCTGGTTTACCCATTTTAAAACTCCTATAAGAAGGTACAAGCCTTTGCCCCTAATGCAGATAGCTTTCTTTCTCTATATACCAATGCATCATAGAGGAATGACTGGAATTAGAAATAGCGGGTCTCTCCACTATGTTATAATTCTGTGAGGTCATATTAAGGTTGATGACTCACTGACTCAGGGACGTGTGCACCTGTACACATTGTATCATATAATGTGGAGTGGACATGGGTAAGAATGGGTTTATTACAATGAATTAGTTTGATACCCAGATGATGTTGGTCACTACAATCTATTAATGGCTAATTGAAGTGTAATTGGTGGTGGAATGTACCTTTTATATGATCACATAATTTAAACTATGTCCATATACAGGTCTCCCTAGGTCTCGACAACGGGGCCGCCCAGGGTTCGCTCCCAGGCAAACCCGCATGGAATCTGAACTATACTTTCCACAACCGTAGTCCCATACCTCAAAAAAAAACACTCTTTTTTTTTTTTTTTTTTTGTTTTTAAACTGCAATAATACTTAATCTGCAGATCTGAAAGAACCTACTATGAGGGCGCTACACAAACACAACCAAAGACCATCACCATTATTATTCTGACTGCTCTACCTTGTGACCTTGAAGGAGGCAACTGTCGGCTTAATCCAAATAACAGACCACCATCAGGGACATATCCCCATTGGGAATCTCTAATCTGGTACACATTGTTCTTTGGTGAATTCGCTGTAAACCCGCAAATCACACACGACAGAGCATATCTTATGTAGGATTTTTGGCCCTTGTTCACCACATCTTGCTCCCTTATAGAGAATTGCCTTGGATCAAAGATTCTGATACCATTCACCTAGCTTTGCTTACACCTGTGGGACAGCTCTGCTCTCAGCAAAGACTCTGGCATCATTCACATTTAACTACTTATCCTGTGAAACTATTGTGTCGATCAAGGTCTTGACATAATCCCCATTACACTTGTTTATTTTGGGTACTGTGGACACTGCTCACAGCCGGTTTCATTTTACATTACTTTGTGCACCTGTGGTAGACTATTCACAGCAAGGATTAGTTAATCGTCAATATTACATTGGGTATTTTTGAACCACCGGCGCAGCAGGATTATAAGCATCATTCCAATTACTCGTGCCTGTGGGACTATTCACACAAACAGCGACTATTAGTGTGTATTTGTGGAACCTTTGGGACCGCTCACACAAGGAGTATAGCATCATTCAACCTTATCTTCTTGGAACGATCCATAACTAGTATTGTGTATGTGTGGAACCCACAACCGCTCCACAAGGAGTATAGCATCATTCACATACGCTTTATATGGACTATTCCAGTAACTATTATTGTGTATTTGTGAACCACCGCTCACACAAGATATAGCATCATTCACATTACTCTGTCTAGGAACTATTCACAGTAACTATTATTTTGTAATTTGTGGACACCAGCTCACAGCAAGAATATAGCCTCATTCACATGACTCGGTCTATGGAACTATCACAGTAACATTATTGTGTATTTGTGGAAGCCACCGCTCACCAAGGGTATACAATCATTCACATTACTGCTCTGTCTATTGAACTATTACGACGCAACTATTTAATTGTTATTTGTGGACCAACCGCTCACAGCATGGAGTATAGCTCATTCACATTACTCTGTCATGGACGTTCACAGTAAACTATTATTGTTATTTGTGGAACCACCGCTCACAGCAAGGAATAATAGCATCATTCCTTGGACTCGTCATGGAACTATTCACAGCACGTTAATGGTGTATTTGTGGAACCACCGCTCACAGCAAGAGTATAGCTCGCTCACACATTCCTGTCTATGGAACTATTCACAGTAAACTATTGTGTATTTGTGAACCCCGCTCACAGCAAGGAGTATAGCTGCAACGCATTCACATTACTCTGTCTATGGAACTAATCACATTAACTATATGTTGTTTTGTGAACCCCCGCTCACAGCAAGGAATATAGCATCATTCACATTACTCGTCTATGGAACTAGTGGCACCTAACTATTATTGTGTATTTGTGGAACACCTCTCACAGCGAGGGAATGATAGCTCATTCACGTTACTCTTCTAGGAACTATTCACAGTAACTACTCTGTGGATTTGTGGAACCACCGCTCACAGCAAGGTATAGCATCATTCACATTATCGTTAGTGGAACGATTCACAGCAACTAGTATTTGTGTATTTGTGGAACCACCCTCACAGCAATGAAATACATCATTCCACATTACTCTGTCTTGGAACTACTGCAATAATTCACAGAACTATTATGTGTTTTATTGTGGAACCACCGCTCAAGCAGGAGTATATCACTCACATTACTCCTGTCTATGGAACTATTGAACAGTAACTTTATTGTGTTTTTGTGACACCACCGCTCACAGCAAAGGATATAGCATCATTCAATTACTCGTCTATGGAACTATTCCACAGCAACTTATATTGTGTATTTGTGGAACCACCCCACCTCTCACAGCAAGGATTATATCACTCATCCATTACTTAGCTCTGTCCTATGGACTATCACAGTAACTATTATTGTGTATTTGTGGAACCACCGCCCCCAGCAAGGAGTATAGCATCATTCACATTACTCTGTCTATGGAACTATTCACAGCAACTATTATTGTGTATTTGTGGAACCACCGCCCCCAGCAAGGAGTATAGCATCATTCACATTACTCTGTGCCTGTGGAACTATTCACAGCAACCATTATTGGGTATTTGTGGAACCACCGCTCACAGCAAGGAGTATAGCATCATTCACATTACTCTGTGTCTGTGGAAGTATTCACAGCCAGGGTTATATCATCATTTACATCTCCTACCGTATCTTATGTATCTGAGGAACAACTATTCCCAGTAAAGGTTTTGGCATTATTTATCATAACTTGCTTGGTTTCTGGAACACTGCTCCCCACAAGGATTCAGGCATAATTATCAATATCTTCTATACCTCCGGTTATAAAGCTGCTCTGTCTTTAGTGAGGATCCTCATCTTTCCATGCACTGGCGCTCAAAAATCACCAATACCATTACTGGAACAGTGGATAATACCAGCGCCCCTTCCTAACTAATACAAAGTCAAATGTGTCCAGTGGCCCCACAACCACAATGTATTATATGAGCAAACCTTTTATATCCTATTGTATGCAGATGAACAAGGTTGGAGAGAGCAGTCTGAATTAAGTTAGGAAATTGCACACCACAGTTACCAAACTGCAATATGCCATATAAGAGTAGCTTTCAAACTTAACAAGTTTGCAGGGATAGAAGCACCCGATACTGAGGGTTTCTCTACCTCTTGTAATTTTGAGCCAGGTGATCCATGTTGATGGAAACTCACTTTCTGTGTCCAAGCAATGCTTTATGAAAGCGGCATGTGGTTCAGACCCAAGATAACTGAGGAGCAACCATGCTCTGTGAAGTGTCTCAGTCCTGAACTTCTGTCCATACCTGGAGGGGAGGCTAACCTGCAAGTCGTTAGATAATTAACTGAACTACCTGAAACTCTCATACAAGTGCAGAATTCCCTTTAGCTGCACTTAGCTGTAGTAAACGCTCATAGGCTAGAATTCAGAGCATGCTTGCAAACAGTTTATGTAGCATCTTTTTTGTCTCCTGATCTGCTCAGTTAAACATACACCACAATCTGACCATCAGCGAGTTCTGTGCAGGACGCCATAATAAACAGAAACCATGTGTTTCCTTGAGGCACCTCCACACTAAACTCTTCTCCACACTGGGAGGAGAGGTTAACCTGCAAGCCGTTAGCCAATTAACTGAAGCTGGCTGCAAGGGTAATTAATCCAAGCTGTAACCCAAGCTACTGAACAGGATTTTAGACCTGACCAGAGCAAGTATGTTCAGCTTAGAATGGCTGGTAGTTTTCCAATGTATCCATGGATTAACTAGAATCCATATTACACATTTCATATCATGAGTGTAATAAAAAAAGTAGACTTACCACCCGGAACTCTCCTATGGTCTTTCCGGGTCTGTGGGGATACGGTGACCTCTTTGTCAGGTTCCGTGAGCCCCCTCATAAGAGATAATCCAACAGACACAACCCATTCCACTGGAGGTGTGTACTGTACAGGATGCCCGAAGTCCCATCCTGTTAGCGCCATTCACCACGTGAGGTGTGTTTGGAGAGGAGTAATCACACCATGCAACTGTGAATCCTCCTTCTGGAGAGGTCGGATACTGGACACGTCTCCCTGCATACCTGCTCCCACTCTGGGGTCGGTACCGTGCAGCAGAAAACCAGAACAGGCACACTCTAGTCCCCATTATACATCATGCTGTTTCTGGGGCTAGGACACACATAATGGCAACTATCATTGCTGACACTTTGCCTATACCCGCAGCACCTCGCCTGTGCTGCTTTGGATCGCTCCAGATCTGGATAACCTCCAGCTCACTGGCCGGGTTCAAAACCTAGTACCTGCCGTCTGACAGGCACCAGGTAGTAATCCTCTTAACACTCAGGTTCCCGCCAGGGACAGGAAACCACTGAGGTAGGATAGGAGGGGCGTGTTTTTATGCTCAGGTTTCCTGTCCCCGGGGGTGGATCCCTCTCTCTGGTTGGTGCCGTCGTGGTGCTGGGGAAATTAGGATGCAACAAACACAGTTTTCTCTGAGACATAAAAGCACAAAGATCCAGCAGGGGACACAGGAAGTGGCCTGGAATTTAACTGGGAAGGTGGTCAGCCAGTACCAATCATTGGTGCGCTGGCCCTTTAAATCTTTGACAGCCAGCACGTGCGCGCCCACTGGAACAAGGCACACTAGAGCGTGGCAAGTTGCCGAGCTCCGGGGGCACAGGGAGGCACACGGGTGAGACCCAGAACATTGGTCGCAGGGGCATCCATGACAGCCAAACTATGATGTTAATGTAGGCTAAGATTCCATAGTAGGCTGGGTTTTAGGACCCCAATAATAAATACATAGTATATATATATATATATATATATAGTATAGTATAGTAAAGTGTGTGTGTGTGTGTGTGTATGTGTATGTAATGACAGGAAGGGAATGCCTTCAAGCATTTTGCAGCACAGTGAATATTGTATTGTATTATATTATTGAAGTGTAATAATAATAATAATTCTTTATTTATATAGCGCACACAGATTACGCAGCTCTGCACAAAGCTTGTCAAATTGTGTCAAGTGTATTATACTTGTGGCTGTAATTTGTGTTAGTTTAAGTGCAAAGAAGATTTTTTTAGCAAGAATCCACCACTTTTCTATAAGTACCAAACTGTAGAATACAGATATTTAGAAATTCTAGAGATTCGACACAGATTGCATGTTTTTTTGTTTATTTGTATAGATATTTTTCTTCAAGCGCGTGCCGGGTCACGGTGCATGGAGAGGGCTCGCGGGCAATATGCAGCAAAGGCTTACCGGTAACACCCACGATTGGTGCTAGCAGTGATCGCGGTTGCTTTCACTTCGATTGCCGCGAGCAATGCTTGGGCGCCGCCATCTTGCCGCGGATCGTCACTCCCCGATGACGTCACGGGGAGCGGCGATCCATTGCCATGACAGCTTCAGCTCTCAAGAAGGCCTGAAGCTGTCTCGTTTTAACCCATTCATTAAAATGGGTTAAAATCAGCACATTGCAATGAATGGGGCGTAAAATCCACATATACTGCCATACTGCAGTATGGCAGTATATGGTAGGATCGATCAAACAACCTATGGTTAAAGTATCCTAGGGAGTCTGAAAAATAGTAAAAGTATTCCCCAGAACTGATATAAATATTGCCGCGTCTGAAAATGCCCGATCTATCAAAATTTAATAACGCTTTTTTCACTGCGTTTAACCCCGTAACGTAAAATAGCTTCCAAAGTCGAAAATTGCATTTTTTTGCCATTTTGAAAAATATAAAAAAAATTATAAAAAGTGATCAAAAGGTCACACAGTCCTAAAAATTATAGCAATGATAACACCATCAAAAGTCGCAAAAAATGACACCACTCACAGCTCCATACACCAAAGTATAAAAAATTATTGGCACCAGAAGATGGCAAAATCCACACAAAAATTTTTGTACAGGAGGTTTTAATTTTTTTAAATGTATGAAACCATAATAAAACCTATACAAATTTGGTATCCACGTAATCATAGCGACCCAAAGAATAAAGTAGACTTGTCATTTGGGGCGCACAGTGAAAGCTGTAAAATCCAAGCCTACAAGAAAACGACGCAAATATGTTTTTTCACCTTTTTCACTGCATTTGGAATTATTTTCCCGCTTCCCAGTACACGGCATGGAATATTAAATACCGTCACTACGAAGTGCAATTTGTTACGCAGACAATAAGCCGTCACACAGCTCTTTATGTGGAAAAATAAAAAAAGTTATAGGTGGTGAGTGAAAAATGGAAGTGAAAAAAACTAAAAAAAGGCCAAGTCATTAAGGGGTTAAGAGGGCTAGCATAAAAAACACTAGGGAATTTTCAAATATACAGTATATTTTGGGAGAGAGCAAATTTTTAATCTTTCTGACTATCGAAATTATAGGTTGTAAGAGATTTTTATCTAGGACTCAAAACAGTCCTTCATGTTGTAAGGCGACTTTCGTATTAACCCTTTCATGGCTCCCGGCACTGGGATGAGAGCACACACTAAGACACACCAGTCTCTTAGAAAATTAGAAAAACTCAATCTTTATTAGCTCGCAACCACATATATAAAAAAACCACATGAAATCATTTGCATAGGGGCTCAGAAAGGTGACAGAATACTGCAATGCTATTGGCCATAATGAATATACCAGGACATCCTCTTTAACCCCTACGGGGCTTGCGCATGCTCAGACAGTTTACAGTCAGACCCGGAAGGGGTCTGACTGGCAGGGAGAGCAGGCAGCTCCGGGGCACATGCCAGTCCTGGGAGATGCCCAGAAGAGGATCTGATCCCCCGGTAAGCATCGCGGGGGATCCGATCCATACACACCGCAGTCATGCTTGACATCTATCCCAATGTTTCTAGATAAGAGAAGGACACCGCCAGGATCAACATGGAGCGTAGGAGCATCTTAATATAAAGATCACATTTACAACTATGTCTTTTACTGCCTGAATCTCTGGTTATGTATCTCACAGGAAAACATGAAATATGAGATACTTATCTCTAACTACTATAGAACTGAAGGTAGGTGCTTCTTAAGTGACGCTCCCCCTGCAACCTCTAGACTTGACTCAGCTGAGACTCATCTGTGCTCATTTTAACGTGACTTTGGAGAAGAAAATAAACAATATTTCACAGAGGAAATTACAGTATAGAAAGGATATTTGTAGTTAAAGAGTAACCGTGATTTCAGATGATTTTTGATATTGTGTGGAGGGGCAGCTGTGAACATTTTTGTAATATACTTCATTAACAAATTCTACTTAGTTTGTAAAGTAACAGGCTGTAAAGTTTCCCCCAGTTACAATCTTACTTCTAGGTTGCTAGGGTCAAAGAAAAATCTCTCTTCTCATCCTGTTTTCTACACAGCAGTGAGTGTTAACCCTTTCTGCTCTCTCCCTGGCTGCAGTATGCTTTGAGCGTAATTTTCAATCATCAAGCTGAAAGTGAAAGGGTTAAAGCTGATTACCAGAGTTTAACCAAACACAGAGGGATTAGATGGGAGCTCATGCAGCCTCCATAGACATACAATGTACAGGCTGGACTTTGCATCTCTTTTTGGAGGAGTAGTTTGATTTTTTACAAAGTACAATTTGTTAAAAAAGTGTATTAGAAAAATGTTCACTACATCCTCAGATACACACTATAAAAAATTATTTTAAATGACGGTTACACTTTAAATGTGGTAATATCTTGGGACAGTGTCCTTTTAAGTTGTATTTCTATTTATAATCCTAAATAATGAAGGTCACTCTATGCAAACTCTAAACAACAATCTGTAACCTGTTAACTTGAGAATTAAAGTCAATAACCATTGATGAGAATGTTTTATCCATTTTACACCACAAACTGGTAGTACACCACAACAAAGTAGTACATTTTGTCACAATTGTTAATTTCTTTAGAGACATCCTCATATGGCTTGTAGGGGTTCAGCTCAAATGTGGGGGTCGGCAATGACAAAGCTCTCATGGACAGCAGGATTCAAGTTGAAAACTGTGCATTTATTCCAGAAAACACTAGTATCAAACAAAACAGCAAATAAAATCCTTGCCTGTCCGGCTGTAACTAAACACTTGGTGGCCCTCACTAGCCACTGGAGGGCTTCTCCCTGCAAGCATGAAACATACGTTCAGTAACCCCGTGTCACTCACGTGTGGCTCTCACACAGTCCAGCCTCTGTGTCTCCAGGTAGAGAGCTCCTTCTGGCTGCTCCACACCCTTCTTTAAGGGGTTGCACACCTGGTGCATTGTTAGACCTATTAGAATCTGGAAGCTTTGGTCTGGAGCAGTGATCACACTTCTGTTTCCACTCCAGCAATTAGGGTCCTGTACCAGGTCTTCCAAGAGACGAACACATGGAAAACAGCTTCCAGTTTGACCCAATTCACATTGTGGTCACTGTAATGCACATAAACACTCATTTTCACTCCAATTCAATAGTGACCTTGTCACAGGCTTTATTTTTTTTAACAGCTTTAGAGAAGTCACTTTGGACAGCCTTTGTCCTGTGTTTTTTTTCCCACTGCTCAGACCATTTGTTACATAGTGGCTTACTATTAACTATCTCCCAGCAGTCAGCTGTAACCTTTGAATAAAACAGACGTTTGTGTAATAATAATGCAATGTATTAAACAGGATAAGAGCTGTACCTTATAGATACATATACATTGCATAGAATTACAAATGTGCATATATAGTCTATCTCTGTAAAACACATATATGTATATCAAAGCAAATGTAATATGCTATTTCTGGCTTAAAGGGGTTATCCGGGTTTAAAAAATTTCTTATGGCCAGGCTGGGGAGGGCTATTTAAACACAATAAACATGTACTTACCTCCTCTGGTGCTGCCGATGTCCCGCGCCGCGGCCGGTCTTCTCTGTGCGCCGGTTTCATTACAAGTGCGCACAGGGAGCTTCCGGCCGGCCGGAAGCTCCCATGCGCACCATCTCCCAGCGCTTACAACGCTGAGAGATAGGGACGGATGGGAGGAGCCGTCCACATCGCGGACCGGAAGCTCCCTGTGCGCGGCTTCCGTGCCCCTGTAAACAAACAGGGGCACGGATCGAAGGGACCGCGGCGCGGGACATCGGCGGTGCCGGAGGAGGTAAGTACATGTTTATTATGTTTAACTAGCCCTCCCCAGCCCGGCCATAAAATTTTTTTTCAACCCGGATAACCCCTTTAAGCCTGCAGTCAGACTAGGCAAGTGTATGGGGGATCAAAAAATAGCTGTCTGTCAAACACGCATTCAGCCATCAAGCATTGATGGTTTATGGGTGCTTTTACTGTCTGTTTTTGTTGTTTTTCTAAAGATTTTCCAGTGCACAAATCTCTAGAGCTTGTTGCAGAGAATGAGCAAACAGGGATTGCTGTAGGATTTGATGTGAGAATACTACAGAATGCAGAAGGTAAAGGCAGATGAGAATAAGATAAAAGACAAGCTATAATTTGTGTTCATTACAAAATAATCTAAAATGTTACAATATCTATTAAGTTACCCCTGATGAGGCATGCTTGTCAGTGAATGGCATTATAAGAAAGCACACATTTAAAAAAACTCTGATTTCCATCCATATGCAATGCTTCATCCGTGTCTGAAAGAGCTCTTCAGTGTAGGCATGAGGATGTGCTGATCTCCAGACTTCTTCACATATCTTGAATTGTTCCTCTTATAAGTCTCAGTCTGGCCACAGATATGAAATGTCATTGAGCTTATTCATCTGCTATCAGTGCAAACCTTTCCATTCTCATACAAAATCCTCTGACAAATAGCTGGAGAAAGCTTAATATTGGAGATAACATAAAACATGAAAATGAAGTACACAGAATAAATAGGATTAAATACTGCCTCGGTAGTGTTCATTTTAGATTACCACAATGACAATAAAAGATAGAATACATGCAATATCTTAATCTTTTTCACACACAGTATACTGGGTTGCTAGATCCTTATCCAGAAAAAGGTATTTTTTCCGCATTATATTTTACAGGTTTTTGGGAAAAGGGTACTAGTAAAACAAAATAAAGAAAGCTATTGAAATGTGTAAAAAGTTTTTGAGCTGTGCAAAGACAACAAAAGATACTGACTTATCAAATTCATGGTGAGGTAGACTTTTCATACTTTGTTTGATACAAATGCCAGTTTTCTCATTTCTTTATACAACAGTAAACAGCTGTCATAAAGCAGCACTTGTACAGCACAATTTTTCTCATAGCATGTTACTTTACTGTAATTATGTGTTATACATATGATTTAAAAAATTGCAATGGAAGCAACAACTTTCATACATGATAAATTATTTTCTAATGGTTTTCCTAATGACCAATTGATTGCTAACTTGAAAGCAGGAGAAATAATCCAGCGTGCTGCATCCGGATGATAAAAAACTTCTTAGATTTATTATTTAAAGACATGGTTAAAGGAGTTTATTGTGGGAGAACTTGATTAGTCTACACAGAGGACTGACCGAAACATTACTGCAAGTTAGGCTCTTGGTCAACATCACTATCATTAATATAGGAAGCAGAGAAAAAAAACATATAGGAAAAAGTTTCAAGTACCCTAATGTCGCAGTGGTGGTGGAAGTTGGATGCATGGATTGCACAGGTGGTTCTGGCTTGAACTTGCAGATACTTGTAAAAGGAGAAGATCGTAGCACATCCAACGGAATTAAAACACTTTATTCTTCATTCTTAAAAAACATACATTGGTGTACAAGTAGACATTTGTGCCTACTTATACACCAATGTATGTTTTTTAAGAATGAAGAATAAAGTGTTTTAATTCCGTATCTTTAATATAGATGCTCTTCTGAAGACTAGCTCCAAAATCATGTAGAAGAAGGCCCGAAAAGTGGAAACTAACTCCTAACTAACTAATGTTAGCAATTTAAATATTTTTGTTCATATTGTGTATTGTTAAACCACTGTATTATTGTAACAGAGAAAGTTGTGACAATGCAGCAATAAATTCAGTACTACTATACTACTGTATTACATCCAGTTGTCAGAATCGGTGGTAGTGGATCCTCTGGACCACCGCGCATGATGACAGACTCCGGTCCAGGGTGTTGGCTTACAAGTGGCACAAAGCCCGCTGCAAAGCGGGTTGGACTTGGTGCGGTGTGGTACCACCAGGTCCTTCCACAGGTGCGGCCAAGGCGAAGTACAGAATCGTGAGGCAGAAGCAAGGTTGTTGGGAACGGAATCAAGGTCACAACGGGAAATCAGGACAATCGCACAGGGCTTCAGGAACAAGCTTTCTCTAAGGCTATGAGGCACAAAGATCCGGCAGGGTGTGTGGGGAGAGGCCGGGTTAAATAGAATTCTGGGTAAGGCCAGCACCAATTAACGGTGCACTGGCTCTTTAAATCTGGAGAAGACGGCACCCACGTCCACCAAGATGCGGGGACGCGCGCAAACGCTCGAGGACCCGGAAGCAGGAGCGGGTAAGTGAATGTGCACGGGTGACCACCAGTGACAGCAGTTAGTCATATGTATGAAATTTTATGAGTATGGACTTCCCCTAGCTTATCTACACTATGCTCCTGGCACATCAAGGCATCTCTTTTTGTTGCAGGTTTTGAAAATATATAACTGGGAACCATAAGAAGAGCAAGGGCTATGATCATTAGGAAGTCAATTCTATCTTGTAATCATTTAAAATAACAAAGCAATTTCTTGTGGATTTTACAAAACTTCAGTGCTATTTTTTCCAGTACAATTACTGTAGTACTTGAATTGAAATGAGTACATAAGACCTGCTCTCTAACTTTAAGACAAAGAGAGCAATGACCAGAGCAGCACGTACAAGAAGACAGTTGGAAATGAGCCAAGGTTAAGTATGGCACAGTACAGATTTGTGGGTAATTGCTATCTACAGTGTACAAACAATCTGTGTGATTATATGTGTGCAACCTGACATTGAGTTGGCACTGCATTGAGGTGCGCCCACATTAGCATGGCACCCTACTAGACTTTGCATAGTTTTGGTACTAATATCCTGAGTATTATTTAATGACTGAAACACAAACTCTGGCAACTCATGCTCTGAAAGAGGCTATGGTCATAAATATAAATATTGCCTGCTACTAAAAACTGCTGTCTGTGTATAGCTTCGCAACAATGGAGCGTATATCTAACACAGCTACAGTTGTGATGCTCTTTAGTATTCACTTCCTCTTTTTGCCTCTTTGAACTTTGCTCCAGGTATAAACAGGCAGTTTTTTATTATTCTGTTCTCACATTATGTCTTGTTAAACTCATTACCATAGATGTTACCAAACTAAACACAAGTGTGTTGCTGCCTGTCAGCCTTTAGTCTGCATCTCTTTACTGATCTAGTGTCTTTTATCTCCTATATTTGCATAGACTACTTTATTCCAACTTCCAGAGATTCTGAAATTTCTTAAAACCCACCAGCCATTCTTATTGCATATACACGCAGTCCCCAGGTTACGTACAAGATAGGGTCTGTAGGTTTGTTCTTAAGTTGAATTTGTATATAAGTCGGAACTGTATACTTTATCATTGTAACCCCAACCACATTTTTTTTGGTCTCTGTGACACTTGGATTTTAAAAATGTTGGATTGTCATTAGAACCAGGATTAACAATAAAGCTTCATTGTAGACACCTGTGATAACTGTTACAGCTTTTTATTGTAGCCTAAGGCTAAAGTACAGTAAATTCCCAACATCCAGAGGTCTGTTTGTAACTAGGGGTCGTATGTAAGTCAGGTGTTCTTAAGTAGGGGACTGCCTGTACTAGAAAAGATATAGAAGATTACATGTTAGATCTCTCTACCAGGACATTTGTTATGTTACCATAATGTTACAAAAGTTTTCAAATACTGCTGTTTTGGAAATCCATCCATAAATAATGAGACCAATTTGTTCAATATAAACCATTCATCTTTGTGACAGGAAACCCTATTAAAGTTTAATGCACCTTTAACATTGGAGATACATTGGAAGAGATACAGAAGAAGAAAGGTGGCAAGTGTGGATTAATTTGAAGGTCTGACGTGGTGTAGATGTCAGCTATAACCTGCATTGAGGCTCGTAATTGTAATGCAAAACCTCAAAGACCTGAGGGCTGCCCCTCAGAAGTCAAATAGTTGACTTGTAAACATGAGATGCTGTTATCGAGCTGTAATTGGTGCCCAAGGGCACATAAAAAGTTATTGAGACATTGACATTTTTTATGGGACATACCCATCACTATTGTTGACTTTAGTTTCAATATATAGTATATATATTGAGGTGAAGTATATAATATGAGGTGAAGAAATTGCTGTTGTATGTTTCTACGTTGAAACCAGAAGTTTTCATACACCATATAAAAAGACACTGTGAGAAAGTGAGAGATGTAGTCTGAGAGGACAGGTATCTGTCATATAGGCATGTGAAGGTTGTGTGGTAAAAGCCCAGGATTTGTCTGCAGTTACCTAAGGGTTAAAGCATACATGTGGTTGGTAGGTGTTGTCTGTTTTGTCTATGCTGACCTAGCCAGAATGGACACCTTAATAAAGTCTGTATTGGGCCTACTTACTGTGGAGTAGGGATAGGCTGATATTTGGATGCCTACTCCATCCGGCTTCGTCCTGGGTATTTGTATAAACCACAGGCGCATGACTGTCATTAAATCAGAATAAACCTTTCCCATTTTAGGCCAATTAGGATTACCAAAATTATATATATATATATATGCCAAAAGTCAGAACAATAAGAGAGCGAATTTTTAAGGCATTTTTTATTATTTTCTACAAAGTCAAATGTTTACATACACTAAGATTACTATGCATTTCAATATTTGGGACAGCCGTATGATGAAGTCATGCCTTTGGAAGATTTTGATTTATTGGCGACAAAAATGTAGCCATATTGTCCCTAAGAAACAAGATGACCTTTGAGATGACCACCTCTGCCCCCTGGCAGTTATGGCCACACATGCACTATTGAGCCATGCCTCATCACCTAGATTCTGCATACATTAACTCCTGACCAGTTCATATGAGAAAACAATTTGTTTCTTTGTACAATCACTCCAGCCGATGTGGTCGTTTCAAATCACAACAATCTCGTTTCTAAGGGACTACATGGCTACATTAATAAGAAATTATTTTCCCATTGGTAAATCTTTTAATAACATCCAATTGAAGAAATGAGTTTACAAGGCAGGTGAATTAAATCAAATGCCAATGCCCACATGAGAATATACCCCTTTACTTTATGGAGACATGTATTATGGTCTGACGAAACTAAAATTGAACCATTTAGTCATAATGACCATTGCTCTGTTTGGAGAAAAATGGGAGAAGCTTGCAAACCTGAGAAGACCATCCCAACTGTCAAACATGGGGGTGGCAGCATCATGTTGTGGGGTTGTTTTGCTACAGGAGGGACTGGTGCACTTCACAAAATCGATGGCATCATGACGAAAGAATATTAAATGGCAATACTGAAGCATCTTCTCAAGAAATCAGCCAGGAAGTTAAAGCTTATTGGTGGAGAGCTCCGAATGCCTCCACCTATGTGACTGATATTGTACAATGGACTTCAGTAGATCTGTTTAGTAATGTCTCTGGATGTAGGACCATCAATTACAGCGAAGGGGGCTTTTTGAGAAAGAGAGATCTTGATTTCAGTATTAAAATCTCTACCTCCTTGACTTTATACAACTAGTTGACATCTCACTTCAAAGTTGATTTTCTGGAGAAGACCACCACACTGGGTCATGAAAGAAACACGATCTTGAAGGTGTTCCACTACTTGGCAACATACTGGTAAAGGTTTATTAGGTCAATTCCTGCGGATAACAAAGTCAATGGGGGTCATTTACTAAGGGCCCGATTCACGTTTTCCCGACGTGTTACCCGAATATTTCCGATTTGCGCCGATTGTACCTGAATTGCCCCGGGATTGTGGCGCACGCGATCGGATTGTGGCACATTCGGCGCCGGCATGCGCGCGACGGAATCGGGGGGCGTGGCCGAACGAAAACCCGACGTATTCGGAAAAACCGCCGCATTTAAAAAACTAAAAAGTGTCTCTTGGGAGCCTTACCTCACCTTGGTCCGAGGTGGTGCATTCCGACGCGTGAGATGACTTTCACATAGCAGCAGCGCACCTGGTGGACGGCGGAGTAACTACCTTCTTTAAATCCCGGCCGACCCGAATCCAGAGCAGAGAACGCGCGCTGGATCGCGAATGGGCCGGTAAGTAATTTGCCCAAGTTTGCATCACAAAGGCTGATCCAATCCTATTGAAAATGTATGGGCAAAACTGAAAAGTGAGGGTTGAGGTCAACCTACATACATGGGTCAGTTACATCAGTTTCTGTCAGAGGAATACCCAATCTTACCAACTATTATGAGAAGCATGTGCAAGAATATTCCAGATGTTTAGAGTACGTTTAAGGCATGGTACCAGTACTGTACTAATGAAATGTATGTAACTTTGACTTTGTCAAATATGGAAAAGCATATAAAAATCTCTCTCACTCATTATTCTGGCATTTGGCCAATATAAATATTTTCATAATCCTACTGACCTAAAACGTGAGAGGTTATTAAAATTCATACAAAAATAGGTATGGTGTCTTTTAGTAGTGTATTAAAACTTCTGGTTTTAGTAGTGCATATCAGGTGAACAAAAAGGTCGTATAGTGGAATATCTCACAAACTACTAAACAGATCAAAAGACTAAAAAATATAGTGTCACATCTTTTTCAAAAATCTATCCAATGATACCTAAATGGCCCCCTACCCCACGACCCCAATGATGGACCCCACCGACTGCCTGCTGTGTGCTACCAGGGAAAAATCAAGGGAGTTTTTCTTCCCAATTAGCTTTTATTCTGTAGAACTATTCAAACATAACAAGATATGTAAATGAGATCTCCCATATTGTAATGACCAATATAACATAAGTACATAGTGGGCTATTTACTAAGGGTCCAGGGGCCCCATTTCGTCGGAGCTATCGCGCCGGGTATGTGGTCGCACACAATGTTTGCGTCGCAAACCGTTGCCAGCTTTCACCGACGAGGGTGGGCCATCGGACATCCGACGGATTCGAATATGCGCAGGATTTAACAATCAATTTTGTCGCAAGCCAAGAACTCAACACCGGGAGGAAGATGGGTGACCCCAGTCTAAATCTAAAAATTCCAAATATACTTCCATTTTGTTTAATTATTGTGAGCTTAAATGGTTAACACTTTACCAGGTGTTTTAATAATTTTAGGGGTACAGTTTAAAAAGAGAGTTGATTTGTGGGAGTTCCAATAAATAGGAACTTTGAAAACGCCTGCTAATATTAATAGGCCTCTTTAAAACGTTGATTCTTAAATTACTTAAAAATTTAGACAATCACTGTTCGAATTGTAAGCTATTAGATGATAGAAGATAGATTGAGAGAAAGATAGATACCGTGATGAGAGAGATAGAAAATCGGATTTATAGATGGATTGAAATAGATAGAAGCACAACCCCACTCTCCTCCACGCCCGGCCCTCTAACGTCATCAGCCAGCTCCTAGCTCACTCGCTGAGAGCAGCACGGTACGTTACAAGAAGGGGGGGCGTCATACATTAAATCAGTGATGCCGAGAGACGCTCAGGTGACGTCAGACAAAGCACCTTCCAGCTATTACCTATTTTTTCAAAGTCGTTTAGCAGCAAAATATGCAACAATTAAGCATTTTAGTGCATAATAAAGAAAACAGCATAAAGAAACAAGTGTTGCTTTGGTGGACATTCTATCTAACTGATCGATAGATGTCCCTAAATCCCTTACCGATGCGCACCGTAATAGTATGGCGCGCGTCGGGTTGCGGGGTACATGGAGAAGCTCACCGGCTTGATGCCTCTCCATAAGCTAGTCTGCACATTGCAGGCAAAGATTACCATGTAACAACCAGTAACATTGCCGGCGCATCAAAAATATGTCATGAAGGGAGGAAAATCTCCAATATACTCCATACTGTATATGGCACGTAGCTGATAGCTTGAGGAAAGCGCCAAACAGGAGCGACTCACGGCCCGTCGCTTGCCGCGTGTCTGCATTATGTCCACGTCTCTAACTCGTGTTGTCCAAATACAACCTTCCTGCACAATCCGGGTGAGGGTGCCCGCTTTTCGTTCCTTTTATTATGATGTTTGCTCTCCTCAGCTTTCGTTATGCTGAGCCACCGCCGTAGTGCAGCCTCGATCCACTAGTGGAGCAAGGCGAAGGGTGAGCGTCTCAAAGGGTTAGTGCAGGGCACTATTCATCGGTATATCTAATTTCAGTTTTTAACCTTCCTATCCTGGACTAGCTAAGAAACCCCTTCTCTTTACTTGCCTTTAGTTCATGATAGTGTGACTGATACGATGAACATTGTGATCCTCTTTCACGCTACATGTGACTACATACATAACACCGCAGCAGAACAATGTCCCTAAAGATATGTACAACCAAGAAACTTTCACATGTTCTGGAATTAAAGTTTTATCCCATCATCCTCACAGTATTGACACCTCTGTTAGGACGCTCTCACTCTCGGCTTATGAAGCGCAGAGGTTTCGTTGGCTTATAGCAATGGGTATAAATGTCGTGATAAACTTTATGATGGCCCTAACCAGTACTAACTTAGCTTGGTGGTGGATGATATAGTGATTATTTTGGGGTAACCTAGGGGTTTAAGGGAGTCTACAAGAGAGATATCTGTGGTTGGGGAAAAAAAAAAAATGCTCAAGTGCAATTTGGTCTGCAACATGTTGGTGGTCCCCGTGGAGTTAAGGTTCCCTTTGGTTTAGAAGTTTGTTTCTTTATATAAGTATTGGATGGGGGACATCTATGAGGGAGATTGATGGTTATTGCCCAAAGGCATCACGTGGTTGTATTTGGTCTCAAAAATATATGACGTTAGGGACGCCTTTTGACTTTGGAATGCTGGTGAATGTGGGTATATTCTTGCAGGGTGGGCAAAATTGCTGAGCTGAAAACAGAGATTGAGTGTATTACAGTTGTAAGGGATAGTATGGGAATATTATGTGAAACATATCAATATGGGCATTTGTGAACTCCTAACAAGCCAATCTATCATTAGGAATGTGAAGGTGAAATAGTTGTGGGTGGGGGAAGAAATATTTTGCCATCAAAGGATTTGTAAGTTATTCTATAAAAGGTGTAACGTTTGAAGCAAAACAATTAAATGCAGGGAACCGAGGTCCATAAACTCTTTATGCCAATTTTGAAATGGCAATGTTGCCGTGAGAAAAATATGGTTTGCTGCGGGTTTACGTTAATTATTTTTGCTTGTAATGCCAATTGTTATTTTCAAAGCAAAAATTCAAAAGTATTTCAAAGAAACAAAAGATCCAGAAATGCTTGGCTGTAAATGGTTAATGACCCTTGTTGAATTCCCGGGTGAAGATTTATCATCCCCCTATCCTGTCTAATATACCTATCATCTATCTCCTGTCTCAGTATCGATCCGTTAGTTATTTTATCTCCTATAATCTGGACCATTTCTAATAACTCGCTTGTTGCTTATATTTATTTAATCAATCTTCTATTTTCTTCTACGCGTATTATCTCATATCCATCTCTGTAAATCTCTACTTTAATTAGTTCTGCTTCTAGAAAATCTATATTACTTTCATATTTAACTCTATTATAATAATCTAAATAATAATTCCAGTTATTATTATAGCACACAGATTAACAGCACTGCAGCGAGCTTCCATATCAGACCCGTCCCCATGGAGCTCACATGGAGTGCAATTTTTGAAGTGGGGAGGAAACGGTAGGAAACCCCACAACACAACCAACTAACCACTCGAGCACTGTGCTGCCATCTTCCTATTGCTTTCTCCATATAAAAATCTCTCCATATTACAGTTGTTCTATCATACTAAAGGGAGCCTCTTACTGACTGTGACTGGTCATAAACTAGTTTATTTGGGGCCCCACTTTTAGTTTTGCCAGGGCCCTATTGTCTAGAACCGGCCCTGGTTAAAGTACCCTAGGGGTTTCGAAAATAGTAAAAATAAAAATGAAAAAAAAAAAAAAAAAATTATAATTAAAAAAAACCATAAAAATTCAAATCCCCCCCGTTTCCCTAGAACTGATATAAAATAAACAGTAAAAATCTAACCCATTAGATATCGCTCGACGTCTGAAAAGCCTGCTCTATTAAATATACAAATGTTTTCACTGCGTTTAACCACGTAACAGAAAATAGCGCCAAGTGTTGAAAATGGCAGGTTTTTTGCCATTTTGAAAAATATACACAAAATGACACCACCCCCAACTCCATACATGAAGTATGAAAAATTATTGGTGTCAGACAGACCCGCAAAATAAAAAAAAAAAAATTGTACAGGAGGGTCTTATTTTGTAAATGAAAAAATATTATAATACCTATACAAATTTGGTACCCTAGATCGCACCGACCCAAAGAAAAAGAAGACATGTCATTTGGGGCACACGTAACAGCTGTAAATCCAACCCACAAAATGCCACAAATACGTTTACTACCATTCCCCGCTCCCAGTACACGGCATGGAATTTTCAATACCATCACTATGAAGTGCAATTTGGCTATGCAGAAAACAAGCCTCACAGAGCTCTTATGTTGTAAAAATAAAAAAGTTAAGATTTTGAAGGGCGGAGTGAAAAATGGAAAATAAAAACAAGGGCCAGGGTCTTAAGAGGCGTTAAAGGATTAGGTTATTCAATAAAGACCAACAATGCAGACGTTTTTTTTGCAAAATATTAAGACTCTATGTCAAAACCCATGCGCTGTACATGATAATAAATGTGCACAAATTGAGGCAAGGCACAAAATGCATGGTGCACTCTGTAGCCAGCAGAATCACTGGAGATCGAGGACAAACAATAATGATCTGGTTGGGTGTACCACATTAACAACCCTGTATTATTTTATCATGAACTCTAGACTTACAGAGAATGTATCAATACATGCATATTTGAATAAAGATACTATGGTTATACAGAATGTTTTAGTTAACAGATAGAACAGAAACAGCCTCATAAAGGAATAAGCTTCGAACAAAACTCAAGGTACTGGTTGAGTCATCGCTCTTCCCAAATGTAAAATGTGTTTTTGTGCTGTTTTCTTATTTAATTAGCACACCAGAGGAAACGAGCAATGTTTAAGTCTTTTCTCTGCTAGTGTTTGAGACTAGAATCTGTGGGATGCAATAATTTTCAATAAGGTGAGTCTGGTGCTCGGAGATGGTCCTTATAATTGCTGTGATAGAGTTAATATGGAGCTTTCCAGCTCATGTTTGACATATAAAGCATTATGTATCATGTTGTTCATGCTTACCTTAAATTGACTGTGCAAAATTCTTTAAATTACATGGCCAGATACATGAAAATAAAAAAAGTTTAGTTACAGTTAAAAAGGTCATAGGTGACTCAACCAAAACGTAGATTAAATGTTTGGTTTTACAAGTAACTATTTTCATATGCAAATAAAAGCAAAACCACACACCGCAGGACAGGAGAGTGAGCAGGGGAGCAGGGAGCTGGGGATTATGGGGGGCATGTAACAGCCAGAGATCCAGAGCCAGGGTACTGGGCTTGTATTTATAAAGATTTGAAACTTTATTTTCAACTTAAAGTACAGGAGCAGAGTCATGGAAACTAGAGTTGTAATCATGTTGCTGGGATTTACTGGCAATAGTTATAAATGACCAAAAAGGCATGGTTGATTTATTTTAAAAACACATAAAATTAAGCGTCAAGGAATTATACAGAAGTATTCCCGAGTGTGTAATATCAGTGGAGGCCCCAGACATCGATAGTTGCCATATGGCAATGAAATAAGACTTTATATAGTAGATAGAATGTTTCCTTCAATCCCTAGGCCCCTTATGGATCCCATTTTCTTACATTGAGATGTAGTTGTGTGAGAGTAAAGGGCCCAGATTAGCATGTTAAGAAACAATTAGAGATGAGCGAGCACTAAAATGCTGGAGTGCTCGTTATTCGAGAGACTTTTCCAGATGCCTCGAGTGCTCGTCTCGAATAACGAGCCCCATTGAAGTCAATGGAGAACTCGAGCATTTTTCAAAGGGACCATGGTTCGGGAATAAAATGTTTAATTAATTGAAAAAGAATGTCTTCTGATAAGGTAGCAGATGTATGCAAACATCTGCAATCTATTCTTCACTGTTCGCGCGTATATTACCCCGACAAGTTAACAGATGTAAGAACAGTGAGGAATAGAATAAAAACTGACAAGATCATTTAAGTGAAAAACACAGTGAAGAATAGATGCAGATGTTCTGCACATCTGCTTACTTGGCGGAGATACGCGTCCGTGCCGTCGCCCGCTGCCTCTGCTCCCGGCCCTGTCTCCGACCGCCGTGCCCTTCTCCGTGCCCATGTCTCGTGCCCCATGTCTCCGGCCCATGTCTCGTGCCCCATGTCTCCGTGCCCTGTCTCCGTGCCCCATAGTCTCGTGCCCGGCTCTCCGTGCCCATGTCTCCGTGCACCATGTCTCCTGCCCCGCTCTCCGTGCCCATGTCTCCGTGCCCCCTGTCTCCGTGCCCACTCGGCTCTCCGTGCCCCGCTGCTCTCCGTTGCCAGTTCTCCGTCCCATGGTCCCGTGCCCCGCTGCTCTCCGCGTGCCCATGTCTCCGTGCCCCATGTCTCCCGTCCCCCTGCTCTCCGTGCCCCGTCTCCGTGCCCCATGTCTCCGTGCCCGCTCTCTCCGTGCCCATGTCTCCGTGCCCCTCGCTCTCCGTGCCCCGCTGCTCTCTCGTGCCAATGTTCCGGCCCTTCCGTGCTGCCGCTGCCCCATGTCTCCGTGCTGTCCGCTGCCCCATGTCTGCTCGGTGCTGCTCCCCCGGTGTCTCTGTGCTGCTCCCGTGTCTCTGTGCTGCTCCCCGTGTCTCTTCCGCTCACGTGTTCCAATGTGTTCTTCACACCAATATATTGTTCTTCACTACTATTTTGTTCGCACCGTTCCGCGCGTATCTTCCACAAGAAAGCAGATTGCCGAACTCGTACTATTCTTCATCATGGTCTCTGTGTTTCACTTAACTATCCGTGTTCACTGGGTCCTGTTTTTATTCTATCTTCGTGTTCTTCACTGTGTTTTTTAATTAAATGCTCGATCTCGAGCAGGGGAAATACTCGTCCGAGCAACGAGCCGTCTCGAGTACCTTATACTCGAACGAGCTCAAGCTCGGACGAGCATGTTCGCTCATCTCTAGAAACATGTCCTTCTGGAACATTGGACCAGTAGTTCGTTTTTTCTCCACTCTGCAATCCAATAAAGGCATGTTTAGATGGGATGCATGGATAACTGAAAGTCCGGAAGTTTCTATTATTATTTTTTTACCCACTTTATTCAGGTCCCCAAAGGTGCTTGAACCCTAAGTGGTCAGTGGGAGACACTATGATTAATCTTCCCTACATAGCAGCCGTAGTCGCATTTCAAAACTGTTTAATTAGTTGCGAGGAGCGCTCTCAGTTGTCATGTGTGCATTAAAGTGAGCGAACATACTCGTCCGACGCTTGTCTCGTTCGGCATTACGCGTACTCGAAACTGCCGTTTGCCGACGATACTTTGCCAGCCCGAGAAAATGGCAGCTCCCGCCGTTTTGCTTTTGGCGGCCAGAAAACAGACCCATCACCAGCCAGGAGACTCTGCCTCACCCTGCATGACGTGTACCTTACCGTCGATAGCAGTGGTTGGCTGGCCAGATCAGGTGACCTTGGAATAGACAGCCGCTGCCCGCGCTGCTCGATCATTCTGTGTTCTGGATGCGCTAGGGAGAGAGCTGCTGCTGGTCAGGGAAAGCGTTAGGGTGTTCTATTAGAATAGTGTTAGGCAGAGTGATTCTCCAGGAAACCAACAGCCCTTCTTAGGGCTACAATAACGTTTATACTTTTTTTTTTTTGTTTGCTTGTGGCTGGGCTTTGCGGCACTGGTAGTGCAGCTAGTACTATATGGTGAGGAATTTCAGGGGGACTTGCTACCGTTGTGTTTAGCTCTAGTGACACACATATCCACCTCAAAACACCAAAGTGGGAACATTTTTAGGGGTTTGATTTCAATAGGCACAGTCTGCCAGTTTTCTTTTTATTTTACGTTATTTGTCATACTCAGCGTCATCTCATCAGTGTGCTTTCATACTTGGCTAGAAAATACCAAAGGAGAATCCAAACGGCTTACTTACTCCGACAATAGCGTTATATATATTTTATGTCTGTTGATCTGCTGGTGGCTGTCCTTGCTGCAGTGCATATACTAGCCAATTGTGAGGAATTTGGAGTGAGACTTGCGACCGCTGTGTTTAGGCGCTTAGGACGCACATATCCTCGCAAAGACCGAAGTGGGAAATTTTATTAGGGACTGGATTTCAATTAGCACAGTCTGCCATTTCCTTTTTATTTTACGTTTATTTTTTCATACTCACGTCATCTCATCAGTGTGCTTCATCTTGGCTAGAAAATACGCCAAAGGAGAATCCAAACGGCTTACTTACGCCTACAATAGCGTTATATATTTTATTTCTGGTTGATCTCGGGTGCGTCCTTGCTGCAGTGCATATACTAGCCAATTGTGAGAATTTGGAGTGAGACTGTGACCGCTGTTTAGCGCTTAGTGACGCATATCATCGCAAAGACCGAAGTGGATAATTAATTAGGGTTGGATTTCAATTAGCACAGTCTGCCATTTCCTTTTTATTTTACGTTTTTTTCAAACTCAGCGCATCTCATCTGGCAGCAGTGTGCTTCATACTTGGCTAGAAAATAGCCATAGCATAGGATGAGCATTGTTGGTTTAAAACTAAAAAAACACAAAAAGAGTAAAAAAAAAAAATAAGTTATAACTTTCATTTTCAAAAAGTGTTTAACCCGAGGGCTAGGGGTAGAGGACGAGGACGAGGCGGGGACGTGGGCGTCCATCTACTGCAGGGGTCAGAGGCCGTGGGTCCGGGTGGGGTGAGACAACATGCTGATGGGAGCAGGGGAACGCCAGCGAGCTACACTCCCTAGTGTTCATCATGTCTCAAGTTACTGGGACTCGGGGTAGAGCACTGTTGAGGCCAGAACAGTGCGAACAGTATTCGTGGATGCCGACAATGACTTCGAGCATTTGTCCACCAGTCAGTCTTCCACGCAGTCCACCCTGTCACCGAAATCGGCACTCCTCCAGCTCAGCACCTCAGCCTCCTCCCCCGTCTGCCCCCTCCCAGGAAAATTTGGCATTTGAACCGGCATACTCTGAGGAAACTGTTTTCTGGACCCTTCCCACAGTCACAAACCACTTGTCGGTGCTGCGAGCAATTTTCGTGCCAGGTTTTTCCCATCGCAGTCTGGGGGTGGTGATGATGACCTCTTGGACGTAGTGGAAGAAGTGTGTAAGAAGGTTCCGACGATGAGGAGACAGGTTGTAGACAGTGTGTGAAGTTGTTGTCAGGGCAGAAGTCGAGGGGGGAGCAGACTGAGGGACGGAGGATGATGAGGTGACAGACCCAAGCTGGGTTTGAGAGGCCGGGTGAACACAGTGCTTCTGAGAGGAGGAGAGTCCTATAGCAGAAACAGGTGATGAGGCAGTGGTGGGGCCAGATGGAGAGGCAGGGCAGAGCAGTGCATCAGCGCCAAATGTGTCCGTAGTGAAGCTCCCGTGCGAGGGCTAGATTTTCAGAAGTCGGAGGTTCTTTATGGAAACAGCGATGACCGACGGACTGTGGTGTGCAACCTTTGCCAAACACCAGGATCAGCAGGGTTCCACCACTACTAGCTACTACCACACAGTATGGCGCAGTGCATATGAATGCTAAAACACCGAATCGTGGCACAAGCCCGTTCACCTCTGGCCGTGCAACACCACTGCTCCTTCCCTGTTGTCAGCTGATAGTCAGGCCCCCTGCCCCGACCCTGGCACAAAAACCCCATCGTCGCCTCCACGATCCTCCACAGCATCCACCAGCGTCAGCTCTCCTACCCCAGACACTGGAGCGGAAAAGAAAATATAGTGCAACCCACCCGCACGCCCAAGCCTCTAATGTCCACATCTCCAGATTGCTTAGCCTGGAGATGCTGCCCTATAGCTAGTAGAAACCGAGGCCTTTCGCAACCTCATGGCGGCGGCCGCCCCTCGGTATTCGATCCCAGCCGCCACTACTTTCACCGATGTGCCTCCCAGCCTGCACCAGCACATGTCAGAACACATCATCCGTGCCCTGACCAACGCCGTTTCTGACAGGTCCACCTGACCACGGACACATGGACGAGTGCTGCCGGGCAGGGCACTATATATCGCTGACGGCACATTGGGTTAACTGTGGAGGCTGGACCGAGTCTGACCCTGGGGCTGGTCATATACTGCCGACGCCGAGGATTGCGGGGCCTACCTCGGTCCAGTCTCAAAGGCCTACTACTGCCTCCTCCCCCACCCCTCCTCCACCTCCTCCTCCGAACTACCATCCGTGGGCATGGCGCCATCAGTCGCTAGCTCTAGGCAAAGCAGCATGCCGTCGCTAGGGACAGCAGGCGGTGCTCAACTGCTGAGCCTAGCGATAAAAGGCACACCGCCAAGAACTATTACAGGGCATCACGGCGCAGACTGATCTGTGGTGCGCACCGCTGAACCTGAAGCCAGGCATGGTTGTGTGTGACAACGGGCCGTAACCTGGTGGCGGCTCTGCAACTCGGCAGACTGACACATGTGCCATCCTGGCCCATGTGTTAAATCTCATAGTTCAGCATTTCCTCAAGACATACCCCAATCTGTCAGATTTGCTCACGAAGGTGCGCCGCATCTTGTGGCATTTCAGGAAGTCCAGCACAGATGCTGCCACTCTCCAGCAGCGCAGCGCCGCCTCCAACTGCCCGCTCACCGACTGTTGTGCGACGTGCCCACGATGGAATTCAACATTAACCATGTTTCAGAGTTTACCCAGCAGCGCAGGCGATTGTGACTGCCGATGTCAACTCCACCAGAACTGGTAGTCAGGTCAGTCAGCTTCTCAAGTCACAATGAGATGGACGTGGATGTCTGATATCTGTCAGGTGCTGCAGTAACTTTGAGGAGTCAACACAGATGGTCAGTGGCGATGCCGCCATCATCCTCACCATCCCGCGCTGGCCTGTGAAAAACTCCTGATCAGCATGAAGTCGGAAGCTTGCGCTCGTCACAAGAGACGGGGGAAGAAATTCCTGTGTTGATAGCCAAAGCACCCTCAGTCTGTTTCTCAGCGCATATCGGAGGAGGTGGAGGAGGATGAGGAGGAAGAGGAGGAGAATGTTGGCGAGACACAAGGGGGAGCATTGCTCAGACCTTCACGTTCAGCGTGTTCAGGGGGCAGAAGAGGGAGTTGGAGGGTTGGAGGAGAGGAAATGGACAGTCAGGCCAGTGAGGGAGTGAATTCTTGCGCGTTGGGACTCTGGCGCATATGGCAGATTTCATGCTAGGCTCCTATCCCGTGACCCTCGCGTTCAAAGAATTTATTCCAGCACCGATTACTGGGTATTCACTCTCCTGGACCCACGGTTACAAGCAATCTTCCACTCTCATCCCTGGAGAGGAAAGGTAGGGTGAGAATGCTGAATACCAGCAGGCCCTGGTGCACAAGCTGAAACAGTATTTCCCTTTCGACAGCGCTAGCGGCAAAGTGCGTAGTTCTGCGGGACAAGTAGCGAGGGAGTATAGGGCGAGCAGGCAGCTGTCCAGCACTGGCAAGGACGCTTTACAAGGCTTTGCCAGCTTTATGTCACCCAGCAAGACACTGTCACCTGTCCCCAGTCCGGCAGAGTAGGGTGATCTTTACAGAAAGATGGTGAGGGAGTACGTAGCTGACCATACCATCGTCCTAATGATCACACAGCTCCCTACAACTACTGGGTTTCAAAGCTGGACATGTGGCACGAACTGGCGCTATACGCCTTTGAGGTTATTGCCTGCCTGCCGCTAGCGTCTTGTCCAGCGGGTTTCAGTGCAGCTGGTGGCATCATCACCGATAAGCGTACACGCCTGTCGACTGACAGCGCTGACAGGCTGACGCTTATTAAGATGAATAAAGCCTGGATTTTCTCAATAATTTCCAATCTCCACAGGTGAAGGAAGCTCACCTGAATAATTATTATGCACTCCTCCCTCCTCATTTCCTTCTTCCTCCTTTGTACACTAAAGCAGAGGAAACGTGCTATTTTTGACAGGGACCACTGGCTCTAGCTATAGTACTTTATGCATTTAATTGTTTCTGGAGGGCCACCTACCTGCTCCTCTGGTTGAAAAACTTTTGGACTGCCCATACAGGCACTATCCAAATTAAATTGTCTCCACAGCAGCCTCCACACGTTGCTCCATGCTACTCTCCAAAAGTCGTCATATCGCTGCCTCCATACATCGTCCCCTTATCAAACGAGGTGTGTCAGGGCAGAAATTGGGTTGTTTTCATGATTCCACATCAAAGTTGTTAACTTGTCGCCACCGCTGTGTTATCCACAAAATATACTGGCAAACTTTTACCATAGGGATATTATTTTCAGCGCTTCTTGCGCATCTGTTATACATGCCCCTCATCCGCCATATCCCCACTTAAGAACGCTACTACACTAACTTTGTGCAGGCTGGGACCGAGTCTGACCCTGGGGCTGGTCATATCCTGCCGACGCCGAGGATTGCGGGGCCTACCTCGGTCCAGTCTCAAAGGCCTACTATACCTCCTACTCCTCCACCCTCCTCCACCTCCTCCTCCTCCTCGAATTACCATCCGGGCCATGGCGCCATCAGTCGGTAGCTCTAGGCACAGCAGCAGTGCCGTCGCTAAGCGACAGCAGGCGGTGCTTCAAAATGCTGGAGCCTAGGCGATAAAAGGCACACCGCCCAAGAGCTATTACAGGGCATTCCACATCAAACTGTTAACTTTGTCGCCACCCTGCTGTGTAATCCCCAAAATATACTGGCAAACTTTTATCATTACCGATATTATTTGAGCGCTTCTGCTCACCTCCTTTGGTTCCTCTCTGCCACCCATTGGTTTGAAGCCTGAGTCCATTTAGGGTTATGTCGCCATGACACTCTCTAGCCTGCTGCCGCGCCTCTGCATGCCGTCCCTATAGTGTCAGGGTCAATTATTGGATGTTTAGATGCTATCTAGCTTCATTCTGTCACTCTGTCATGGCCTGTTGCCATAATTTTGGCATAATGTGCGATTAAGCAGCCTCAGAGGCATCCATGCATGCTGCCCCTGCTGTTTCCTGTCCATTTCCGTGGTGTTTCCACTTTTCTGAGGTCCAGTGTTTGGCCAAGCTTCCCTGTGCAGAGCCTTGGTCCCCTTGAAAAATGCTCGAGTCTCCCATTGACTTTAATGGGGCTCGTTTATTCGAGACGAGCACTCGAGCATCGGGAAAAGTTTCTCTCGAATACTAGTACCCCCGGCATTTTAGTGCTCGCTCATCTCTATGTGGCATCTATCCCGGTCATCTATCCCAGTTAGGCAAAAATAATATAAAAAAGTTTTTATTTTTCAGGAAGATGGCGATGCAAAAACTAATGTTTAAATAAACATTTTGGATTCAGATCATGCCTTTTTCTTTTTGTGAAAAGTATTGTGTGGCTATTGAGTATTGTGATACTTTTCCAGTTATCGTATTGCACTCAAAATTCTGGTATCGGTCCTACATTAGACATATATCACTTCAAGCTATTTATGAGCTAAACATGAAAAAAAATTGAACCATATTAATAAAGAATTAATAGTAACATAAATTTATACACAGAGAAAAAGAAGAGTGGCATCATAAAGAGATAAAATACACATTTGGGGAGATTAATGTGCGAGTCATTAGACAGTTCTCTGCTGCTCTAGATTAATCATTGGGGCTCATTTACTAAGGGTCGCACTTCTCACTTTTGTTTCCCCCATTTACAGGGATTACACGGCTTGCACTGGTATATAACAGGTGTCTGAGCTGGCATTGTGCCGCACGCGATAACTTTCAAATTGCGTCGCAATTGTTTTTTCCTGACATGTTGTACTTCACCTTAGTGGTATCCAGGCGGTCTTCTACTTAAGGACTTCCGACTTACAGACGACTCCTAGTTACAGACAGACCTCTCTGCCCACTGTGACCTCTGGTAAAGCTATCTAGATGCTTTCATTTAGTCCCAGGCTGCAATGATCAACGTAAGGTGTCTGCAATGAAGTTTTATTGATAATCCTTATTGCCAATACAACTAAAATTTAGAAAATATAGTAGTCACTGGGACAAAAAAATGTTTTGTCTGGACCTACAATTATAAGATATACAGTTCTGACATAACATATATACTCGATTATAAGCCGAGGCCCCTAATTTTGCAACCAAAAATTGGGAAAACTATAGACTCGACTATAAGCTGAGGATGGGAAATGAATTGTTCACAACCTCCCAGTATATAGCCAGCAAGTCCCCTGTAATATATAGCCAGTCAGCCCCCAGTAGTATATAGCCAGCCAGTACTTAGTAATATATAGCCAACCCTAAGTAGCATATACCCAGCCAGGCCCCAGTAGCATATAGCCAGCCATGCCCCAGTAGCATATAGCCAGCCAGGCCCCAGTAGCATATAGCCAGCCAGCATAAACAAATAAACTTACATAGTTAACCTTCCTGCATCCCTGAAGCTCGTTGCGGCTTCCCAATGCTTGTCACGGGTCCTCTTCTGTCTTCTTTCCACTGTAACAGCCGGCAGAGATGCGTCCATGCGATCAGCTGGCCGGCGCATACTATGACGTCACCAGCGGCCGCATCATAGTATGAGCCGGCTGGCAGATCACATGGACGCCTCTCGGCTGGCTGTTACAGCGGAAAGATGACAATGGAGGACCCGTGACGAGCATCGGGAAGCTGCGATAATCATCGAGGACGCTGGAAGGTAAGTATGGAAGTTTATTTTTTAATTGACTCGTGTATAAACCAAGGTGAGATTTTACAGCACATTTTTAGTTAGATTGAGAGTTCGGCACTAAGGCCCTTTCTGGGTAAGCACCGCCCCTGCTCCCACAGAAGATGCATCCACCTCCAGACTAAAAGGTCTAGAGAGAACAGGAGCTGTGGCAAAGGCAGACTATAGCTTTGTGAAGGCTTCTTCAGCTTCCAAAAGGCCAGAGGCGTGAATTAGCGCCCTTCTCGGTAAGCGCCACGATGTCCGATGACGAGTCCAGACTAGAGAAATGTGGGATAAACGGCCGGTAAAAGTTTGAATGGCTCAATGAGCTTTTGGACGCGGCCACTGCAGAACTGTCGACAGTTTGGCTGGATCCATCTGGAGATCTCTTCTCCGCAGAAGGACCACCGCACTATTAATTGGCGCTTGCCGTTTTCCCAGAAGGCTATTTAAACCTGCCTCTCCCATCACACCCTGTCGGATCTTTGTGCCTACGCCTTAGAGAAAGCTCCCCAGCGATTTTCCTGCGTTTCTGTTTGTTCCTGCTCCTGTGTTCCCATTCCCATCTGCCTGGACAAGTTCAGAGGCCAGGGTGCTGAAATGAACTGCATACTCTACCACAGACTAGTTCCCTTGGCGCAGATTCAACAATAGTCTCAGCCGAGGAGGCCCGTGCAGGTTCTTCAAACAAGGACCGGAACTCTGCCAGAAATGCTGTGATTAGCTGTGAAGGGGTCATCTCTGTCCCAAAGAGGGGTAACCCAAGCCAGGGGAGGAGACTGACGATGAATGCCACCTTGGATTGCTCGGAGACAAATTGAGAAGGTATGAGTTCTGTGTGCAGGGAGCACTGAGTTATAAAGCCCCTGCACAACTTGGGATCTCCCTCATACTTCCCGGGCATAGACAGCCGTAGCCTAGGTTCAGCGGCAGGAAGACAGGCCGGGGCGGCAGAAATCGCAGTCTCAGTCACCTGTTGATGATGCTGGGTGGCTAGCAGTTGTTGCAGCATGGCGGCGACTTTTCCCAGCTGTTCGCGTTGTGTGGCAATCTGCCGGGATTGCTGGACCACGATGGTGGTAAGTTCGGGCCGATCGGGAAGTGGAACCTCGGCGGGATCCATGGCCGGATCTTACTGTCAGGATTCGGGATGAGTGGATCCACTCGCGCACGGAGCGAGGGTGACCCCGCGTTCCGCAATATGGGTCACGCGAATACCCGTGACACCTTAAGAACCTATCATGTATGTAGGGGACTGCCTGGTATTTTGGTTAAAATGTTTTGCATTTATTTATGAAAAAAAAATTATAATTTCGGTGAAAATTTTGCAAAATGTGCAATTTTCTGATTTCTAAATGTTATGCATATCACACAGTTAGTCTAACCTCCCAAATACTTTTTTTCATATTGCGCATCTATGATGCATAGTGAGCGTTTACACGGCACTGGAAAGCTTGACTTGTTTTGAAAATGTCCAGTTTATTGGTACTTAAAAGACAGTTGTAACAAATTTTACAGATAAAATAAATAAATATGAATAAAATTTTAAAGAACTACGCGTTTCGCGCTCGAACTGAGCGCTTCATCTGGTTCATAAAATATGCACAATGTAAGCGCCAATTTTTAGTAGCCGATAAATGATCATCTCTACAGGTGACCACTTCCGGTATCAGGTATAGGATGATCAGTTAGTATCGATACCGTCTACTTTATACAAATGCAAAACATGATATTATTAAAAAAGTCTCTCACAAGAATGTCATAAAATAACACAATCGACATTCATCAATAAAAAATACAATGTTAACATATTATGTACAATGTCTTACTAGTCGCTGGTTGTTAGCGGAGATGGAACTACAGATAGGGGAGTAGCTGAGGGTCAAAAAGGGCTTGATGCTTGGGAACTACAGGTACGGAGGCCGATTTGTACCAAAAATGTAAGAACAGCAATCGGGTTTTTCCAAGAAAGGAATCACAGCTACGAAGCCGTCCGAGGATCTAATGGTTTAAAGGGGACAGATCTACATTGGTCATTTTTGCATTTGAAGTGCTCGCATGCTTGAGTTGTGTATGCCTCACAACATGCTTGGATCATGTATGCCCAACAGCAGATGGTCTCGCCCCGACGAGGGGTGGATCCACAGGATATCACAGTACAGTAGATATTTTTGTGAGGTATGCTGTGGAATGTAAGTATGTTTTAAAAGGTAAGGGAATGAAGAGAGATACTTATTGTACTATAAAATAGTTTCATTTACTTCATTAAGACCACCGGGCAAGAGTGTATTTAATTTAAACATCCAGTATACTTCTCGTTTACACAACATCTGGAAACGATTGGGCAATGTATCCGGGACATGGGCTATCGGCATAATGGTAATGGGAAATGGCATTTTGGGATGGCATAGAGCACAGTGTTTGGATACCCCTGTAGGAGAAAGTTTTTCTTGATGTTTTCGCGATGTTTGTTTAAACGGTTCCGCAGGGTTTGAACTGTTCTGCCCACATATTGTAGTTGACATATATTGTATTTTATGAGATAGATTACATATCTACTGTGACAGGACATTTTATTTTTTATGGAGAATTCTTCTCCTGTGTTGGTACCTGTAAAAGAAGAGCCTGTTCTGAAGGATTGGCAACACAAACACTTGGGTTTTCCACATCTGCTTACATATCCTTTTTCTTTATTGATCTTGGCTTTTCTGTGTTGTCTCAAGATACTGGGGGCTAGTATATTTTTGATAGTGCCAGATTTTCTATATGTTATTTTTGGCTGTTTGGGAAGTAGATCCGTTAGGTAAATATCACTCTGTAGTATATGCCAATGTTTTTGCATGATGCTTCTGATGCCACTTGATTCATCGTTAAATTTTGTAATAAAGTTCATTTCGTGACAGGAGTCATTATTTTTTGCGGTCAAATTTTTGCTAGTCACACATTCAATCTGTTTTATTTATTAGAAACTCCCCACATAGTATCACATTTTAAAATTGCACCCTTCAAACTATTTAAAACAGTCCTTGTTAAACGTTTAAAAGGGAACCTTTCACCAGCAGGACGCCTGTTAAACTCCTAAACATACCTCATAGGGTGTAGTAAATGCTGTCCAGGCATGTCCTTATAACGCTGGTGTGCCAGCAGCATGCTGAAATATCACCTTATATTCCAAGTCATCTACTAGTAAGGGGGGCGGGCTTTGGGGTTGACTAGTCAATGCACCCAGCCTCCGGCTAGCTCCGTCATCAAAACTCTGCCTACATTTCTCTTTTCAGGCTATTCCTACCCTGCTTCCAGTGCCTCCCCATCCTCTTTTTCTGTGGGACACACTGGACTTCTAGGGTACTATAACCCAGGGGTGTATGATCGCTCATATAACATACTGCAGTACTATGCTGCTCTGCCGGGCTGAGCCCTCTTCATACAGAGATGGGCTTTGCTGTATCAGACCCATCGCTATCACCTGCGGTCGGGTGTTAACCTCTTCTCGGCAGCCGGCAAAGTCGCTGGCGGCACTTAAAACGTGGCGGCGCCCATGTTTCCTCCGATCGCTGCTCCCCCGAAGGTCATCTGGGGCCGGTGATCGGTTGCCATGACAGCCTCGGGTCTTCATCAAGACCGGGGCTGCATGGTTTCAGGAGATTTGTTACAATGAGCCAGTGGCTCATTGTAATGAATCGTATTCAAAAACACCATATACTGCAATACAGTAGTAGGGGAAGGTTAATGTAGGGTTAATGTACCCTAGAGGGTCTAAGAAAGTTAAAAAATGTAAAAATAAAGTATTAAAAATTCAAATCATTCCCCCTTTCCCTAGAAGCACATTAGGTATCACCGCCTCCCAAAATGCTCGGTCCATCAAAATATAAAAACAGTTATAACCGGCGGTGACCTCCGAAACATGAAATGTCCGAAATGCAACTTTTACACCTTTTTACATGACATAAAAAAATGTAATGAAAAGTGATCAAAATGTCGCCCAGTCCACAAAATGGTAGCAATGAAAACGTTGGCTCATCTTGCAAAAATGACACATCACACAGCTCCATACATGTTTTTTCCATTTTCGTACACATTTAATTTACAGGTTTAATTTTTGAAAATTTTGAAAACACAATAAAATCTGTATAAATTTGGTATCACCGCGATGGTACTGAACCAAAGAATAAAGTAGAGGTGTTATTTGGAGCGGAGAGTGAAAGTCGTAAAAACTGAGGCCACATGAAAGTGACGCACATGCAGTTTATTTTTAATTTTTTCACATTTGGAATTTTTTTCCTGCTTCCCAGTGCACGGCATGTTTTCACGGGAAAGTAAAATTTGTTACGCACAAAAGAAGCCCTCACACAGCTCTGTACAAGGAAAAATGAAAAAGTTATGGATTTTTAAAGGTGGAGAGTGAGAAATGAGCGAAAAAACCCTGCTTCCTTAGGGGGTTAAGGATCATTGGGAAATATTCATCATGTCTAGTACTCCAGTTTTCTGGCATACAAGGCGTGAAAAGGTCACAAATCCAGTCTCAGTATTTGAACTGCCTCATCACAAGTTATAGTTGGAACCTCTTAGCAATTACAGTGTTTTGTGCACGGGGGTGGAGCTTTGCCACAGGCTTAGTGCAGCTCCCATGTTGTCTTGAATTGAAATCGGATCATTCTCCATAAGGACAGATTTCCTACTGATTTACTAATGACCACCTATAGCTTGCTGTACTGTTACCTAAATTATCAACCATTAAACAGTGTAGACACATATTTAAATGGCTCCATTCACAATAGAGGAAATGTTCCCAAATTAACTTGTTCTAATGGATATATATATTTATATATTTATTATTATTTCCATCAAAATATAAAAACAGTTATAACCGGCGGTGACCTCCGAAACATGAAATGTCCGAAATGCAACTTTTACACCTTTTTACATGACATAAAAAAATGTAATGAAAAGTGATCAAAATGTCGCCCAGTCCACAAAATGGTAGCAATGAAAACGTTGGCTCATCTTTGCAAAAATGACACATCACACAGCTCCATACATGTTTTTTCCATTTTCGTACACATTTAATTTACAGGTTTAATTTTTGAAAATTTTGAAAACACAATAAAATCTGTATAAATTTGGTATCACCGCGATGGTACTGAACCAAAGAATAAACTAGAGGTGTTATTTGGAGCGGAGAGTGAAAGTCGTAAAAACTGAGGCCTGGAAACTCCCCAGATCTTAATCCCAATGAGAACTTGTGGTCAATCACCTTTAAATCTAACTTTTTTATTTGTTGCTGAGGCATTCTAGGTTTTGTAAATCTTTTCATCTTTAGCCTTGTAGCTTTGGAAAGGATGCCGTTAGATACATGTTGTAGTGAAGACCTGAGGTTTATGCAGGAGCTCATGTATTGCTTGGTTTTACCAACTGATTCACAGGGAGCAAAGTTCTTGTGCAATTTTGTAATGGATTAAAATAGAGGTTTGGATTTATGAAGTACAGAAATAGTCTCTCTTAACCATAATTAACAGCTTTGGCAGTGATTGTTCTCAGTCCAGCCCTTTATTATTCTCCTGCATGACACTTCCATATTCTTTTACAGGCAGATATTGTTTTTTAATCCCGGGTTAAGGGTGTTCTTTCTGATCAGAGTATAGCTGGGTGGGTTTATGCTAGTATATAATCCTCTTTTTTACCATTTGATGGCTACTGAGGTACAATTCTACAGGGTATATGGATCACTTGTGTTGCTGGTGCAAATTATTTTAAATATGATATTTCCTAACAAAGCATTTGGCCTTTAGTGTAATACCTTTTAAGAAAGGGCTCCATTCCAATCCTCAATGTAACACGATGTGGCACCGCAGACTTCAGAATCTCTTCAGATTGTATAATTGGACTTTGACTACATCATGTCATCATCATGTAACATACACACACAAACATACACACACATTCACACACACATACACGCGCACACATACACACGCACATACATACACACACCTCGTATGGATGGAAGCAGTTGGCCATCGATGATTAATTCAGGCCAACCCCCTTGGGGCCATATTGGTCCTTGTGTACGTTTATGTTTCTTCACCTATTAACCCTTTCAGGACCTGGCCCTTTTTTGTTTTTTCATTTTTCGTCATCGGGTCTTCGTGAGACCCGAGGCTACCATGGCGACGGATCGCCGCTCCCCGATGACGTCACTGGGAGCGGCTATCGTATTCAGCAAGCGCTGGCACACCAGCGTTATAAGGACATGCTGGACAGCATTTACACACCTATGAGGTATGTTTAGGAGTTTAACAGGCGTCCTGCTGGTGAAAGGTTCCTTTTAAACGTTTAACAAGGACTGTTTTAAATAGTTGAAGGGTGCAATTTTAAAATGTGATACTATGTGGGGAGTTTCTAATAAATAAAAAGATTGAATGTACTAGCAAAAATTGACGCAAAAAATAATGACTCCTGTCACGAAATGAACTTTATTACAAAATTAACGATGAATCAAGTGGCATCAGAAGCATCATGCAAAAACATTGGATTATACAGAGAGTGATATTTACCTAAATCTACTTCTCCAACAGCCAAAAATAACATATAGAAAATCTGGCACTATCAAAAATATACTAGCCCCAGATATCTTGAGACAACACAGAAAAGCCAAGATCACATAAAGAAAAAGGATATGTAAGCAGATGTGGAAAACCCAAGTGTTTGTGTTGCCAATCCTTCAGAACGGCTCTTCTTTTACAGGTACCACAACAGGAGAAGAATTCTCCATAAAAAATAAAATGTCCTGTCACAGTAGACTATGTAATCTATCTCATAAATACTATATGGTATGTATGCATAGACCTTATATTCCAAGTCATCTACTAGTAAGGGGGGCGGGCTTTGGGGAAGACTAGTCAATGCACCCAGCCTCCGGCCAGCTCCGTCATCAAAACTCTGCCTACATTTCTCTTTTCAGGCTATTCCTACCCTGCTTCCAGTGCCTCCCCATCCTCTTTTCTGAAATTTCCCACATGCGCAGTGCGTTTAGTATCTCCTCTCCGGTCCTGCACCTAGGGAGGGAGGTAGGTGCACAGAGCATGCCCCGCAAGCTGAGCATTTCGCCGTTGCTTGTGGCGCATGCGCAGTGCAAGTTTCTCCCTCCGGCACACCAGCATTATAAGGACATGCCTGAACAGCATTTACTACACCCTATAAGGTATGTTTAGGGGTTTAACAAGCGTCCCGCCGGTGACACGTTCCCTTAAAGCATTGAACATGAAATAAAATTTGAAACTTTTAAATTTTGACAATAAAACGTCTATTAAGCCCTAAAAAGAGTCTGGCAATACCCTATATGTCTATGTAAACCACTTAAAGGGCATAAGGAAAAAAAAGTGATGCATGTAAATGTGTTACGTCGCGCATCCGTGACTTCCTCAGGGGTAACACATCGGTAACAAAACGTGCACAGAAGCCACAGATTGCATATAGTTGGGGGGGTGTTTGGGATGATCCCTGGGTTTGGGGCTTTAGTCCTCAATCCACTAGGGAGTATTGTGTTGTATTTAGCACATTTTAATTGCTTTTATACTGTGTTTTGTGTCTCAATATTTTTTTGTGATTACTAATAAAATGTATTGTATTGGCCATTCACTTGCATCACTTTCTTTTCCTTATGCACTTATAGCATTTTGGATGCAAAAGGCCCTTGTACTTGTTTTTGCATTACTGTACCGCTCCTTTCACAATTGGTATAACCACTTAACCCCTACGGGAATCAGCCTCTTTTGGCCTAAAGGACACGGCCCCATTTTTCAAATCTGGCCTGTGTCACTATAAGTGGTTATAGCATGGGAACGCTATGAGATATCCAGGGGATTTTGAGATTGTTTTCTCACGACACATAGTACTTCAAATTAGTTTAAAAATTTGGATGAAATCTTTTGCGTTTAGTTATGAAAAAAAAAAAAATTTGGCAAAAATTTGGAAAAATTCTTTATTTTCAATGTTCTAAATTCTCTACTTTTGATGCAGATAGTTAAAGCAACCAAATAAATTCATAACATACATTTCCCAAATGTCTGCTTTATGTTGGCATGGTTTTTTAAGATTCCACATATTTTACTAGAATGTTATGAGGCTCAGAATTTAGGTATCATTTTTCAAATTTTTTATGTAAAATCACCAAAACCCGTATTTAAATGGACCTGCTCAACTTCTTATTGACCATGAGAGGCCTAACTAATTGCTAGACTCATAAATTACCCCATTGTGGAAATTACACCCCTCAACGTATGAAAACCACATTTAAAAAGTTTGTTAACCCTTTACGTGTTTTATAGGGGTTAAAACAAAATGGAGGTGCAGTCTGCAAATTGTAATATTTTTTCACAATACACTCATTCTGGGTGGAAAATTAAACATTTACAATGGATTAAATGAAAAAGGGCTCCACAAAGTTTGATACCCAATCTCTCCCGAGTACACTGGTACCTCTTATGTGGTGGTGACCTGCTGTATGGGCACACGGACGGGCATAGAAGGGAAGGAGGCGCCATCCAGATCAGATTTGCTATGTCATATTGTACAGGCTATAATTTTCTTCTTTTTTTTAATGTGGACCTATAGGGGCTTATTTCTTTTGCCACATGAGATGCACTTTTCTGGTACGTAATCTTGGGGCATCTATAGCTAATTGGTGAGATTTAATTAACTCTTTGTTGGTGGAGGAAATGAAAATCATCAATTTTTAGGAAAATTTTTATGTGTTTTTTTTTTGGCCGTTAACCATACCATAAAAATAGTATATTATTTTTATTCTATGGGTCTCCATGATTACGAAAATACTTCATTTATATATATTTTTCCCATTTTTAATGAATAAAAAGTAATTTGGCAAAATTCTTGTTAATTTTAGCATCACCGTCTTTTAAATGCATAACTTTTTTATTTTTCACCTAACAAATCGGTTTAAGGGCTTATTTTTTGCGAGAATGATTGTTCTTTTTAGTGGTCTTATTTTAGATTGCGTAACTTTTTAAAATCACTTTTTAGAGCATTTTTTAAAAGGCCTTAATAAAAATCATCTTTTTTTCAGAGAGTTTTTTGAGGTTGTTTTTTACGGGGATCACTTTGCGGATCTAATAACGATTCTGTTTTATTATGCAGATTGGTTACGGATGCAGGAACAAAGATGTGGGGGTTTTGTGTATTTTATTCAATTGTACTGAATAAAAACTAATTTGGAGAAAATCTTATTCATTTTAGCATCACCATCTTTTCATATCTTTTTTATTTTTTGGCTGACAAATCTGGTTAGGGGCCTATTTTTTGCGAGAACAGTTGTTCTTTTTAGTGGGCTTATTTTAGAGTGCATACAATTTTTTAAATCACTTTTTAGAGCATTTTTTATAGGATATTAAATTAAAAATTATCTTTTTTCGGAACGTTTTTTGCGTTTTTTTTCCTCCGGCGTTTACCATGCGGGTCCAGTAACGATTCTATTTTATTATGCAGATTGTTACGGACACGGCAATACCAAATATGCAGGGTTTTTTTTGTGTTTTTATACTTTATTAAGTGTTTTTATGGGAAAGGGACATTTTAGGGGCTTATATTTTATGTATTCGCGAGCCGGTGCCAGAAGCAGGACGTTATAGTGCGTCCTGATGCGCTAAGTATCTAGCCACCGTGACGTACTATAACGCCCTGGTGCGCCTAGGGGTTAAAGGACCCATAACAGAGTGCAGAAAAGAGGGAGCGCCATCACGCTTTTGAAAAACATTTCAGAGCATTTGCTGAGCCTAAAACATACTGCAATAACAGTACCTCCTAAAAATTACCCCATTTGATACTAAACCCCTCAAGCAGTATAGTAAGTAACACTATTTTAGGGTGGCTATAGCCTATTGATTACATTTTTTTAACTTTCTTGGCAGGAATGCCAAAAAAAAAACCTATCCTGATTTTTTTACTTTTATTTTTTAGTTTTATACACCATATAGCATACAAACATGTTATTTATGTTCTTTGGGTCAGTATGGTGATATTTTATTCTTACAGCTTTTTTTATGTTTGAATAATTTTTCAAAATAAACACGCATTTGGAAAAAAAATCACTTTTAGCTTTTCCATTGCAATATTGATTGCGTAACATTTTGATTTTTTTTGTTGAATGAGCTATATTAGGGCTTATTTTTTGCATAAGGAGTTTTACTTTTTATTGGAATCATTGTGGTCTAATGTGACATTTTGATCACTTTAATTGCTTTTTTGTTTAGTTGGATACTCAAAAATCCAAATTTATAATGTACTTTTGATTTTTTTTTATTGTACGGATTGTTATGGACACGACAATGACATATATGCGCATATGTGATCAGCTGAAGGCAGCTCTGGGGTCCTTGTTGGGGCTCCCATAGAGTAGATCACATCCCCCCTGTCCCAAAAACTGTCGCAGGGAGGGGCAATCGTGAAGATGTGGAAGCACTAAAGGGGCTATCGATAGGTGCTTTTGCGATCCCAGCTGTTGGTGTGGGAGCCTGACTGTTGCGTACAGCTGGGTTTCCACACTGCTGTCACTGTTGACAGTTGTCACAGAAGTGCAGGACAAAAATGTACGTATAGGAGCACAAACTAAATGCCAACCTAGATGTACATTCATCCATGGTTGGTAGAGGATTAAGTCTGGCTTTGTGAGCCTGTTTATTTTGTAATTGTTAGGCTTTTCTGCTGGTTAGATGTATCTTTGTGATTTTCCTTATCTTATTAAAATGGCTTGCCCGTGAAAGAAAATTCTCAAATTTCAATCCCCTAGTGATGTCTACAAAATAAAGATCATTTTTAGCCCCTTACTTTACAATTTTACTCCTATTTTCGCTCCTATCACTCAGTGACCGTCGATGTAAAATTCCAGAATTCCAGAGACTCTCTAACCAGACACTTTATGATTCCTCTAGTTCTCTATGCTAATCTCCGTCAGCTCTATAGAGATTAAAAGAGCAGAACTGTCATGCGTGGTCTGCTCCATTACTCTGACGGAGCGACGAGGGGTCCGACACAGGTCCATGGGACCCCTTGTTTTCGTGATCTGTGGGTTTTCATCACTGAGACCCCCACCAATTAGCAAGTTAGGCCCTATCCTGTGGATAGGGCCTAACGTATGTTCGTGGGAAAACTCCTTTAAGATTAAAAATTTAATGTCCATGATATTATGTCTTCGGTTGCAAAAATGTTTAGCCACATGTAGATGAGTCTTTTTGCGCTTTATTGTATGTTGCTGAGACCTCATCCTTGCTTTCAGTTTTTGTCCTGTTTATCCAACATAAATACTTTAAACAAGACATTTGGTGCATAATATCTCATAGATTGTAAGCTCTTGTGCGCAGGGCCCTCGATTTTATTGTTTCATCTGACCATGCATTACTGTAATGTTTTATTATGTTTGTATATGATTTGTAAAGCACTGCAGAATATGATGTAGCTATAGAAATAAAGACTTATCTATTATAATATATAATATTACACCCTCCACCTTGACAGAAGGAAGACTTGACTCTTCATGAATGACACTGCACATGTTATAGCTGACTACAGAACTGATAAGACACCGACAAAGCTACACCCCGGCAAACCACTTTTAGGGGATACAGGAAAAGTTGGAAGGGATGAGGGTTCACTTTATGAGTGGGCACTGTTACTTATCAGAAAGCATAAGGATGAAATTTTTTTTGTGTGGAGTCAAAAAGGAGGCTCTTATCTGGGGAAAGTGGAGATCAACATGAATATAAAATTATCCCTTTCCGGTCCCATAAAACCTCATGATAATGGGGGAATTCCTACACAAATGCAATACAGATGTCAGCAAACGGTAGTGTCCTTTATAGCTGAGGTCACACCTAAAAACTCCCAGCTTGCTATACACATCAAAGAAATATGTGGCATAATATAAATTTTCTCCACATGCTCCTCCCTAAAAACTCCATCCAGGTATCTGTTGCAACTGTGTTATACGGCAAGTTAATAACACTGTCACACTTGAGGAGGGAAAGTGTGTGGAAAAGTCTCTTTAGAGAGTCTGTGGACCCAGGGAGATGGAGCTAGCCGCAAACCGGGACGGGAGTCTAAGTGGACACCTGGTCTCCGCCAGAGCCCGGGGCAAAGCGGGATGGTCTTGCTGCGGACGGGTGCCACCAGGTCGTTCCACGGGTGCAACTAGGCCCGCGGTGGCAGCCAAGGTAGTACGGCCGGAAATGCAGGAAACAGTCCAAACCTGAGATGACAGCAGGAAACACAGAGGAATACTGGCAATGCTGGCACACAGAGGAACACTGGTGATGCTGGCACGCACTGTAGATTCCGCTGTTATACACAGATGCTGTGTATTGTTGTGAATTGCGATATGGGCAATGATTGTGACAATCATGTGCCATAAAAAGCTATGACATGCAAATAGTGACTAATTCGCAAAAAAAGTCATGCCAAACCCAAAAAGCGATGTCCTGACCCAACATTGGATACGGAATAGGCAAGTGGGTCGTCAGCTTTGATAAATTTTGCTGGCTTCAGCTTCATCTCGTACTACTAGTTGGCTTGTATGGCTGAGCATACTCTTTGAATAGTGAATTTTGTTTAGGAAGCCCTTTACAACTCATAGGGGACATATACAGGCAGTCCCCGGGTTACATACAAGATAGGGACTGTAGGTTTGTTCTTAAGTTGAATTTGTATGTAAGTCGAAACTGTATATTTTATCATTGTAGTTCCCGACAATTTTTTTTTTTTGCCCCAGTGACAATTGGAGTTTCAAATTTTTTTGCTGTAATAGGACCAAGAATTATCAATAAATCTTCATTGCAGACAATTTTAAGCTGATTGTTGCAATCTGGGACTATTTTAAAGCATCCAGAGAGCTTCACCAGAGGTCACAGTGGGCAGAGGGGTCCGTCTGTAACTATGGGTTGTCTGTAAGTCGGGTGTCCTTAAGTAGGGGACCGCCTGTAAAAATATAATATTAAATTACAGAGTACAAACATATGGAACAATATGAGTGAGGGTCCTGCTCACAAGAGCTTACAGACTATGAGGATGAAGGTGGTGACACAAAAGGTATAAGAGCTTGTATAATGGTCCATCCATTCTCTATAAGCGACAGTATAATAATTTAATAAATAACATTTCTACTGCTTGAACAAGTCATCAGCCGCCATGTTAAAGGGAACCTGTCACCAGGGACCTCATTTTCACTAAAGACAGATTGTAAAAGCCCATGACACCTGCAGTGCACAGCTGCCTCTCTGCCTTTTCTAAGCATTTGCATTCCAATATAATTGTGTGTTATAACTTACTCTTGCAGGGGTTGAGTAAGTTATAACAGGGGTTGGGCTTTGGTTTAGATGCATTTAAAAAAAAACAACAGGCTGCCTCCATCTTTGTGCTCCTGTACAGCTTGTACGTCCACCACTGATGTCAGCTCAACAGGCTGTGACCTCTGAGAAGGAGCAGGAGGTGGGACTGTACAGGAGCACAAAGGTGTGGGCCAAGCTCTGAGGAGGGAGTAACACAGACAAGCCACATGTTGTGTTTTTGAAATGCATGCAAACCAAAGTCCTGCCCCTGTGACTACTCCAGGAATTTGTCAGGGTGCAAGGTAAGTTATAACACACAATTATATTGTAATGAAAATGCTTAGAAAAGGCAGAAAGGAAGATTTGCCCTGCAGGTGTAATGGGCTTCTGCAACCTGTCTTTAGTGAAAATGAGGTCCCTGGTGACAGGATCCCTTTAAATACACAGTACAAGGTCAATGGGGCTCCAGAGAATCTTAGAGCTTGTATATCTGGTGCCAGATAACAGATGGGAGGATGGGTTAGTAAAGAGAGTTGACATTTCATAATAAATTCAAACTCCAAAACGTCGCACGGCCAGCGACCACAGATACCCTTTAGCAACCAGGGTTACGTAATAAAACTCAACTTTTATTAATTTTTAGGTTAAGATTTCATAGATAACGAAAACACTATTAAAATTGACAGACAGACAGTAGGGAGGGGTCAATGGGGTGGAAATCTGCTAGGATGCTTCATGCGGACTATAGTATAGAGTATAACATCTTCCTATAGAGAGATTGATCAGTTCTCACTCAAAGGTGTTATATGTCACTGTGGTAGAAAGATTATTCCTAGAAGCCACCTAGTCTATTCCTATGTAGCGGGTTGCCTCATTTCAGGTCCCTCAATATTTCTAGTTGACCCTCACTAGACTGTATATTATTCATTGCCATATCCTGTATACTGTCTGCTGCTTAATTAAAAATTAAACGTGCCGCTCAACCAAGCCCACCCGACATGTTTTGCCAACTGGCGTCATCAGGGGTTTGGGGCTCCAAAGGGGAAAGGGGAAACTTTGTTGTAAGACATTTCATAATAACACCCAAGATGCTGTCGTTGGTGACACAATATAGTCAGGGGCGTAACTACAGTGGTAGCAGCCATAGCAACCACTATGGGATCCACAGTGTCAGGGGGCCCCACCACCCGACCTGACACACTAAAGATTGGAGGATGTGCATCATTATATTAATATTATGCTGCACATTGTACATTATAATATGTATATACAGCGTCGGACTGGCCCACCGGATTACCGGAGAAACCTCTGGTGGGCCCCGGGCACCGACACTGACTAACTATGTGTGTTGTGTCAGATAATGATCGGATTAATTCTGATCGGGCGCTGGTGGACGCTGTTTCCGCCAGAACCCAATCACAGCCAGTGTGTGCGCGACTCTCCCCAGCAGGGCTGCGCGCTGCGTACAACGATGATGTACGTGAGGGCCGCCGGCCGTCTCATTGGAGCGCGGTCACGCGGATGCCGAGGCTCCTGTGATGACGTCTGGGCAGGAGTGTGCGGCGCCTGACAGAGGCGCGCGCTTTATAGCCGCCCTCCGACATCCTGCGCCTGCAGTTGAGGAGCAGAGCCTGAGGTGAGCGACCGCCCCTCGGCCTTGTCATGTATCACGGCAGCTCTGGGGAACTGGGTGAGGGGAGGGGGGCCCTTGATGACTGCTCTGGGGGGTGCCCTTGATGACTGTTCTAGGGGGAGGGGGGGCCCTTGATGACTGCTCTGGGGGGAGGGGGGACATGATGACTGCTCTCGGGGGGGGGGGGGGACCAATGTGATGCTCTGGGGGGGAGGGGGGACACCATGATGACTGCTTGGGGGAGGGGGGCCCTGATGACTGCTCTGGGGGGGGGGGGGCCTTGATGACTGCTCTGGGGGGAGGGGGGACCATTGATGACGCTCGGGGGAGGGGGGACCATGATGACTGAGATGCTCTGGGGGGAGCGGGGGACCATGTGACTGCTCGGGGGGGGGGGGGGACCATGATGCTGCTTGGGGGGAGGGGGGACCATGATGACTGCTCTTGGGGGGGAGGAGGGGGACCATGTGATGAATGCTTGGGGGGAGGGGGGACCATGATGACTGCTCTGGGGGGGGTGGGGACATGATGACTGCTGGGGGAGGGGGGGGACCGAGATGCTCTGGGGGGAGGGGGGACCATGATGAATGCCGGGGGGAGGGGGGACCATGATGACTGCTCTGGGGGGAGGGGGGGGGCCATGATGACTGCTCTGGGGGGGAGGGGGGGCCATGATGACTGCTTCTGGGGGGAGGGGGGGCCATATGATGCCTGGGGGAGGGGAGGCCATGATGACTGCTGGGGGAGGTGGGGACCATGATGACTGCTCTGGGGGGACGGGGGACCATGATGACTGCTCTGGGGGGGAGGGGGGACGGACCATGATGACTGACTCTGGGGGAGGGGGGACCAGTGAGACTGCTAGGGGGGGGGGGGGACCATGATGACTGCTCTGGGGGGACGGGGGGACCATGAGACTGCTCGGGGGATGGGGGGGGGACCATGATGACTGCTCTGGGGGGAGGGGGGGACCATGATGACTGCTCTGGGGGGGCGGGGGACCATGATGACTGCTCTGGGGGGGCGGGGGACCATGATGACTGCTCTGGGGGGGGGGGGGACCATGATGACTGCTCTGGGGGGGGGGGGGACCATGATGACTGCTCTGGGGGGACGGGGGACCATGATGACTGCTCTGGGGGGAGGGGGGACCATGATGACTGCTCTGGGGGGAGGGGGGACCATGATGACTGCTCTGGGGGGAGGGGGGACCATGATGACTGCTCTGGGGGGAGGGGGGGGACAATGATGACTGCTCTGGGGGGAGGGGGGGCCATGATGACTGCTCTGGGGGGGGGGGGGCATGATGACTGCTCTGGGGGGAGGGGGGGCCATGATGACTGCTCTGGGGGGAGGGGGGCCCTTGATGACTGCTCTGGGGGGGGGGGCCCTTGATGACTGCTCTGGGGGGAGGGGGGGACCCTTAACCCCTTAGCGCTCTCTGTCCGATATATCAGCTCAAGATCTGAGCTAAACCGGCATCGGGATACACTGCTAATACCCTGCAATACATCAGTATCGCAGGATATTATCATGAACAAGCAATCAGATGATTGCTTGTTCATGTCCCATGGTGGAGAAAGTAAAAAAAATGTTTTTCAATAAAAAATAAAGTAATAAAGCACTAAAAATGCCCATAAGCCCCATAACATATAAAGAGACATATAACGCAAAAAAAAGTCTAAATCATAACAAACCCCACATATATAGTATCACCGCATCCGTAACAACCCATAGAATAAAAGTAAATAATATTGAACCCGCACGATGAATGCCGTAAAAAAAAACTGTTATAAACCCTACAAAAATAATGATTTTTACCTATTCAATCCCACAAAAAATGCAATAAAAAGTGACAAAAAAACATATGTACTCCGACGTGATACTGGTGCAAAGTACAACATATCCCGCAAAAAAACAAGCCATCAACCAGCTCTGTAGCTGAAAAAGTAAAAATGTTATGCCACTTGGAAGACGACAATTCTGCAGTCGGACCATGCACCACATTTATTACTGAGCAGTGCATGAAGACAAGTTTTCATTAATCTGGCGCACTCTGTACACTCCACAGGCAAATTGCACATAGTACAAACTGCACTAGTTTTGATAAATGTGGCCCAGTGTAGTTAGAACTACATCACAACTGCAGCAGAATTGCATTTAGTTGGATAAGATTCAAGAAACAATTTCTCAATGATCAGGTTTTGCCTGCAAAATTAATAATGTTCTCCAAAAGAAGCCTCAAAATTGAGTGCAGTTCTTTACAATGCAGTAGTGAAGCAGTTTTTAAAAAGGCTTGCTGAAAAATAGTAAAAACATATGTAAGGTCAGTTTCACATTGCTGTGGTCAGTCTGTGAATCATAGACTATGCACTGTCCTTTTCATGGACTCTACTCCATGGATCATAGTAATATGTGATGCAAGGAGTCCCTGTTTCACCAGAGAACAGTAGCAACGGACTATAATGCATCATATATCACTACACAAAACGCCTAATTTTACACATGCCTCTATTTGGTTGTTAAGTGAATTTGTTTTTTTTACCTGTTACTTATACATTAATTGAGGTTACTAATGCACAAAGATGTGTTCTTTGCACAAGAAAATATAGCAGGTTTTACAATTTATTTATGCATAGTCTTGCATTCTTTATTTATAATGGGTGGGCCCCAGATACTCCAGTCCGAACCTGTGTATATAACATATATGTGATGTATATTTGCTGCATCTGTGTATATGGCGTCTGCATATACTGTATGTGTGTATATATGCTGTGTGTTTGTAGATGTCACTGTATGTGTGTGTATATGCTCTATATCAGTGTGCATAAGTGTATAAATGTGTGATTGTAACTTGCATGTGTGAGTGTACAAATATGTATAATTTTTAAGTGGGAAGGGGGGGCCATGCTGAAGCCTGCTATGGGGCCCTGCCACTCCTGGTTACGCCACTGAATATAGTACCAATATTGTACACAAAGTACAGTAGACATCATCTGAATTTCACAGACCTATAGAAAAAAGGTAAACAAAAGTTAAAAATTAAAGGGGTTGTATCAAAGAAGAAAGTTACAGGGTTAAACAATAATCATTTTATTATATGGGCTCCACTAAGGGGGCATTATACTGTGTGGGAATAATAAGTTATGGGGCAAAGGGCGCTGCACTGGATGCACCTTGTCTCCCTGTGACACTGGCATTGCCCTCTGTGTGGTGGCAATGTGACATCAGTAATCTGCTGAATGTGACAACCTATGTGACATCAGTAGCCTAAAGCCATTGAACCCTTCATAAACACCAGTTACATTTTCAGAGGCTAAAGCATCGCCCTCTGTGGGGTAAGCGTCTTAAAGACATTTTTTGGTGTCCAGTAAGATATTGTTATGTTTTTTTCTTCTTCTGTTTTCATGGTGATTGTAACAGTTTTCATGCTTAACATTTGGCAACATTTATTACCAATTGTGTGAATTGTTTCTTAAGATTACCTTGAATAACCAACCTAGATGTGGTTGTGTCTGCTCTTCCCGCCCCTGCCATTCCTGTCAGCCAGGCACGGCCGGGCTGTAACCTGATCCTGAGCGGAGGGGAGGAGAGGGAGGAGGACTCGTCTCTCGCTTTTCTCCTCTGGATTTCTTTTTCTGTTTCCTGTCTGGTATTGTGCTGGGGAGCGGATGTGTGCATCGCCCACAGGTGTGTCTGTGCCTGGCTTCTCTCATTCAGCACCAGGAATTCTCCTCACAGAGATGGGCGCCGCCGGCTGACACATATTACATCGGAAAGGAGCAGGGACTCGGGTGAGTGGCGCTTGTCTGCTCCTCTCCTGTCACCTGTTGGAGCTGATCAGTGTGTGGCCATTGATGTGGGGACAGTCTCTCGCTTGTCTTCCAGGACTTTGACTGGAAGTTATGTGGCGCTGCCTCAGGCTTATTATGCAGAATGTGGGCACTAACTTATGACTGGTAACTTCCTCTTGTGGTTGTGTACCTGCAGGTAGTGGAGGTGTGGGACATGCAGTCTCCTCACTGTATAAAGTGTATGGAGACTACAGGGTGTAGTGGCCTCTGCAATCTTGTGCCCCCATATTGAGTCCTGGTGCTGTTCTTCTACATGATTATCCCGATTTGTTCAATGTGACCTATGTCTTGTCACCTTGCCAGGTATATGTCGCAATTACGAGACTATTATTCACATTTTTTACATTTCCGGATTGAGGTTAAAAGGTTATATTTCTCCTATCCATAACCTTCTTGGTGCCCAGTAGATCCATCCTGATCATATGGGCAGTATTAGATGGAGGAAATCGATCTTGTGGAATAATAGGCTGTACAGTTTCACCATGATTTCTATGATTTTAGCTGAAAATCAGTCAGAACATTGTCAGATTGATAGGACTTGCTATTATCAGGCAGCGTCAGGAATGGGGGTTATAGCAACACTCTGGAGGCTACGTTACGGGTCATCCTAGTATAAGGGGTTAGTAATCTAAAGGCTTAGCATTAGGGGGTGTTGAAAGAAGGGTGGACTATCACAGGGGTTAACAGTTAAAGGAAAGGGAGTTGGATCTAAACTGTTAAAGAGGCCAATATACTATGTCATGTTTGTGTTTTGTTATCTCATTTATTGCATTACTTTAATGTTTGCTCTGAAGGGTTGGGGAGAGGACATCTGTGTCTGGTCTGTAAAGACATGTTTGTTCTTGTTTGTTTTTTAGCATTGCTGAAGTGTGACCAACCCCCTCCCCACCCCCCAATTTCTAAACTTTTCAGTATGATGAGAGCAGGGAAGTGCTGATGTGAACCTACACCACTGCAGCATTGTGATACTAATTGTACCATCTTTACATTAGCTTTACTTCAGCATTATTATGCATTTTGCTGCTTTTTGTGTGTATTGTGACTGTAGAAAGCAACATGTAGACTGGTGCTGGGCTCCAGTACTAGTAGTGAAAGCTCCAGATTGATACCAGATTTCATGAGCTCTATAAGGTGGTCTGACTGCTTTTTCTTCCCACAAACCCTTTGACCACATCTTGGGAAGGCTGTCATATAATATGCAAGCTCCCAGGGCTGTGGTGCAAGAATCTAGTGACGTATACACATTGCCGTTCTCCTACAATTCAGAATTTCACCTTTCTTAGATTCCTTTTTTTTAACTAATTACAGTATTTTTTTTGAGACAGTAAATGGCTATAAAAGGCTTGTAAATTTGTAGGTACAAAATATTGTTATAATCTTTCTTCATGGAATTTGCTGGCAGATGTTTGTGTGTTCTCGTATGTTATTGTGGGATAAATTACATTGACACAGTAAATATAGTAACCACAATCATTGTGTAAATATGGTAATGAAGCTCTATTAACCATTATCACTTTTAGTAGTAATTTGCTTTTAATTATGGTTGAAGATATGGTGAGAAATACTGGTAGGACACTTATAAGATTAGATTACAGGCAGTCCCCAGGTTACATACAAGATAGGGTCTGTAGGTTTGTTCTTAAAGGAAACCTACCACTTGTAGTGGCAGGTTTCCGATGGAAATAACGGGCACCAGCTCAGGGTGAGCTGGTGCAGGAGCTTATTTTAGTTAGTGTTTTAAACCGCGGTATCGCGGTTTAAAACACTTTTTAAACGTTATAGCCGGCGCAGGCAGGTACGCGCTCGGCGCTTACGTGCACGCGGCTCTCATTCACTTCCTATGTAGCCGCGTGAACGGTAAGCGCCGAGCGTGGACCTGGCTCGCCGGCTATAGGTTTAAAAGTGTTTTAAACCGCGATACCACGGTTTTAACAAAAAAAAAACAACTCACTAAAATAAGCTCCGGCACCAGCTCACCCTGAGCTGGTGCCCGGTATTGCCATCGGAAACCTGCCACTACAAGTGGTAGGTTTCCTTTAAGTTGAATTTGTATGTAAGTCGGAACTGTATATTTTATCATTGTAACCCCAGGCAGAACTTTTTTGGTCTCTGTGACAATTGGATTTTAAAAATGTTGGGTTGTCATAAGACTCAGGATTAACACTAAAGCTTCATTGTAGACACCTGTGATAACTGTTACAGCTGTTTATTGTAGCCTAGGACTAAATCACAATAAATTACCAACATCCAGAGGTCCGTTTGTAACTAGGGGTCGTATGTAAGTCGAGTGTTCTTAAGTAGGGGACCGCCTGTACTTTGAGAGAGAGATATTCCATAGTAGGATAATGCATAACATAATCTTCATGCAGAAGATCTTTGACCATTGTACTTTCAATCATGTGTTTGGAGTCCTGCTAGAATATCATATCTTGGCATACTTCATGTCAATAACCTGGGTTATGGCTTATAATGGTGCACTTGGCCAATAAGACATTAGTCAAGCCAGTCTGCTAGTGTGGCTTTACTTGGGTCCCTTGCATAAAGTGTTCAAAGTATTTTTTCTGTGTATTGCTAATGTTAAAACCAATTTTCAGTATTCCACATATAACTTAGAAAAACAGTCCTCAGATTAGGCCTTGCATAGACTAGCCTTAACACTTTACTGGATTTTGGATCTCTCGCTCACCAGGGTTATGGACCACACATCCACTTGCCAGAACTCAGTCTTCATCCAGTCTTTGTAAAGACTCTAGGTGTTGTTGCTAAGCCTTTGCTGCCCCTTACCTACTGATAAACATGCCTTGCCCTTTGTTTTTTTTAATGTTCCCTCCTCCCCTATCCTTGGTTTGTTTCAGGTTTAACAAGTGGGATTTATTGCCTTATAAATGGGGTTGGGACCATCAGTTGTGTTGTGCAGAGGTCAGGTGGATACACAGCTGATTATCCTACTGAATACACTGTAAGAATTTGTATTATGGCTAGAAAAAAGCAGCTAAGTAAAGAAAAACAAGTGACCATCATTATTTTAAAGAGGACCTGTCACCCGGAATAATCCCTCTAGGAGCTAATGTAAAGTAAGCAGCTCCCTAGCCCTACCCTTGTAATGGCGGTGTTAAATTGCTAGTTTTATGGGAACATGCATATAAAACACTGCACTAAATAGCCCTCCAAACGCTGGACCAAGCTTACAGCGGTCAGGCATATTCATGAGAAGGCGGTGTGGGAGGGGCGGTTCGGGGAGAAGCTAAGGAGAGGGGAGCGTCTTGGACCACCCTTCATGAATACACCGGACCACCGTAAGCTTGGTCCAGAGTTCGGAGGGCTATGTATTAAAGATTATTCTGGTTGACAGGTCCTCTTTAAGGAATGAAGGTCAGTTGGTCTGAAAAATTGGGAAAACTTTGAAAGTGTCCCCAAGTGCAGTTGAAAAAAAACATCAAGCACTACAAAGAAACTGGCTAACGCAAGGACCACAGCAGTAAAGGAATACTAAGAGTCATCTCTGCTGCGGAGGATAAGTTCATCCGAGTTACCAGCCTCAGAAATCGCAGGTAAACAGCCGTTCGTTGCTCCATGAGACTAATTGAGAAGAGGGCCATGCATGACCGTTCTGCTCTATTCATCCCTATGGAGCTGACGGAGAGCGAGGAATGTGGCGCTCAGCAATTTCCAGGGACTCCATTGGAAATTATGGAGCAGAACGGTCATGCACGGCCCTCTGCTTCATTACTCTCATGGAGCAACTAGGTGTCCAACTGAGGTACGTGGGACCCCCTTGTTTTCGTGATCTGTGGGGACCTTAACTTGAATTTGTGGGAAACCCCTTTTGTTAAGTATATAATTCCACATGTGTTAATTTATAGTTTTGATGCCTTTTTGATGTCAATATACATATACAGGAAAATACATATACATATTCAGGAAAATACAGAAAACTCTTTGAATGAGAAGTTTTGTCCAAACTTTTGGTCTGTGCTGTATGTATGACCTGTTGGTATGAAGACTATTAGGTGGCCTGAAAAATTCCTTACAATGAAAGTAAAAGATGAACCCAAAGATATGGTAATTTAAAGGGGTTTACCAACTATTAGAAAAGTGTAGAAGCTGGGCTGGTGTGGGCTTTTTTTTAAAAAAAATATATATATAGCTGTACTCTCCTGCTCCAGCACTCTTGGTGTCCCACGCCACAGTCTGTCGTGGCTGTACCCCTGTTTGTTTTCAGGGGCACAACTGCTTCTGGTGACTGAAAGTTGCCGGAACAGAGACTGAACGCTGTGTGGGACACCGGAAGCAATAGAGGTGCTGAGTAAAGCTTAATTTTTTTTGAAAGCCCTCCCCAGCCCACACATTTTTTTTTTTTTTCTAATAGTCAAGACAACCCCTTTGGACACATGTTGAAAATTGGATCTTTTTTTTTTGTAGCACACAATCCTTACTATACAGTTCTGTGACGTGGTTTGGATGCTTTCTTAGGATGCTATGTTAGTTTAGTGGTGTAAAAGCTGGTGATGGGGTCCCATTATTGCTGCAGATTCAGAGTGGAATTGAACCTTTGAAATGCAGTGGTTGAATCGTGCCTCCTTGTTGCAGAACAATCACAGAAAGTAGCTCCAGAATGTAGCATTTTTGACTGGTTTTTAGTGTGGTTGGCATTACTGTAGACAATCCACAGCCTTTCCAACATGTGTATCCCCAGCCTTATGGGGAATGTGCCTTTCTAGAAACGACCATATACAGCACCACTCAGACTGCCTATAGATCTGTGCTACAGAAGATTGTGTAGCTTGCCGTAAAGCCTTCTTTGCACAACTCCGGAGGTCTGTACATAAGCTGCAGGCATGCTATGATGCTTTGTACCACTTTTCTGTTATATTTCTGTCCGCTCAATTATCCTGGGTATGAATCAGTCCTTTGCCAGTGTTGAGTATATTTGACTAATCCACAAGGAAACTTTGTTTTGATGCCTTCACATTCAGATCCATTATTGGCCTCCTGACAGTATAATTTGTAAACGTTTGCACTGGTGCAGCTCTGTGGGAGCCTTTTAACCCAAGGTTTAATTGTCCTGTGAATTAAGTGCATTCACATTACTATTGTATGAGGCTACTGAATCAATACATAGTGCACATTCCAAAAGCTTCTTATTCCTTGCTGTGCAAACTATTTAGAAATAAAAACAAAGTTATTGTCGGAGCAAGTGTTTATTTCTGTTTAAACCAAATCCGTCATAATTTGGTCACAATTACTATTTGGTCGACAAACTATTTGCTCCTGGGGTTCTGGCGCCAATGGATTTTTTTCTCTTGTCCTTACAAAACCTAAGAAACTGTTGCTCTTATTTAGTGGCACCTAGTATGCTTATTGGCTGTCAAATGGGGGGCTCCTAGACTGGCTGATCCAGCCTACTACTGTCCGCCTGTGACAATAGAGAGTATTCATATACTTGGTGGCAAAATTAACAGCATTGAGGGAGCAGTTTGTATGCAGAGATCAAACACACGAGTGTGAGGAGACTCTCCAGTACTCCAAGTCCAGCTACAATACTGTAATATAAATTCAATTTTCACAATCCTGCTGCTTCTAATGCTCACATAGGTATGGTTACACAGATCTCCTGGGATACTACCTTAGGGCTAAAGCACATAAACGTGCTTGGTTTATGAATCCCGAACCATGTGGTGTTGAATATCATGTGTCAAACACTATACCGTGGACTAGAAACCCGGCATCATGGTTAAATATGATGAAGGTCCTTGCTGTGGACCAAGAGTACCATACTGTAAGGATGATTACAGTACAGTGCTGTGGTCCTGTAGTTTGGGGCAACATGTATAACTATGATACTTGGACTCCTAAGAATAGTGTTCAACCTGTGAAATGCTGCAAATACACGGACATGATCATGTGAATTAGCCCTAACCTTGTCTGCTGCTTTGTATGGTGAAAAGCATGTAGACTCCCTTTAAGATGACCTGTCACCAGGTGTCCTCTTGTGGCTCTGTGTACTAGAGACCTGGAGGTACAGACAGCTTAAGTCAGTGGTGGCGAACCTATGGCACGGGTGCCAGAGGTGGCACTCAGAGCCCTTTCTGTGGGCACTCAGGCCATTGACCCCAAGATAGAGCTCACCAAACAGGAACAAATTCACCAAATCTTCCTGCAGACCCAGGCAATTTAAGAGATGCTACAATCAGCGCTATTTTAAAACGACACTTCATTGGCTGTTTGGAACTGTGGTAAAAAGTGAGAAGGTGTTGATAGAACTGCAGTATCTTTATAGTTCAACGTACTAGACCCCTCATTCTTACTTTACATAGACCCTGGTGAGAAACTACAATGATAGGCGTCCCAAAATGCCCATTTTATCAAAATTTTAAAAACTTTATAACCGTCCGTGAACACCGCAATGGAAAATAGCACCCGAGTCTCTGAATGGACACTTTTTTTTTTTTTTTGCCATTTTTACATATATTAAAAAAATTATCACAGTCATATAGGTCTCAAATTGATATGAATTAAAATGTCAGCACTACCTTACATTGTTCCGTACACCAAAGTGTGGAAAAGTTGTTAACCTCAGAATTAAGCAAAATGGCAAATATTTTTCAAATGATTTACATTTTTTAAAATCTACTAAAACCTTATGAAACCTATATAAATTTGGTATTCCTGTGATTGTACCGGCCCAAAGAATAAATGGGAAGTGTCATATGGAGCACAGAATGAAAGCCGTCAAAACGGAGTCCACAAGAATACACCACAAATGTGTTTGTTTTGGGGTTTTTTGTCAATTTCACCGCACTTGGAATTCTTTTCCCAGTACAATATTAAATGGTGCCATTAAAAAGTACAATTTGTCCTGCAGATAACAAAAACGAAAAAGGGTGGAGTCCTGTAAGGGACTCGAAATCTGCATAACAGCAGCGAAAATGACAGAAACCCAATATTGAAGCATTCTGACCTTTAGTATAGAGGTTTTGATATGGGCAGCACAGTGCCTCAGTGGCTAGCACTGCAGCCTTGCAGGGTTGGGGTCCTGGGTTCAAGTCCAATTCAGGTCAACACCTGCAAAGATTTTGTATGTTCTCTCCTTGTTTGTGTGGGTTTCCTCCTACACTCCAAAACATACTGGTAGGTTGATTAAATTGTGAGCCCCCGTGGGTACAGAGACTGATTTGGCAAGCTCTGTGCAGCGCTGCAGAATTTGTAGGCGCTACATAAAGGAATTATTATTGTACATTGTGCAACCCTACTCAGTAGTGTGTGTGTGTGTGTGGCCCTCATGTGATCTCCCTTTAATGCCAGGAAATTCTCCTGATGTGGTGGCATATGTTCTCCTCGGGGATCTCCCCCCAGGCATACATTAAAGCATCAGACAACTCCTGGACAGTCTGTGGTGCAATGTGATGGTGAAATTACCAGGATGAGGAATTTTGGTGCCCTAGGCAGACAAGCTAAATTGTGCTCCCCTTCCCCAACACTGCCAAATTAGGACTGTTCCTAACGGGAATAATGAAATGCCCCCCCATTAAAAATAAGAAAGACCAACTGGAATGGAAACTTCTACAATAAGGCCTCCCAGCCATGAATATAGCGTAGAATAGAAAAATGTCTCTCTAGTGAAAATACCTGCGATGCTTATACCAGAAAGAATGCAGCAAACACATAAATATATTCCAGCAATGAATATACCAAGCACATAGATGCCAATGACTGAGCCGCACATATAAATATTTATCAATAAATAAACTGCACATAATCATATCCTGCACTTATACATATATACAGAAAATTATTTACTACTCGCATGAATACATACCATATATATATATATATATATATATATACCAATATATGCATTGCACGTCCTGCACATCTGGGCTGCACTCGGGCACATCACTTCATCACTTACTGTTAGGTTGCTGCTGTCTCTTTCTATGTCTGTGTTGGCCTGGTTCATCACGCTCTTCCTCCTTGTTGCTAATCCTACATCAGGTAGAGAACGTTATGGGAACTTCTCCCTTGGTCACTGGCATCTGGTGAACATCTCCAAACTCGGCCATTACACAAGAATCACATTCAATATTCAATATGTCCCCTAGATAACAGCTAAGTGCCCCATTTATATACAGATAAAACACTGCGACCCATCAATATACTAAAATATAGACTACCATAATTTCCCCCTCATTAGCCCCAGCACACTTCCCCAGTATTTGGGAAGCCCATGTCCTCAGTATATAGCCAGCCAATATATATCCAGCCAGCCCCGTAGTATATAGACAGCAAGTTCCTCCCCCCAGGCCCCAAAAAATAATAATCGTCTGCCTCTGTCCCGCAACGCGACGTCCTTTCATTCTAGGACCCAGGTGCCGCCTGAGCAATGACGTCAACAGCACGCGTGCGCCTGGGCCCTAGAGGATGGGAGGCGAGAGTAGCACCCTAGGCGATTGCCCCTTGTCCTGGCCCTGAATGGTGGACGAACTGAGACACGATATCCCAGATGTGCTTGATTGGATTCAGGTCTGTAGAACAGGCAGGCCAGCCCATAACTTCAATGCCTTCATAACGTAGGAACTGCTGTCACACTAAAGCCAGACTGCCACACTACACTGCATCTGCATATAGACCTGCAATGGACCTGAGGATCTCACCCGAGTACCTAATGGCAATCAGGTTGCCTCTGACTGCACTGGTTGACTTGAAGTTACATTGTGTTGCTCAAGCATTCCCTTTATATTTTTTGAGCAGTGTAGATTATCTGTGTTATCTATGGTCAGAAGTGGCTGGTATGATCTGAGTTGCTTTGGTTTTCTACGCAAGTGTTATCTTCTATTGTCAAAAATTTTGAGAGGGGGCGGCGGCGGCATAGAATTTCCCTGCAGAATTATCATAGTTGGCCTGTCCCGTTTATCTTTATGGAGCTGACTGAGATTGCCGAGTACGGCACTAGGCGATCTCCATCAGCTCCATAGAAAAGAACAGGGTAGCCGGCTCATCAGCTCATCTCAAGGTAGTGCAATCCTGGCAACTGCAGAGCGCCTCTTCCCTTCTGCGACTCGATGTGCACTCAAAATAACAGATAATGCCCATATGGGGGGGGGGGGTCTCGGTACAAATTTTAAGATGGGTATTCTCTTTGTATCTTTTAGAAATGTGTCAATTTTAGGGCTAAATGAATTTGTTATCAACAAAATTGGACCATTCTAAATTTCACCTCTATTTTGATTTAATTACTATGAATGGGTTTACAATCTTCCTAAAAGCTGTTTGATGTATGTTATATAACCCCATTTATAAACATAATTAACCCCAAAAAAGCTAATGCTGAAATCTCCTTGAAAATACAGAAAACCAACGTTCGATATGTAAGCAGTGCAACAAAATAAATTATCCAGACATTTCAGAAATCTTAAAAATGTAAAGCAGACATATGGTAAATGTTAGTCAGCAACTAATATAGTTGGTAAAACTGTGTAAAAACAAGATGATTTGGGATTTTGACAATGGCAAATTTTTTTCTCATAAATAAATGCAAAACTTATCAGCCAAAATTTACTACTAAAATGAAGTACAACGTGTGATAAAAAAGTCTCATAATCGCTTTAATAAGTAAGTGTTCAAAAGTTTTATAACCATAAACTGTCACCAAATTTTGACCACCCTGACTAACAATGCCTGCTGATCAAGAGATCCTCCCCATATCACCTAAAATTAGCTGCCAGTGGGGCCCTGTACCTTGATTACAGATGTTTTCTGATATGCTAATTAGCTTTTGTGACTCATGTCTGGTATCTGTGACTCATCTCTCTCAGGCTGCTAGTGAACCTCGACCCATTAAGCCATAAACTGGCTACATCCTGACGAGGTTAAAGGATATCTACCACCAGGATAAAAAATTCTTAACCACGTATATGGACTGGTGTGCACCCCCTCTGGCAGGATCTGCCCTTCTTTTAGCTGCTTATGTTCTAGTTTTACAGAAAAAAAAGGGTTTGAAAATAATGCAAATAAGGATGAGGGACTTCATAGGTGTTAATGTAGCTTGAAGCCCCTCAGGATCATTTGCATAATTTTAAAGCCTTATTTTCTTAAAAACATAAGAATAAGAAGCTGAATAAGGAACAGCCACAGTTGGGTACACCAGCATCTGAGGGCGATGTCCCACATAGCCTTTTGATCCCGTTTTTGGTCCGTTTTTAAGCAGTCCGTTAAACGCCTCCGTTTTTAAAAACACGTGGTTTTTGAAAATGCATCCGTTTTTGACCATTTTTAATTAAGATAATTGGTAAAACCTGTCAAAAACGGATGCGTTTTTTTAATGGACTGCTTAAAAACGGACCAAAAATGGGCTCAAAACGCCATGTGTGGCATCACCCTAAGGCCCCTTCCACACTTGCGTTGCAGATCACGTCAGAGTTTGATCAGGGTGCGATCAGGGTTTGGTCAGTGAAAAACGACCCATTGATTACAATGGGTCAGAGTGCAATGCAAGTTCTGCACTTCAAAAGCATGCGCAGAAAACGCGCGTGAAAAACGCAAGTGTGAAAGGGGCCTAAGTGTGCTTGGTTTACAATCCTTCATTCTGGTTCCTTTAAGGAGTGTAATTTCCCAGAACTTGAGACTGTAAAGAACGGTCTAGAATTTCTTCTCCACCCACATTCCTTTTGTGTGCATGCTTTATTTCTCAACATTGACTCAAGGTCAAACATTCCTGCAAATCAAGGCAAACAACCATGAATTCACTTTCATTTTGTAATCTGCATTTACCCTGGTAAAAGTTCATGGGTTGCTACGCTTCTATGATGAGTTGGCACTTATAATCAATGTTACAGTATAGCTGTACTCTCCAAGGTGTTCTAAACTATGACATATTGAATTACAATTTAAGGATATTAGAAACTTATTCTGTAGCTGCTAAAATATTCAGCAACATTGGTCGGAATGTGGTAAAACGCACTTTTTCCAACAGTAGCCCGTTGCTTTGTAGAACTCTGGAATGGACCCCTTTTTCAGACTATTCTAACCATGGAGAATATGAACCACTTGCATCAGCTTATTTATCAATTTATTAAGGTGTGCTATTAGTGTGCAATAGGTGTGTGTCTCAGTGGTACGAGCTATATCTATCTCCACGCCCCTTACTCCCCACTGCTGGTAACTATGGAGACTTAGCTATTTGTCTAATCTATGGAAATTGGGCAGATAAGTGTTCTTGGGCATCTGCATGACTGTTCATGGGTTCATCAGCTTCAATGAAAATCACCTTGCCATTTATCATTTACCTGTTTGTTGCAACCAGCAGCTATCTCAACAATTGGGATAGAGCGCCCTACCCCGATCTTTCCAGAAAAAAATGTTATGAAACGGGGGAGATTTTTTGTTTCTTCCCAGTCAACAAGGCAAAACATGTGTTGCTAGTTCCCCAACACAAGTGTTTAGGTCTAAATGGGCTCAACACTGAATTCAAACTACAAACGTCCTATGCCTCTTGCCCCATCGCAGTCCTGCCCATCCTGTGATATCTGCAGCTATAGAGTGCATGGAGAAGCCTAAATATTCCTCAGCCACCCTCCATTCTGACCGTTTTCACTATCACATGGGGTGTACTCTGCATAGAATTTACAGAAAAGGTAAATTACATGTTGAAGTCACTTTCATCTTGCGCACATACTCCAATTTAGATTTTTGCCCACAACACTCAATTAAACCTCTGCATTTTACTCTGCTATATTTCTTACATGCTTGTTCTTGAAGGAGTGCCTCTGAACTGGATTCTTTAACAGGATGCCAGGCAGGGGATTTCCAGATGGAATGCACTTACTCAGTTATGTTATGAAATAGCCAGTTTTGTACTTTGGTACATAAAGATACTAGATGACGGGCCTGTAAAGACATGTCTGCATTTTATCTTGCACCACAATTCCAAAACTGTACAATGTTTTATTTTTACCAGGGCTTATATCTGAATTACAATAATAAACAGCTGTCCATTCATTACCCAGATTAATTTGAGGAAATATCTATTCTATATAAATGGAAATAGAGTTGGAACAAAACCACCAAAAAATATCAAGGAATTTGGACAAACGAGTTTACTGACAAACATACTCTGTGAGCTTGTGGGATTTCTCGGACCAAACTTGGAATCATTGAACTGAATGGCTGAGTGGAGTTCAGTGATTCTAGCTTTTTGGTGGATCCATTTCACAATCCATCCTGTGTACTGGAGAGCTGGAAAAAAAAAACACAATCGCAGCATTTTCTTTTGGGCTAATTTTTTTTATGGCTTTCAGTGTGCACTTCAAATGACAAATCCGCTTTTTCTTTGGGTTGGCACAATCAAAGAGTATTTATTTATTTTGTTTTGGTACATTAAAAAAAATTTATATTTTGTGCCAATGAAATATTTAGCTAAATTCTGAAGCCAATAACTTTTTCATATTTCAATGTTTTCTTTTGTTTTTTTTTTGTGGGACACACTGGACTTCTAGGGTATTATAACCCTGGGGTGTCTGATCGCTCATATAACATACTGCAGTACTACGCTGCTCTGCCGGTCCGCCCAAGGAGATCGGAGCCAGCACACCTGCCTCTGTCACCCGCTGTGCATGGAGAGAGTTCAGCACATGAGGTCTCTCCATTCATCCCCTGCTGCGCCACAATGTTCTAGTATGTCGTGGTGCGCAAAGGTGTTAACCCCTTCACGCTCTGCGCCGGATATACGACTTAGAAGATATAAAGGGTGAATGAAGAGGGCTCACGGCTGAGCCCTCTTCATACAGAGATGGGCTTTGCTGTATACGACCCATCGCTATCACTCGCGGTCTGGTGTTAACCTCTTCTCGGCAGCCGGCAAAGTCGCTGGCGGCGCTTAAAACGTGGCGGCGCCCATGTTTCCTCCGATCGCTGCTCCCCGAAGGTCATCTGGGGCCGGTGATCGGTTGCCATGACAGCCTCGGGTCTTCATCAAGACCGTGGCTGCATGGTTTCGGGAGATTCGTTACAATGAGCCAGTGGCTCATTGTAATGAATCGTATGCAAAAACACCATATACTGCAATACAGTAGTAGGGGAAGGTTAATGTAGGGTTAATGTACCCTAGAGGGTCTAAGAAAGTTAAAAAATGTAAAAATTAATAAAGTATTAAACATTCAAATCATTCCCCCTTTCCCTAGAAACACATTAGGTATCACCGCCTCCCAAAATGCTCGGTCCATCAAAATATAAAAACAGTTATAACCGGCGGTGACCTCCGAAACTCCATCAAAATATAAAAACAGTTATAACCGGCGGTGACCTCCGAAACATGAAATGTCCGAAATGCAACTTTTACACCTTTTTACATGACATAAAAAAATGTAATGAAAAGTGATCAAAATGTCGCCCAGTCCACAAAATGGTAGCAATGAAAACGTTGGCTCATCTTGCAAAAATGACACATCACACAGCTCCATACATGTTTTTTCCATTTTCGTACACATTTAATTTACAGGTTTAATTTTTGAAAATTTTGAAAACACAATAAAATCTGTATAAATTTGGTATCACCGCGATGGTACTGAACCAAAGAATAAACTAGAGGTGTTATTTGGAGCGGAGAGTGAAAGTCGTAAAAACTGAGGCCTGGAAACTCCCCAGATCTTAATCCCAATGAGAACTTGTGGTCAATCACGGCGGAGGAACTGCCTTCATGAATCCCGGCCGGACCCGAATCCAGAGCAGAGAACGCGCCGCTGGATCGCGAATGGGCCGGGTAAGTAAATCTGCCCCATTGTATCATTGTATCATACATAGTATCAATATTATTATATCATACATAGCATCAATATTATTATATCATACATAGTATCAATATTATTATATCATACATAGTATCAATATTATTATATCATACATTCTATCATCTTTATCTCTTAGAACAGTGATGGCGAACCTATGGCACGGGTGCCAAAGGTGGCACTCTGAGCCCTCTCTGTGGGCACCCAGGCCATCACCCAGCACAAAGGTCACCATTCAGGACTCAGACCTCCTCCTGCAGTCTCAGGCTTCCCAGGATCTGCCATGTTCAGCGTTATTTTAAAGTGACTTAAAGTGCAGGAGTAGCGAGGAGGTGTGGACAGAGCTGGATTATGATTGTAGACCATTCTCCAGACCTATGATTCATCCTTTTAAGGGGACCTTAGCGGGAAACTACAGTAATAATCCGAATTTCTCCTTCTTTCTGCTGTATTGGTGTCCTCAGGATGCCAATCCGTTTGAAACCTGTGAAAACCTTTGAACTTGTGACACTTCGTGAAAAATATGTGGCTTTTGGTTGTAGTTTTGGCACTCGGTCCCTAAAAGGTTCTCCATCACTGTCTTAGAATATTCTGCGTTTTATGTAAGTTCTGGTTTCAAAGAGCATAATCATCTCCTGGTAAAGAGGAGAACAGTTACCAAGAGAGTCTCCCGCTCTAAACGACCCGTCCTGTCCAGCATTACACAGACAATACATTGGGGCACATGTACTTACCCAGTCCTCTCGCAATTCCGCGATGTGTTGTCCGACGAGTCCGGTGAGGCTCTGCCGCGATTCACTAACCTTGTTCCTGAATCCGTCGCTTCTGCGCCGAGGTCCGCCGGAGTTCACCTTCATCTTCCTGGTGCTTGATCTTGCAACACAAATCCTTTTTTAAATTCCGCGGTTTGTCCGAATCCGTCGTGTTGTCCAACGGCACGCCCCCGGATTTCTGTCGCATGCAAGCTGGCGCAGATGCGCCACAATCCGATCGTGTGTGCCAAAATCCCGGGGCAAATCCCATTGAGAACTTGTGGTCAATCATCAAGAGATGGGTGGACAAATAAAAACCAACACATTGTGACAAAATGCAAACATTGATTGTGCAAGAATGGACTGCTATCAGTCAGGATTTGGTCCAGAAGTTGATCGAGAGCTGCCAGGGAGAATTGCAGAGGTCCTGAAGAAGAAGGGTCAACACTGCAAATATTGACTTGCTGCATTAGCTCATTCTAACTGTCAATAAAAGCTTTTGTTACTCTGTAGGTAGCTTTCTGTATGTGATAAAAACATCTGACAAATGCACATAAAAACCATAGGGCAACAGATCATGTGAAAATATAATATTTGTGTCATTCTCAAAACTTATGGCCATGACTGTAGTTGGTATAAGGGCCTTTAAATTGGCCACCTGTGCCCATCAATACAGGGCACAGTTAACAAGTTTTTACTCCCATGAGAACCAAGAACAAGAAGAGAACGATTATTTTGTTGGAACATGATAAGGCGGGGGGGGCACACGACCGTGCTGCATCTGTGAATCCTGGACCGGCACAATTAAAAGTAAGTGACACTCTGAGCATCATGGTGAAGTATGATGTCCCTGTAATCACGATTGGAGATTCATAGGAGTCTACCACCTTCCAGCTCTCCCACATGTAAAACGTGTGCAGAGAAATTTTCATTTTTATTACTATGCAGATTACGTTCCTTATGCTCCAGGTTACCCTTACATGCAATTTATAACTAAATGTGGCTGACATCCAACTACATTCTTGTCTATCAATGGAATGAATCCAAAGAATGAATTTTTTTTTCCCGCCAATATTTTTTTTGTTTTTTAAGTGTGACATTGACCAGATTCTTTATGGAGTGGCACAGCAGCTCTCCATGCTAGAAAGTCCTAAATATAGCGCTGGTGCTATACTAAACATCTTTATTTCCGAGTGCTCTTCGGTTGCATGTTGCCCAGCAATGCAAATGAGCATTAACTCATCATCTCTTCTGGGCTTCATGTAGTCTCTACTCATGCATATGCAATTGAACTGCAAACCTTGAAAAAATCTCTTCACAGTAGCAACACTGACAGTGCTTTAATCTGATTGATCGGCTGCAGCTATTTTAGAGTCAACAATATGCGATGCAGAAAACCACAGTAAATGATTTACCCAGGTGGTGTCAGTATGTGGCCATACGGATCACCATTTCACAGTGGCAACATTTAGAATAGTTTTTAACCTAAAAGAGTATTCTTCCGAGGTGTGGTTTATTTTATTTTATTTTTTTTTGGATTATGATACAGGATCATATGCTTAATCAACAATACTTAAGATGTTTTCACACTGCTCTATTAAAATTTATATATATATTATTATTTTTTTTTTTAATTATTTTTGTTAGTTTATGCAGCATTTCTAGTGCGAAGATTATCATTGCCATCATGTGTGAATGGGGTCTGTCACTTAAATATGTAGCCCTATGTGAGGGTTTCATCTAGCTGAGACAGGTACGTCCACCATAAAACAATACTTTTCAGTAGCCACTCGTATTTATGGTATTAATAATATTCTGTGCTTCCCTATATTGCAGAGTACCACATTTAAACAACCCAAGTTAATGCTTATGACAATGTGAAGTAAAGGTTTTGAGGGCCCCATACTTTAAAGGAATACTACCATCAAAATCGTACACATCACTGTGGCAATCTTAATATTTGTAATCCAGCACAGAGAGGTGGGGGGGAGGGAGAGTGCTGGAGGTACAAGGGGGAGGGTTATGCAGTGTAACAGACTGAAGCTGCAGTACGAAGGGGCTCTGGTAAAGCCGCCAGAGCCCTTTTGTTTCATTGGCATAATTTTAAAAGTTTATTTTAGAAGGATGGAGGCCATGGATAACATAATCTAAGATCACCACAGTCACAGTGCCTGGATCTATTGTGTCTACTTAGTGTCCATGGTTTATCAGGCAGGATTTTGATGGTAGATTTCCTTTAAGTGACAAAAGGCTCTTTACTCTTTGTTTCTCTCTGAACACTGAAAGGTTTAGATCCTGTAATTCTTGCTTGTGATCCATTAAAGCAGTGATGGCTAACCTATGGCAATGGTGCCAGAGGTGGCACTCTGAGCCCTTTCTGTGGGCACTCAGGCCCTCACCAGAGATGAGTCCAGGTATCTTCCTACAGTCCCAGACAGCCCAGGACTTGCTGTGCACAGAGATATTAAAGTGACAGCTGTACCTGGGACTATTTTCTGCTTTATTGGTGTGCTCAGGGGGCTGGTATCAATGAAAACTGTGACAGAGAAGGGAGTATAAATCACAAATTAAATTTCTGTGTTGCCACTTTGCGATAAATAAGTGGGTCTTTGTTGTAGTTTGGGCACTTGGCCTCTAAAAGGTTTGCCATCACTGCATTAAAGAGAACCTAACAGTTCTTCGTCACATATAAACTAAACAAATGACCTTGTAGATGAAGTGTCATTCATGATGAGCATACCTTTCTGGAAAATCTCTGGCAACATGATGCATGATATCATGGCCATGTGTTTACCGTATATTCTCACTTATAAGCTGAGTTTTTCATCACAAGAATATGCTTATAATGTTCTGAGGCTCTGGCTCCCTCTCTCCATGCGCTGCTGTTGCACGAGCAACGGCACTGCACTCATAGAGGGAGCCGGAACATCGCTGGACAGAAGAGGACCTCCCAGGTGGGGGGGTCGAAAGGCGAGTACACTTTTTTTTTTTTTTTTCTTGCAGGCTGGGCAGGGGCTGTTTAATAGGGGGCAGGAGGCTGGCAGGCTGTATACTGGGGCACCGGGGCTGGCAAGGCTGTATACTGGGGGACAGCTAGGACCAATGCATTTCCTGCCCTTGGCTTTTACTCAAGTATATTCGGTAGGTATATGTGACTGCTGAGCTGGGAGATTCCTAATAGTGAAATTACAAGCATTAATTCCTATTATCAATTCTCACTATTGTCCCCTGTTCACTGGATTATTCTGTCCTAATGGATCAATAAACATCTATGCATCAAAGTTCCACATTTTGTAAGGCAAAATAATTCCCAGGCTAATTTGCTAGAGTGATGCCATCCTTCAGACACTTTATCATGGGAACTGAGAGATCCTTTTAATTAGAAATGTGGCTTTTAATTTGTGATTTCCTTTAAATCTAACTTTTTTATTTGTTGCTGAGGCATTCTAGGTTTTGTAAATCTTTTCATCTTTAGCCTTGTAGCTTTGGAAAGGATGCCGTTAGATACATGTTGTAGTGAAGACCTGAGGTTTATGCAGGAGCTCATGTATAGCTTGGTTTTACCAACTGATTCACAGGGAGCAAAGTTCTTGTGCAATTTGTAATGGATTAAAATAGAGGTTTGGATTTATGAAGTACAGAAATAGTCTCTCTTAACCATAATTAACAGCTTTGGCAGTGATTGTTCTCAGTCCAGCCCTTTATTATTCTCCTGCATGACACTTCCATATTCTTTTACAGGCAGATATTGTCTTTTAATCCCGGGTTAAGGGTGTTCTTTCTGATCAGAGTATAGCTGGGTGGGTTTATGCTAGTATATAATCCTCTTTTTTACCATTTGATGGTTACTGAGGTACAATTCTACAGGGTATATGGATCATTTGTGTTGCTGGTGCAAATTATTTTAAATATGATATTTCCTAACAAAGCATTTGGCCTTTAGTGTAATACCTTTTAAGAAAGGGCTCCATTCCAATCCTCAATGTAACACGATGTGGCACCGCAGACTTCAGAATCTCTTCAGATTGTATAATTGGACTTTGACTACATCATGTCATCATCATGTAACACACACACACACACACACACATACACATACACATACACATACACATACACACACATACACACACATACACACACATACACACACATACACACACACATACACACACCATACACACACATACACACCATACACACACACACATACACACAACACACACATACCCCACACACATCATCCACACACACATACACACCACACATACACCATACACACCATACCACACTCACACACACCACACACACACACAACCACCATTACACATAACACCAATCACACCATAACACACACAACACACTTACCCACACATACACAACAACACAATACACACACATACACACACATCACACCTACACACCCACATCCCACACACATACACACACAATACACACACACCACACACACACTACACACACACATACACACACCACATACACACACACATACACACACACATACACACACATCACATACACACACACATACACGCACATGCACACACACGCACATACACAACGCACGTACACACGCACATACACACGCACTACACACGCACATACACACGCACATACACACGCACATACACACACACCTACACACGCACACATACACACGACACATACACAACGCACACACATACACACACACACACCAACACACACCACACACTACAACACACACAATACTACACACAACATACAACAAACACACATACATACACACACCATACCATACACACACACATACATACACACACTCTACACACACACCACATACACATACACACACACATACACATACACACACACATCCACATACACATACACCACACACATACACACCCTCGTATGGATGGAAGCAGTTGGCCATCGATGATTAATCCAGGCCAACCCCCTTGGGGCCATAATGGTCCTTGTGTACGTTTGTTTGTTCACCTATTAACCCTTTCAGGACCTGGCCCTTTTTTGTTTTTTTCATTTTTCGTCATCGGGTCTTCATGAGACCCGAGGCTACCACGTGGCGACGGATCGCCGCTCCCCGATGACGTCACTGGGAGCGGCTATCCTCGAAAAGATGGCGGTGCCCATGCACCGACATGCTTTCAAAGCCGCCGGCAGCTTTGCCGGCGGCGACCAGCGGGAAAACACCCGCGATCGGTGCTGGCACCAATCGCAGGTGTTACCGGTAAGCCTTTGCTGCAATATGCAGCAAAGACTTACCGGCTATGGAGAGGGTTCAGCGTGTGAGCCCTCTCCATGAACCCGTGCCCGACTCGTGACGTGCTATTACGTCATGGGTCATGAACGGGTTAAAGGCCCTTCTGATTAGAGGGCATTTTGGTCCTGAAAGATGGAGGTAGATAGCACAGTACTGAACAAGCCCTTCTGGCTTGATTCCAAGGTTTGCCCTTCTAGTTGGGAATTTTCTTCCTATAAAATAAATTAAGAGTTCACACTGAGGTGCAGCTACAATTTTCTTTAAATGTTTGTTCTGTTACCGAGCTAGAGATTTAGACTGATTTGGCATGCTCTGTGAAGTGCTGCTTAATCTGTATGTGCTATATAAATAAAGGAATTATTATATATTGGTCCAAGGGCCTCATTGTCCTACTGCTCAAATTTAAGGGACTGCATCAAGATGCACCAACAACCACAATTCAGCACAAAATGTCACCCCAGTTTTATTCTCTACACTTTTAGGCTACATTCACACGACCATTGGGGGATGTATATACGGCTGCAAGCTTGTGGCCGTTTATATGTCCCCATAGGCTGGCAATGGGCGCATGGAGCAGTAGAGTACAGCACAAGTGTGGACGTATCCTATCTTTCCCTGTATTACGGTGCTGTGCACCATGTATCTCTATGGAGAAGGGAGTGTCACCCCTCCTCCTCTCCATTGCCCCAAAGGTATGCCCGGCGGGCTTACCTTAGTGTAAATGTAGCCTAAGGTTGTTTTTTTTTACATGCATGAGAGTGCAGGGTTTATTATTTTTTCTTCATTTTCATACACCTATAGAGAGATATAGAATACCTCACATTGGTGACAAGTATGGATATTAATTATATCATTTTGATAAAGTTGCGAATTAAAATTAAGGAGATTTATTCCACTATGTTACTATCAAGTAGAAATACTTGACTGGAAACCTTCATTTCATGTGTACAATAAGCCCTTTTTATTTCCAGATTTAGTATCCGTTTAAACTCCTACATCACCTGCTTTATGTAGTTAAGCTTGGCACCTATAATTTCCAGCCTAAAGACTGTGGAAAGTGTATGATTATTATGGCTGCCAGCTCATGTCAAATCAAGTGCTGCTCTCACGAGGGAATGGTGGGAGGCTTCGTTAGAAAAGGTGTGAAATTGCTCTTCCTTTCGGAAGTGAGAAATCATCTTTTTTTTTTTATAAGCTTAAAATTGACATGACTGGTCAAAATGGAACTTCAGATTGTTGCCTAGGAGTGTGTGTGTGTGTGTGTGTGTGTTTATTAATAATTATTTGGTCTGTCCACCAAAACTTTTAGAAGACAATCTTTGTCCACAAATTACATTGTGTTTTCATAGTTAAAGAGGTTGTCATTAATGGGTATTCCCTATCGACAGTAAATTTAAGTTAATACATTTAATTATGTACACAACCCTTTTTGCTAAGTTTGCAAATGCATTGTTTCGCTTTCTACTTTTGTTTTTTTTTTTTTTAATGCTCTGTGATGAATTGTTATACAGGTGGTCCCCTACTTAAGAACACCTGACTTACATACGACCCCTAGTTACAAACGAACCTCTGGATTTTAGTAATTTGCTGTACTTTTGTCCTATGCTACAAAAAACCACTATAACAGTTATGACAGGTGTCTTTAATTAAGATTTATTGTTGATCCTGGTTCTTATGACAACCCAACATTTTTAAAATCCAATGGTCACAGAGACGAAAAATTTTTTGACTGGGGTTACAATAATAAAGTATACAGTTCCGACTTGCATACAAACTCAACTTAAGAACAAACCTGCAGAACCTATCTTGTATGTAACCCGGGAACTGCCTGTATCTACACTACAGAAACTTTTACTTTGCTTGTACATGAACTGCATGCCCAGGATTGCTGGTGATATCAACAAGTCAATAACTGCCATTGGCTCATACTTCACCCGGTTCAACAAAACATTTGATAAATTGGGTGCAATGGGGTTTGAGTGTAAATAGAAAGAATCTTGGCTATTTTCTCTGTGAATTTTGTGAACGTTATATCTACATGGGTTAAGAGAAAATAATTTCCCATAAAAGTAGCTATAGGGTCCTATAGCTATCCTGTGATGATGAATGTGGAATCCAGGTGCCTCAATGGCGCATGTGGCCCCCACTGGAAGTTTGCAAGGGTGGTCTTATCCAAGGACAGCAATCTTGTTTTTAAGGGACAACATGGCTACAGTTCTGGCAAATTTATCTTATTTATATATACAGGGCAGTTCCCTGTTAGGTGCCGCAGTCAAACGCAACCGCGGCACCTAAAAGGTCTGCTGCTGGGCATTAAAATAATAATAATAATTCTTTATATAATGCACACAGATTATGCAGCGCTGCACAAAGCTTGACAAATTCATTCCTGCACCCATGGGGCTCACAATCTTAACAATCTACCAGTATGTTTTGGCATGTTGGAGGACACCGGAGTACTCTGAGGAAACCCAAGCAGAGAACATACAAATTGTTTGCAGATGTTGACCTGGGTGGGACTCGAACCCAGGACTCCAGCACTGCAAGGCAGAATGGTTACCCACTCAGCATGCCGTTTCACTCTCTCTATGATGTCATGGGAGGGTGGCGATTGGTGCATTGGACTGATGGTAGCCTATTAAAGTTTTATCTGTTGTGTCCCTTTCATGTCCCCTTTTTTCCCTTCTAGCCCGTTTTTGATTTAGAGTATCATTCTTAAGTGTGTCTTTGTAACAAAAACTTTACACAGTTTACAAAACTTTATACTGTATACAGTTACAGTAAGTGGTGATACAATAATACAACCATAAATATTGGCATGCTTGCAGACAGATATCCATACAAAGAGAAGCTTATTACAGACAAACTAGAGACCATAGTGAAATGTGTTGTATTAAAAGTCCTTGACTTTTATTAGTTCCCATGAACCCAGGAAATGGGATTGGGATTTTTTTTTTTTTTTTAAAGCTGCTTGGTCATGTAGAGAAGTCTGTTATTTGTAAAACAAACTATTAACTACTGTAAACAGGAAGCCGGGGTCATTCGTATCAGCCGAGACTCTTTCATTTATTTCGAGCCTGTGGTCATGAAGTGATGTCCTATAAAAGTACCAACTAAAAGCCAGTTCACAGTGCTCAGATATCATCTGGAGGAGAACAATAAAACTTGTGTAGCGTTGGTCTGTAGAAAGTATTTATATTGCTCTGAGTAGGTGAAATAAAGTAGCCAGCTTGAGACCTTAATACCTTTTACTTGATATAATTGGTATTACGGGCACATTTTTAATACTTCTTTTCTCAGGCACAGAAATGCACAAATATATAGACAAAGGTACACAAGTATATAGTCAAACAAAAAACAGATGGTACTATATAGATCTAAAAACCTCTATGGTACATACTGCGTTTGGCTGTAGCTAGACCTCATTCTTTTCCCCTGGCTAGTGGAAGCAATTTCCAATTGGCAATGAATATCCTTTGAAGAATTTTAGAACCACTGTTCATGGATAAAAATTTCTATTGCCTTTAAGCAATTTAGGCAATTCCTCGAAGTGGAATATCTAATAATACTATAGCAGCAGTTTCAGTGTGATGTAAACCAGCATGGTCAGGCAGCAAAGTTTAATCTGCTATTGGCATATATATGCCATTTCTGTGCCGTTGTACCTCCATTTGTTTGGTAAGAAACAAGCATTAGACCTAATATTCATGGTTGTTAAACCTTTTTATTATCTGTGTGAAATGGCAGTAGAGAGTTAACATAGCTGCGTGTTTCTGTTCTGTTAATCTGAAAAAGGCAAGGGAGAAAATTGCTTTCATTTTCTTAAATTGATTCCTATGTTGTCTGTCTGGTACAGTAGCTGTAGTGTTGAATGACAATATTCCCCGATCATTAAATCGGCCATGAATGCGTTTTTGAAGTGTCGCTGAGTGATCTGTTTTCATTTGATGTGTCATGTTCTGTGAACAGCCAGGTGATTCCCTTTGATAGTGGGGCTCTTCTACAGTAAAATGATGGGATTGACCTCGGTGAAACTGTGTTCTTAATGCAAATGCATGAGATCTCTAATTGGCTTTCATTATGTGTTCTGTTTCTTCGGCTGTTTAGGTCCCTGCTAGATTCTTTGCCTCTGAATTAAATTATTTTCTTTTAATTAGACTATTCCCATTGAATTGGGGGAAAAGATGAGAATTCCATTAAGGATTGCTTTCCTAGCTTGACTTGCGTTAATCTTCTAGATTTTTTTCTTGGTGGGGAAAAGAATCAGAAGGCTTACTGATCATAATGTTAATAACAATGTGGGATTAAGTCCATTAACTTGTGTCCAGGCAATGATATATCTGCTACAGTAAGGCCTCATTCACATGGCTGTATGCTCGTCCACAACGGATCCTGGGCGAACACAGGGCTGGGAGGAGGAGGGAGAATAGAGGGATTGCGCTTGGCACCCCTCCTCCCTCCCTAGGCAAAACAGAAGCTGCCCGACAGGTCACGGGGTGGTGATGAACCCTGTGTTCACCGTGCCGTGAGCAGGAGCCATTGCAGTCTATGGGGAATGTGCAAGCAGTGCGGCCCCTCTTGTGGCCATGTGAATATACCCCAAGATTGTGCCTTATATAATTTTCATTACAGGCATGGATGTTGAAAACATATTTGGATATATGTATACAGAGAGATTAAATCTGTATTTTGTGTATGTGATGAAGACTGTATGAGGCTTTAAGATTAAGAAAATCATCACTCTAATATCAGGTGATCTTGTGGCCAACCTTGATATCAAGTGTAATGAGAACAAATAAAGTCAGAAACATTATTTATATCTCCTGTAATATTTGTAGGCATCTCAGAAGCTGTATGAGTGCTGATGGGAGACTTTCCCTCCGTACCAGAGGGAGGTAGAGAATTTCATGCTGTATCAGAGATAAGCTTCCTGTGGACAAAGATAAGACTTTGGGTAAATTTACATGGCCGTCTGCGGGGACATATATGCGGCCGCAAATTTGCGGCCGCATGTACGTCCCCATAGACGGCAATAGCGGCACGGTGGGGATACGGTGCCACACATGTGTGGCCCCGATCTGAGCCGCACACCGCAAAAAGATAGAGTTTTCTTTGGAGGGAGGAGGGGTCACCTCCTCCGCACCTCCAGCACGCGGCGGTATGCCCGCATGGCGGGCATACCGCGTGTGAATGAACCCTTTGTAAGTAACTTTTTTTTTTACTAGACAACTTATTTAAAGGAAAGCTACCACCAGGATGAATGGTTTTAAACTAAGCACCCTTACATGCTGGTGTGTGCTCCATCTGGCAGGATCTGCTCTTCTTTTAGCTTTTTATGTCCTTGTTTTTACAAAAAAAAGGCTTTTAAAAATCTTGCAAAGGAACCTTATGGGGTCTAGACTCAATCAAAAGCTAAGGCTCATTTGAATAAGACATTTTTTGTAAATATGAGGGCTTGGTGTGCTTGGTTTACAATCCTTCATCATGGTCTTTTATCCAAATCCTATAAATAAATAGTAAAACAAAATATAAATTCTGTTCCATGAACTTTAAGAAAGATTCTAGTGTCCTGCACTGAATTTTATGTGTCTTATGTGGTGCTGTACTATCCCTTTTTGATGGTTCTATTTTAAGATATAAATTTTTCTGGATGCCTGCAAATGCACCCTTAGCAACAGAAGACAACATTTATAGAAACCAAGTTCACATTATAATTTTTTTTCTTTGTTTCTTCTTTACATAAACAGCTGCTGGTTTAGTTAAGTAATAATTAAGAGCCTCCTATTTGTATACAATGGATGAACAACTAGCCTTAAGTATGATTAGAATACTTGTCTACAGAGACAACACCGCCCTAATAATCTTACTACTAAATAAAATTGCAATGTGTATTCCACTTCTTGAATACTGCACATACATTTGAATTTCCTTCCATTGTTTAAAATTCATTATATGGTAGAAAATATAGAAAGGGGTCATACTGACAAATACAGTAATTTACACTTATTTTTCTATAAATCTGTAAATCTTCAAAGCTAAGACGAGCTCAGTGCAATTCCAGTATGGACCTTCAGCATAGCTACTTTTCAAGTTTTACTACTGAAGAAAATGATGTTTTATTATTCTTAAGTGTCAATCCCTTTTAAGGTTGTGCATGTGGGAATTTCAATGTTATCCTTTTTTTTATTTTTTTCTTTTTTTTTCTTTCCTCAACTTAAAATAAATACATTTTCTTTGCTAAAAATATTAATGACATATCCATAAAATAGCTCCTCTGTATCAGATTGGTGGCAGTCCAGTGACCACAGATCAACAGCTGTACTCTGCAGCCAGTAGACGGAGAACAGAGCTGGCATTCCTGCCCCTTTTAACTCTTCCAAAAATGTTTTACTATGAGCATTTTTAATGGTCTTTGGAAAAATTAATTTTAAGGCACTAAAACGACTGGTGTAGGTAGGGATTGGTTCAGGGTATGTGAAGTATTCACTTCTGTTCTGATGGGAGCAGATGCAGTGCCAAGAAGAAGCCACCTATAAAAGGGAGTTTGTTTTCTGTTTGTATATTAATACTGCACCATCAGGGTTTTTCAAATACTATATATTATTGTGTACTTTAAGATTATTCTGAGAACTTTATGTATCAGGGCATTCATGGTTGATCTTTGGGAAAGCGTCCTTACTCTATGAATCTTTCTCTGTAGCTTGGACTATGCATCAGACATGGGAGAACCACTATATTACTGCTTTTTGTAACTTTTTGCGAACACTGAATCTTCCGCACTAAATACACCTTCTTGAGCCCTTTTGGCTCATAAGCGTAATTATAAAAGTTGTTTTTAGAAGGAAGGAGACCATGGATAACAAATATAAGATGATAACCACCATTGCGCTGCCTGAATCAATAAATAATGCTTCTTTCACATGAACGTAGGCTACTTTCAGCTGAAGAGGTAGAAGGGGAAGTGCTCCTCAGCCCTCATCATAGATGGCAAAAGATGCTCTTTTTTTTTCCGGTGACAGCATGGTATGGTAACACGTGTGCTATGCACAACACACTTATTTGGTGGGCGTATGGTAGCTGCCGTTTTTATGCCTAGCATACAGCCGCCATATACGTCAACGGGGTTATCCAAGACATATTAAAAAACCGCTATGTGGCGGGTGGGGGCTGCTTACAAAAGTAAACATGTACTTATGTCGCGATCCCTCCCAGTGAGTTGCGCCGTGCTCTTTACAGTGGCCCTGTTCGTTTACAGGGGATGTGTGGGCACGTCACGAACAGAGTGCGGTGCAGGACGCCCGGGGGGACCGCAAAGGTCAGCACACGTGTGTTTGTTGTCTCGGACATTCAACTTTTATTTAGATTTATAATACAAATAAATCCTTACAGGAAATCTGAGTGTTAACAGTTTACTATTCAGGCTCCTGTACAACTTATTTGTTAAAATAACAGTGATCTATTAATTGGCAAAAATAACAACACAGTCTTCTTAACATGTAATGTCTATTTTGAAAGGTTTTTGGCATAAATATAGCCAAACACTTTTTAAGGTAACACTAAAGTGGCAAATACTTAGTTTCCCACTGTTTTGTCTCCGTAAACATGAAACCAGAGCCCACATTGTGACATGTCTTATTAAATTAAAATCATTCTTTGGAGTAGAAATGGGAGAAAATGGAATTGGTAATTAGTTTGTCACTGCATTGATCTGTGAAGAACATTGCACAGTGTGGAAATAATGGATTAATCATTCCTCATTTCTTTTAAACACTAGCTGGAGTTGCCAGTCTTGTTACGGAAGTGGGTTTGATATCTGTATGTAACGGTGGGTTCATGACAACTGAATGTTTACCCTTTGTCCCTGGGAGACATCCATTTTACATAGTAGAAGGGTTATTTTTCTCTTTTGGTTCCTGTGGTGCTACATTTAGTAATTACATTTCTGATGAGTGACACACACAAGCAATCTTGTTAGTTTGGCTGAAACTGTGGGCTCAAAAATGTCTGGTAAAACAGACTTTTCATCTAATGCAGCTGAAATAATAAACTTTCCATAGTTTGCCTATGGTCTTTTTTTTAAAAAAAAACCAAAAATTGTCTTTATTGTTTAAACAAGATTAAAATCTTGAGGTTAAATGTACAGGCCCCGAGTCAAGGTTGGTGTGTGGCATGGTCCTGATGTGACCCTTAAGCATGTATACGTTTTAGTAGATATTCTGGTACCTAAATGTCAGGCCACAAAGGTTAGGAATGTAGACAACTGATCCAAACCACACACGTTTGAGACCAAGCCAGAAAGATTTTCTCCAATGCAAAGCACAAGTTACACAAGAAAAAGTTGTGTATTTATGATCAGTATACACATATTCACATACATAGATTACATATACACATTGTAAATTGATCTAATAATGAAAGATGTTTATTGTTCCATTTGAAAGGAATGCTAGCTAAGTACAAGACCTGGTAAATCTCCCCAACTGACCTGAAGAAGCCACGGCAACACAGAAGTTCCTGAGTGATCAAGCCAGAACCCTGACTAGAACCCAAATGAACCTCTATGGAGGACCCTGAAAATGGCTGTCCACTAGCAGTATCCATGCAACCTAAAAGAGTGGATCTGAGTGTCGGCAGAGTAGAAAGGCCGTTATCATATCCAAGGGGAATGGATTCTATAATCGCTCTCAGCAGAAGCCCTTTTTCTGTTACCCCCATGTCCCAGTAAAGAATAGTGTACACATTGCCAAAGAGTTTTTATAGTTCCTGCATCAGCGTAACATGAAGGTATGTTAAAGGGAACCTACCACCACAACTCTACCTATAGAGTTGCTCCGCGCCGAAGATGGTGAGTAGGAGGGGAAAAGAGGCTACCGGGGCGTGGAGTAGCCGCCTCGTGTAACCTCAGATGCGGCTACTCCACGCCCCAGTAGCTGCATAAGTAAATTTGCTTACAAGTTTAATAAAAGTTAACAAAAAAGTGTGGGGACGTGAGGATTAGCCCTTAAAAGGTCTATCCTCACATCCCATTGATCCACCTACCACCCGATCTACCTTTTATAGGTAGATTTGTGGTGGTAGGTTCCCTTTAAGTTAAAAAAGCCCCATACTAAGTGGTAGATTTCCATCGTTTCCATCGTTGTAATGGCAAATAGCAACCAAATGTCTGAAACGCCATTTTGCAACATATAAAAGATTAAATAAAAAGTGACCAAAAGGTCATGCAGTGTACAAAGTTGTAGCATTAAAACATTAGTTCGTTCTGCAAATAAATTCACAGAAAATATGTGTATATATAGTAAAACCCAGATGTATTCAGGTTTTTTGGTGTTTAGCTTTATTTCTCCATATACTGCAACATTTACTACTCCAACAAAAGGAAAAAAAACCCTTTGACCTCCATCAAAGCTTTGACCTGCTGTGTTGCAGCGGCCTGCCTTATTCCTCAATGACTGAGTACTCTCTATGGATGTTACTTCTTAAATTTGATATCTTGATAGTGTTAGTAATGCTCTGATTCTTCCAGAGGTCGGCACTTTCTAGATAGCTCTCTTGTCAAATGATTTGACAGCACAATTTGCATTACCGCATACAGTATATTATTTTATCTCTTTATTGTCTTGTTTTCTAGCATTGATGCCTGAATGTTGAATAAGAATATGTTTTTCAATGGGTTTTGTGTTCCTGCAGACAGGTTATACTATTGTTTGGGCGTTATTAACCTTTTATTCAATTTTTATTTATGTGAGACCTACAAAGACTTTTTCAATCTGTAAGTTATGAAGGAAAGAAATTGACATCTCCAGTACTCTTTTTGATAGAAAACTTCTTTAATGTCACCTGCAATAACGTTACTTGGATTTTTTTTTTCTTACATATATATCATGCATATATTATCGATTTTTCATAGATTCTACCTTTTACAAAAACAGAATGATGCATAGATGCATAATCTGAATAATTTCATAAGTCGGGTGGAAGCATAAATTCTGTAGTCTAGTATTGCTAATACTATAGCACCACAATATCACTAAATTTCTTAATATCACTTAATATGTTTCTGTGTACAAATGATGGTTTCATTTCTATTTTTAATTATTCTGATTTAAATGTTAGGTCTGTATTTTTTGGGATGTTGATGCATATGACTGCAGCCCTTAAAGGGGTTGTCCGAGTTTAAAAAAAAATATATATATGTGGCCGGGAGCGGGCTGCCTAAAACAATAAAGCTGCACTTACCTTCCGGTATCCAGCGCTATGTGGCCGGAAGCTGAATGCAGCGCTGCTCCGGCGGCCATGTTTGTTTACATGGCGCCCGGACCGGAGCGACAGCAGTGCTGGATACCGGAGGTCACCGGAAGGTAAGTACAGCTTTACTGTTTTAGGCAGCCCGCTCCCGGCCACGTATATTTTTTTTTTTTTCAAAACTTGGACAACCCCTTTAAGGCATTAGTGCATGTGCTCATCGGGATGTAAATTTCCCGGAAATGGCACCAATGATATATGAAGTCATATGTGACAGTTGCTGGTAGGATTTGAACTGACATTGGGTTTGGGGTTGTTCTTTCAAACTCCTCCTCTTGTGGCTACATTGTTGCAGCACAGCCTCTGTTTACACTGGGATATGTCCTGCCAGCTAACGATTAATTTTAGGTTTGTGTAAAGGATGTTTTTCTTTAATTTCTTTTGATTTTTCATTTTGTGTGCAGTACACATTTACAAAACCTGTGATCAGAAACAAGTCTTCATTCAGCCGATCATCAGCCTATGTATTAAGCCTGAAGCACACTTTAACTCAACAAACTTTGTGTAAATCAATAGCACCGTGTTTGCACATGATGAGTAAAACTGTTTCTGGATGTTGTCACTTTTATTGGCTCTATGTGTTTGATTTCTCTTTCTAAGCTTATGAGTAAAGACCTGACTACTGTGATTAAGTTCCTGCTCAGTCCTTCCATACTCCTCTGTATAAAGCTTCTATGCTCTATGTAATGAGGCCCCTCAGTAAACCTCTGTTTTTGTAGCAAGAGGGAATTCAGCAAAGATTTCATATTGAAAGGATGCAGTTAGAACCCAGAAGTGTTTTCTCTTAAAGGACATATTACATGTGTTCTTCTAATTCTACCATTGATTTAATTGATAGTATTGTTTCATTTCAACTGGCTCCTCTTTTTATGTTATGTTATTTTTTCCACAAATAAGGTAAAAAATGAGCAGTGGTCGGTGGTAAAAAATGGATTATTATATGTTCTTTCCGTCAGAGGTGCACAAACAGATTTTAATCTGTTTAATTTACTTCTAGGGTTGAATCAAGGCAATAAAACTGGAAACTTCATGTCTGTAGCCAAAGTTTCTTGAATCATTACAGGTAGGTGTTCTTTTGTTTCCTTTAATTTCTGTAGCCTTATGAAATGTTGGGAGAAAACTCAAATGTTCTTTTTTGGAAGATTTTAAGTGTATATTTCATGATTGTGAATCTGGTTTGGAGCTGCTGTCTGCGAGTCCTGCTGTAAGCTAGGAAAAAAATTGAAGATTCATATAATTTATATTCTCCTTTACTTGGGGAGATTGACCGAATTATGAAGTAGCTTGCACCTGAAATTTCATGTGCAACTATCATTGAGGGTTTTGGGCAGTTTTCCAACTTTTCCAAAAAGGGTGAGTGATCTTTGGGAAAGGGGCGTGGCCGATCCCAGGCATTTGAAAATGAAGTCCTTAGCTAGAACTATTATTAGTTGGTCTAACATACGACTTCAAAGTTCTAAGGTTCTTCAGGTAAATCATCCAGCATGTCAGATCTGGCGGAGTCCACTTCTGCAGTGGTCTATTCACCACTCGTTATTAACTCTACTCCAGTATGTTGTCCATTTGACTAGTTTGAGACTAGGAACACAAGCTCCAGTACATCACCCAATGGCAGTTACATATCACAGAGAATTGCTAATAGAATATACCGTAGTAATGTAACAAGTTATGCATCATTGGTTTTCTATAAAGTGTGCCTATTATAGTGTCATTAAATGCTGAAATCTCTTTACAGTGACTGTATCTCATTAGATTTGAAGATGCTTTTCTTTAATAAAGCTTTTCTGTTCAAAGTGATGGTTTGTTATTATTAAATGCCTCACGGCATTTCAGAAACTTTCATGATTTGTTTGTTAATTTTCCATTCTAGTAATAAAAAAGTAATCTTTAGCTGAATCTGTATTCAAATCTAATATTTGAACAAAGAAATTTGTAGATTTAGGATTTAATGTTCCTGTATAAAAAACATGGTAGCCTATGTACTTGTGTGGACTCAAACCTAACACTGCAGTATTGCTGGCACTTGACCAGCATATGTTTTAAAACTTCCAGAACTGCTAGATATGTAAGATCTGTGGGTCCGGTACATTCCCCAGTTTCGTGTATTGGCACAACTTAAAGGGGTATTCTCGTCTGGGCACTCACATTCAGTTTCATTAATCTGCCATATATAAACATTTCTTCAATTGGATGTTATTAAAAAAAATGTTCCTGTGTGAAGATAATTTCTCATAAATGTAGTCATGTTGTCCCTTAGAAACCAGATAGCTTCCTCGGATACGACCACGTCACACTCTAGCAGAGGTGGCCAGACTTACGCTATAGAGTGCTGCCTGACCTCCTGGATTCAGCAATCATTACCACAGGACGGCTGTGCGACATGTAGTAACTCCCGGACATTTCATATACAAAACCTTTTTGTTTCTTTGTGCAATCCCTCCAGCAGAGGTGGCCGTATCCGAGGAAGCTATCTCGTTTCTAAGGGACAACATGACTACATTTATGAGAAATTATCTTCACACAGGAACATTTTTTTTAATAACATCTAATTGAAGAAATGTTTATATATGGCATATTTATCAAACTGAATGTGAATGCCCAGATGAGAATACCCCTTTAACTCCTGTTATTGCGCCATATGAGGAATCTCTTCTTCTATGTGTCGATATACTGTCCCAAAAGTCCCATAAAATGCAATGGAGCACAGAACAAGGCAGGATCTCCAGTGGCCAGAATTTTGGCCCCTATGGATAAGGCATCAATGCCCTTTGTGCTAAAGGCTGGGGACACATGGGATGCAGATGTCTGCAGCTAGCCTGCATTAATCTTATTAACCCACATGCTGTAAAGCTGAAGCAGAATTCAACCTCTACAATGTGCCCAGCCACAGCTAAATTGTGGCTTAAAGGAAAGCTACCATTAAAATGAAGCATGATAAACCTAGCACATTTACTAAGAGATCCAGGCACTGTGACACTGGTAACTTTATATTTGTCATTTATGGTGGGCATTACAAGAGTCCCTCTGTGCTGTAGCTTTAAAGGGCAACTACCACCAGGATGAATAACTGTATGCAAATTACACCTATGCATTAAAACCTATGGAGCCTGGAGCCACTCAGGCTTATTTGCATACAGTCCTTCATCCTGGCGGTAGATGCCATTTAAAGGTTGCTCTGCTTACGACCTGCTATAATCTCTCACAGTGGGATGGGGGACATGCTCCTGCACAGTGTAACAGCTGGTGATGCTGTGCCACAGAGGGGCTCAGTTTACACCCCCACAACCCTTCTGGTGGCTCATGAACATGATTTTAAAAGTTGTTTTTAGAAGGAAATAACATGACATGAATAACAAATATAAGATTACCACAGTCATTGTGCCTGGATGTATGAGTAAGTGTCCTTGGTATCATAGCATCATTGTATACAAGGCTAGAAAAAGACGCAAGTCCATCAAGTCCAACCTTTAAGAACTAAACAAATGTTTTTTCCTCATAACCCGTGATATTTTTTCTCTCCAGAAAGGCATCCAGGCCTCTCTTGAACATGTACATAGAGTCCGCCATAACAACCTCCTGCGGCAGAGAGTTCCATAGACTCACTGCTCTTACAGTAAAGAACCTTTGTCTATGTTGATGGTAGAATCGCCTCTCCTCTAGGCGCAGAGGATGCCCCCTTGTGCTGGTCTCAGGCCAAGGTATAAAAAGATCTTTGGATAGATCCTTGTACTGCCCATTCAGGTATTTGTACATTGTAATGAGGTCTCCCCTCAGTCGCCTTTTTTTTTTTAAACTGAATAATCCCAAATTGTATTCCAGTCCCCCCATTCCCCTTATTATCTTGGTTGCTCTCCTCTGCACCCATTCCTGTTCTACTATGTACTTTTTATACACTGATGCCCAAAACTGTACACAATATTCCATGTGTGGTCTGACCAAGGATTTATAGAAGAGCAAAACTATATCATGAGAATCAATTTGTCTCTTGTTGCATCCCGTGATTTTATTTGCTTTAGCAGCAGCCGCCTAGCTATGGTCACTAAAATTAAGTTTACCATCCACCAATACCCCCAAGTCCTTTTCAGCTCAGTTTAGAACATAATTATACTTTGTTTCCATGGCCCAAGTGCATAACTTTACATTTATCTACATTAAACCTCATGAGCCAATTCTCTGCCCACTCCTTAAACTTCCACAAATCCCTCTGTAATGCTAAACTATCGACCTCACTATTTATTAATTTACACAGCTTAGTATCATCTGCAAATATTGAAACTTGACTGTGTAAACCCACCACAAGGTCATTAATAATACTATTAAAAAGTAGTGGCCCCAATACTGACCCCTGTGGCACTGAGAATGTGCCATTAATGATGACCCTCTGATTTCTATCACTAAGCCAATCACTTACCCAAATACGCAGATTTACCCCTATTCCCAGCAGTCTCATTTTATGTACCAACCTTTTATGCGCCACCCATGTTATTTCTAAGAGGGCCCACACTCTCCATTTTTAGTTTCTTATAATTTATATACTTGAAAAATATTTTGGGATTATTTTTGCTCTCTCTGGCAATATATCTCTGTTTCTATTTTTGCAGCCTTTATCTACTTTTTCCAGGATTTATTTTTCTCTCTATAATCCTGTAATACCTCATCGCTACCTTCACGTTTTAGCACCTTAAACACCTTATATTTCTCTCTTATTGCTTTCCTTACAAGACTAGTTTTCCACATTGGCTTTTTCTTGTTCCTCTTATGCATTTTCCAATATGGTTTGTGTTTCTCACAGGACTTTTTTAGAATACATGAGAAAAATTCCCATTTTTGGGGGAGGGCTTTTGTCTTTGAGAACATTGTCCCAGTTTATGCCTATAAGGTCTTCCCTTTGCCCTCCTGCAGTTTAGCGTGTTGGTTGCCCCTCCACTAACCCCCTTAGTAAATCGTAATACAAAATCAATGACATAATGACCCAGCTTCCCCCCAACCTGTAGTTTTGATACCCTATCAGGTCTGTTGGTAAGGATAAGGTCCAGCAGTGCCCCCCCTCTTGTTGGCTCCAGGACTATTTGCGACAGGTAATTGTCTTTTGTTGTCAACAAAAACCTGCTACCTTTGAAGGACCTGGAGGTTTCTGCCCCCCAGTCAATATCTGGGTAATTGAAGTCCCCCATGATAAGTACTTCACCATGCGTGGAAGCCTCATCCATTTCACTTATCAGCATTTCCTCTGCTGCCTCCATTATATTTGGAGCGGTATAACAAACCCCTAATAATATTTTATTATTCTTTTTCCCTCTCCTTATCTCCACCCATAGGGACTCCACATTTGCATTTGCGTCACCGATGTAATCTCGCAGGACAGGCTTGAGGCAAGAATTCACATATAAACAAACACCTCCCCCTTTATTATTTATACTATCCTTTCTAAAAAGACTATAACCATCCATAGTAACAGCCCAGTCATAGCTTCTGTCCAGCCACGTCTCGCTGATACCCACTATATCATATTTGGGGTACAACATTAAGAGTACCAATTCCATCATTTTGTTTGTGAGGCATCTGGCATTTGTGTACATACACTTTATATGGTTTTCCCTATCCCTATGACTTTTGTTCTTATTCCCCAATCTTATTCCAGCCCCCCCCTATCTACAAGTGTAGTTACCCTCCCCCCAGGTCTCTAGTTTAAACACTCCTCCAACCTTCTAGCCATTTTTTACCCCAAAACAGCTGCACCTTCCCCATTGAGTTTGACTGATGGTAGATGTCAAGCATGACCTGCTCATTTCTTTATGCACTCATCCGTTTGTAGTTGCATAAAGAAACAGCATATTTGCTGCTGAAACGTAAAACTGCTAAAAATATGTAAATTAGCCGGAGGCACTCAGGTTGACGTTGTCTGAGCACCTCTCAGCATTCCCTGATTTTAATGTATGATTGCCACCGCTGTAACTGTATCTCCTGCTCCCGGCCGGGGTGCTATGAGAGAGCACGCGCCCCACTCTCTTCACTGGCTCACTTTTCAGGACCAAGTGTCCACAACCCTAATGGTCTCCAGAAACAGCATTTTTTTTTTTTTTTTGCAACACATTTATATCCACCCAACCTTAGATTTTATAAATCTTTATTTCTGGTGGCTCATTTTCTTTCATCTAAAATGCTCTTTTTGTCATTAGTTTGAAACATTCTGGAATTAAGTCAAATTCCTTTTTTAAACCCTCTGGAGCTACAGCATGTGCTGCTATAAAATAGTCTGTTTCCCTTCTCTCAACCATGTAAATTGATCTTGGCTGAGGATATGAAATTGAAATACCTCATTTTCTCTCACTCTTGGTGGTAAAATGAGGGAACTTAAACAGCTGGGACATCTTGAGTGCAGGAGTCTGACAAGTGTAATGCTTTAGTCAAGGTGCTTCTCCTTCTAGCTGGGAACTTGTCGAAGGTGCAAAGGTTCATACAAAAACAGAGAAAAGCATTAATTTTTAACCAGAAGAATGCTGATATTTGATATCAAACATTCTTTTAGTCATGTATTTGAGATAAGCAGTTGTACAGTGTTGAATAAAAATTGTACTTTATCTTCCAACTTTTCCTTTTTCACACTAAAACTTTTCTTTTACATTCTCCTATAAAGAGCTGTGCACGCCTCAAGACCCTATCATTACTAATATAAGTGTTTTGTGAATGCGTTAATGGAGTTGACCACAAATAAGAAACTGCCTTTTTTTTTTTTTTGTTATTTATTCAAAGATATCAATACATAACCAAACCTATATAAATTTGCTATATCCATGATCGTGTTGACCAAAAGAATAAAGATGTGGTGTAATTTCAACCACACAGTAAAAGCTGTAAAAGACAATCTGAAAGAAAATGGCAATTTTTGGAGAATTCCAGAATTCTACCACATTTTGGAATTTTGAATTATAAATTTTTTTTATACAACTTCCCAGTACATTGCACTGAATATTGAATGGCACTACTAGGAAGTACATTTTGTCCTGTAGAATACATTGTGCACAATATAGTTGGCTCCAGTGCCCAATAATCATTGTTGCTTGCCCCCTGGGTGGTCAAGTTGCCAAGGCAGCAACGCAACACCCTGCCAGTATTGTGCGCTGGTATAATTAATTAAAACAGGACCTGTTGTCAGGTCAGGCAGGAGAGGGTGCTGGGGCCTTTCTAAACTCACCATTACCATGTTAGCATAGCTCAGATGAAATGAGAGAAGTAAAAGCGGGATCTGTCAGACTTTTTGTGTTCTCTAATTGCAGTTGGGAATTGGGCTCAAAGAAATCTAAAAATTGAGTCAAAAAATACATTTTTAAATACAAAAGTTAAAAAAATAATCAAAAAAGTGGTGCCATTGTTTAATCACTTGCATCAAAGAAAAAAAACTGACCTTTTATGCTAAACTTAGACAATATTGTTTATCTTAAAATCTTGGGACAGACCTGGCTCTGTTGAATACAACCTTCACTCAGGGAATGATAGTCGTCTTATGGCAGGGGAATGGATCAGGAACCATTTCCCTGCACAGAACTTCCCAGTGACTTTCTATGATATTAATGGTATTGTATACATGACCTGTCTGCAGCCTGCATTCCACAGTTAACACAAACCATCTGTCCCGCATTGTATACGCCACTCTGGTTTAGCAATATCTCTTGTCGTCAGGATGTATACTTGTGAATGGCTTCCTGTATTGTTCAGTTCCTTTGTCTCAGAATTCTGTATGTGTTTTTTATTTCCAGTAGAATGGATACAGAGTAAATTACACTGCTCCTGTGATTTGTTGGAACCACAGGGCGCAAGTGTATATTAATGTGGTGTTTTTGTGGTAGAAAGTTGCAGCTGAAAACTACAGTAACAACTGCAAATTTCTAGTGACTTAATTGCAGTGTTAAGCCTCTTCATTATCGGCTGACAAGTAGCAATGATGCTCTGACTTCCTTGATAACATAAGAATCTGCTCATGATAATGACCATTAACTCGCTTGACAGGGTGATAACCAGATTACAGGGTTCACTTTCCCTTTATAAATTTGGGCAGCACATGTGTTTCTGGAGGAGACGAGCTGTAATGTTTTTGGGAGCATTGTGTGACTGCTAAAACAATGTGACATTTATGGCTTTCAGCTCTCTCTAGCATTTTGTTTGTGGATAATCACTATGTCCCTTAAAGGAACATTTGACTTAAACATTTTATCATCTTCTTCCTTTGCTGTGTAGTCTGTTGTTCCCTGTAAACTGCTATTTCATCAGTTATCGTTCTTTGGTGGTATTACTTAAAGGACATCTAGCATCAGATATACAGATGGTAGACACCTATATCTCACGTGTCTGCCATTTTCCTAGGTTTTTAAAACCCTTTTAATTACTCTCTGAAGCGTCCTTATTGTAGAAATATAACGTTATATTCTGTATACTAATGAGCCAGAGGCACTCGGGCTTCTGTCACCTGAGCGCCTCCTGGCTCTGTGGGCTCTTAATTTATTCATGCCCCTTGCCAGGTTCCACCCCGGTACCCTTCATACTGCTGGAGACGTTCAGTGTCTAAGTCTCACGCACACACGCCAAGGTTTTCCTTGCACAGCTATACTTCAATCGAGGCAGTTACATAAGGAAAGTATGTGTGTGCAAGGCAGACTTGGACACTGCCAGGTGACGTCACCAGCAGTATGAAGGGCATGATAATGGGTGTCAAAACAGCATACATCAGATAAAAGGACATTTATAAATCTAATTTCTGGCTGTTTATCCCCTCCACTTTTCTATGTTTTGGACCTCTTTTTTTTTTTTTTTTTTTTTTTTTTTTTTCTATTTCCATACAAACTCTCCTACTATGACCCTCTCTTTTTTTGTATAATAGATTCTAAACTCTTGCAAACAAGACTTGTTTCACTTGCATGCTATTATACTTGTCTTCATGTGTACCCAGTTATCTTTAAATTGTTGCAGAATATTAGAGCGATATCGAAATAAAGTTTTATTGTGTAAGGGTATTCCCATCTCACAAATCTATCACCTATCCAAATGATATGCTATCTATGTTACATGTGGGTCCCACTGCGTGTAGACTTATCTTGCCATATGGTTGTGCAGCCTCCTGGTATACCTGGTGTGATCAGTGGGGTGGGAAGGACATGATTATAAGCGCGAATGAATACATGGACACATGTGGATTTCCACATGCATTCCAAAAATAGCAGATGCTGCTGGACTTCCATATTATTTCCATATTATAGTGTGTGTGATACAGGTGCTAAAGATACGGGTAAGATGGTGAGAGGCTCGGCAATCAGTAACTTATACAATCGGTATCCAGCTCCCGGTGACTTGCATTGTTTACATTGGGCCGTGCCCCTCCCTGTTCCATCTAGATTGTGTTTAAAACACAGTCCAGGCGGAACATGTGAACACAGCCTAAGGATGCAGTCACGCGGTGCATTCTTGGTGCCTTTTTGGTGCATTGAAAACGCATGCATTTGTGCCTGTTTTTTTTATTTGAATCTGTTTTTCTTCATTTCTGGAGGTGTAAGCAGCTGTATGCTGGCCGCTATCCCAGCGTGACCATCCGCCATGATAGTGGTCGCAGGAGATGTGACCATAATTGTGGCAGGCAGTCGCACGGGCTCTCCAAAATACTCAGCGGGCCAGATGTGGCTCACAGGCTGCACGTTGCGTGGCCCTGGCCTATGTGTATGGCAGAAAATTGCAGCAGCAGCTACTTTAAACCATGACTGAACTTACTTGTTAGGATTGCATTAGTTAACCAATGATTATTCGTACCATCTGTAATTGCTCCATAATATGATAAAGCCTAAGTTGGAAATTAAGTGGGATTTAGTTATAGTTATTGATCAGTCATCTACTTGGCTTTTCCTTTCTGTCTTACATCATTCATGTGATAATGTGATAACCCTAAAAACCACAATGTCTGAAGTTTTTGCCTTAGATAACATGTCCACACCATCATTTTCTGTTTGACTGTTAAACCATACCTTGTTTGTTATCAGTTTATTAGACGCACTAGAGCAGTGCTGGAATGTACTGGATGTGTAAAACTATAAAGGAAACCAGATGTATTGAAAAAAGTATTCATATGTTTTCTTTTTTATTTAAATCTCAATTATAAAAGTTTCCTATTCTGTACAATACATCCTTTGCTGTCTCAGATTTCCAGCTAATTTTGTATAGTGCATTGCTTGGACCTTCTTACATATGCAAGTTATATTGAAACATTTTACCAATTAAAATTGTGGGATTTGATCTTATATAAGTTGGCCAATTTGGCCAGACATAGTTCTTTCTTGGAAAAGTCTGTGGTGTTTATATTTGTAATAGGTCTGTGAAGTCAGTATGTCAAAACTCCAACTCCGACTCCTCAATTTCCGAACATTGACTCCAGCTCCACCAAAATTGTCTCCGACTCCACAGTCCTGTTTTCCTGGTCATTCTAGCGGTGCTTGCGATAAATGCAGGGTTTCCTCCCCAATGCCTTATTTTAAGCCTGTGGTCTCCAGTAATATTGTCTTTTCTGAATGCAGTATTTTGTTGCTGGGGTGGTATTTATTGCTGTACAGGCGGTCCCCTACTTAAGAACACTCGACTTACATACGACCCCTAGTTACAAACGGACCTCTGGATATTGGTAATTTATTGTACTTTAGCCTTGGGCTACAATAAACCGCTAGAACAGTTATCAATGGTGTCTGTAATGAAGCTTTAGTGTTAATATTGATTCTTATGACAACCCAACATTTTTAAAATCCAATTGTCACAGAGACCAAAAAAGTTCTGTCTGGGATTACAATGATAAAATATACAGTTCTGACTTGCATACAAATTCAACTTAAGAACAAACCTACAGACCCTATCTTGTATGTAACCCTGGGACTGCCTTTATTTATAATTTCTGTGGTGGCATTGTGCAGTATAGTATTGTAGTATTTTTGGTGCATCTAGGGTGCTGGTTACTGATGCTGCCCCTTAAAGTTGAGCAGTATGACAATATGGCCCTTGGACCAATAAATGTTGCTCACCCCTGGCATAAATTCTTTGATCAGGAATAGAAAACAAGAAAATTTTTAGATTTTTTTTTTTGTGTTCAATTAACTTTATTGAAATTGGTCAATTACAGCGGCAAGGTATTTACCATGAATTCAAATATAGACTTGGTCAAATACAAACATCGTTAAACATATAGTAAAAGCGTAGCACATCCAAGATCATCAAAGTAAATATGAAGAGTCTTGTGATATACATTTAGCGTTCATACCAATGAATAAGGCTAACTCTCCTTGCGAATTGTATAAAAGATGTGCAATATGAGACTTTATTGACTGATAAACAAATATCAAACAACAATTACCACGCTAAACATAAAAACCTGCAAAGACAGAGGGTAACACACTCGGGAATGATCAGGGAATAAAGTAGGAACTAACTACAGGGGAGACACATAAGGGAAGAGAAGGGGGGGGATAGAGAGAAATAAAAAAAGCATAGTGAGTTCAAGGATGTCCACTGCTCCTTTGTACCAGAGAAAAACAACAAAAAAACGAACAAATGACACAGTAGAGGTCAATGTTCACCTACCCAATTTGTTATAATTTATTATATATTTGTGGAGTCGGTCCATATTATCACAACTCCAACAAAATTGTCCCTGACTCTGACTGCACAGCCCTGGTTTGTAAATCTGACTTTGTTGGATGGCTTAGGCATTGTTCATGTCTGTGCTCAAAAACTCCTGGACCCTTCCCATATCGGACACTAGCACTGCTCAACGGATCTCATGTTAGTCACATGAAGGTCACTGGGAGGGTACACACGTGGCGTTTGCATATGAAACCACAATATTACTTCAACCTGTATCGCAGGAGAAGCCTTTGCGGTGCAGTTGAAAACACAACCACCACGTGTTTGTTTTTTTGGGTTCCTGCATGCAATTTCTTGGTCATCTGTATTTTCCTTGCAAATATTTCCATATATATTTTGTGCAAAAATCACGGTCTAAGACAATTGTATAAAAAAAAAAAAAAAAAATGTCCTGTGGGAGATTGCAAACTGTGGAAATCTGTTCATGTGAATGCAATCACTACCACACATTGTGCTGCCTAATAGCATTGTGTCAAGGGATCAGTGAATACAGAGTTACTGTATATACTCGAGTATTAGCCGAGACACCTAATTTTAACACAAAAAACTGGAAAAACCTATTGGGAAGAGGGTTGGAAATGCATTGGTCACAGCTTCCCCAGTGTACAGCCTGCCAGCCCCCTGTAGTGTACAGCCTGCCAGCCCCCTGTAGTGTACAGCCTGCCAGCCCCTCCAAAAAATAAACTCCGTACTCACCATTCCGATGGCCAGGGCAGCTCTGCTTCAGGTCCACAACAGGTCCAACAGCAGCGGCTGACATCAGAGTGCGCTGGCCGGGCCGTGTGCACGGTGATGTCACGGTCCTGGCGCCAGCCTGAAGAAAGAAGAGGCGCTGCAGATGGAGCTGTCACGGACCTGCCACGAACATGAAGCTGGAAGCGGAGCTGCCCGGGCCGTCGCAATGGTGAATACCCAAGTATATAAATATTTAAATAGAACTTGCAGTGTAACAAAGCTGACATCTGGCACATGAAATTTACTGCAAAGATATGCAAATTTTGCCAAAATTAATTCTAAAACTTGAGAGTGAAACTCTGAATGTACAAATTTTAGGAAAACTGATGTAGGAGAGGGAGGAGGAGTAACAGACCTGCATTTTGGTCAAAAGATAATCCATGTGAAAGAACTGTTCATTTCTGTTAGCATACATTATTGGCCCACACTAGTATGTTTGAGCATACTGTCCATGTTTTTGATCATTTTACTGTTGTAGTTTTTTTTTATTTTTTTTCTGGAGATACATTTCTAAAATATACAGTTTTGACTTGCATACTAATTCAACCTATCTTGTACGTAACCCGGGGACTGTCTGTATTGCAGGTCAGGTCCATGGTTTCTGTTATTGGGTGTGTGTTTGGGTAGAGCAAAGCTGCTGGTTAAGTTGCTGTTCATTTTTAACACTCACGCGCTGAGCCCTCTCCATAGCCGGTAAGTCTTTGCTGCATATTGCAGCAAAGGCTTACCGGTAACATCCGCGATCGGGTGTTTTCATCCGCGCGTGGGCGCCGCCATCTTTTCGAGGATCGCCGCTCCCCGTGACGTCATCAGGGAGCGGCGATCCGTCGCCATGGCTACTTCGGGTTAAGCCATGCATTACAATGTGCTATACTGTAGTAGGAGCAGTATAGATAGGATCGTGCTACACCTGGAGTCTGAAAAGTACTAAAAATAAAAAAAGTAAAAAAAAAGAATTATATAAAAAACCCTAAAAACTCAAATCACCCCCCTTCCCTAGAACTGATAAATATAAATAAACAGTAAAAATCATAAACACATTGGTAAGCCGCGTCCGAAAATGCCCATCTATCAAATATGATAACGGTTTTCACTGCGTTTAATCCCGAAGGAAAATTGCACCCAAAGTCGAAAATGGAACTTTTTTTGTCATCATTAAAAATTCTATAAAAAGTGATCACAAGGTCGAACAGTCCTAAAATTGATAACATTGTAACATCATCAAAATCCGCAAAACAAAACCACCACCACAGCTCAGACACCAAGTATAAAAAAGTTATTAGCGCAGAAGATGGCAAAATCCCCAAAAAATTTTTGTACAGGAGGTTTTTTTTTTTTAAATGTATGAAAACATTATATAAAACCTATATAAATTGGTGTATCCCCGTAATCGCACAGACCCAAAATAAAGTAAAGTAGATGTCATTTGGGGCGCCACAGTGAAATCTGTAGATCCAAGCCCACAAGAAGCGCACAAATGCGTTTTTTTACCAATTTCACTGCATTTGGATTTTTTTTCCCGTTTTTTAGTACACGGCATGGAATATTCAATACCATCTCTATGAAGTGCAATTTGTTACGCAGAAAATAAGCCGTCACACAGCTCTGTACATGGAAAAATAAAAAAGTTATGGATTTTTCATCATGGGGAGTAAAAAATGAAAATGAAAAAACAAAAAAGGGCCAGGTCCTGAAAGGGTTAAGGACATCTGACTTGCAGACGACCCCTAGTTAAAGACGGCCCCCTGTAACCTCTAGTGAAGCTCTCAGAATGCTTTACTTTAGTCCCAGACTGCAATGATCAGCTGTAAGGTGTCTGTAATGAAGCTTTATTGATAATCCTTGGTCCAATTACATCAAAAATTTTTGAAACGCCAATGGGGAAAAAATTTATTTTGTCTGGATCTAAGATTATAAAATGTACGGTTCTGCCTTACATACAGATTCAACTTCAGAACAAACTTATGGACCCTGTCTTGTATGTAACCCGGGGACTGCTTGTATTTTATAATTGTAGCTGAAACAAAAAAATTTTTGGTCTCTGTGACAAGTGGATTTTAAAAATGTTGGGTTGTCATAAGAACCAGGATTAATAATAAAGTTTCATTACAGACACCCTGATAACTGTTATAACAGTAAATTACAAAACATCTAAAGGTCTGTTAGTAACTAGGGGTCGTCTGTAAGTTGAGTGTTCTTAAGTAGGGGACAGTCTGTATGTTCTGTATTAGTTCCTCAAAGTTGTCTAGATCTCTGCTTGCTGTCCTGCAATAGGAAGCTTCTATGTTTACTTCCAGTGAATATAAATCTGTCCTTGGTCATGTGATGTCACACAGGTGCAGGGCTCCGTATATCACAGAAAGCAAGCAACCGGAGCATGTGATAACAGCTGTGCACCTGTGTGACATCACATGACCTTGGACAAATTTCTAACCACTGGACGTACCATTGAAGCTTTTTGGATAGCAAGCAAAGATCTATAAAGCGATGCGGATCTCATACAGAACGTATTTTAGAAAAGTGTAGAACTTTTTTTTCTTACACAAACCATATTAATTATTTGTAGAGCGTGGACAACCCCTTTAACCTGATCGTGGAACCCTAACGAAACCATAGTAGAAACCACCAAGTTTTTTGCTGCAGGAAGGATTTGGAACTTTGTGGATCACGTTCCGGAGGAAGGGGCTTGGTGTGAATATAACACTACAACTATTACCCTCGTGAATATACAATGTTTAGGAAATCTCGCGGCGGCACGGTAGACTTGGAGGAAAGGCTCATTCCGCGCATGCGTGAGCGAGAGGCGGCGATGATCCCGTAAGGAGGGGCGGGGCGGCCGTGAGAGGAGGGGCTGGGCTGTCTTCTAACTTGGGAGGGGACGGTGCTCCGGGCAGCGGAGAAACGCCCTGGGATCACAGTGCCGCTGATTTGCATAAAGAATAATTGAAGATTTTTAACCATTCCGTAGGACCCATGTCCAGAGAGGAGGTATGTCTGCCTGACACTACACCAGACCATGTGATCAGCAGAGGGGGGCATCGTGCAGGAATGAATGGGTTAATGCAGAGACTTACTCATCTAGTTGTTAGCAGCTCCCTGTAGTATTGGAGCCTGGGAAGTCCATGCAGTGCACTCTCCACCCTAAACCTGTTGTGACACATCTGCTGTACAATACAGGGCGAGCTGCTCTCCCGAGTAACCGGCTTCTCGTCTGCCTCCTTTCCCAGCAACTTTCGCTTTGTGGGAGCGCTGCTCATTGTTCCCCTGGAAGTAGCCATGGCTATGGGCACACAAGGTACGTGTCCCTGTGTGTGATCCCATTTCTAAGTAGCTTCTCCCCTATGACTGTGTAGCCAGAGGCAGGACACAGACTTGGGCTCTTCTTTCTGACTTGTGCATTTCATTTCATGCTTGGAATTCGAGCTTCAGGGGGGGCAGAGGTCAAGAAAAATATTCTGCTGCCTTTGCCTTCTGCTCCCTTCAAAAATTGTGACATTTAGTAAATACCCATCATCGAATCTGCTGCTGAAATGGGAACTTTAGGGAATTTGCTTGATTTATTGTGTGTTTTAATTCGGCTGTGCTGACAACTTTTCATCACACTTGTATTGAAAGAATTTGGGCAGACACAGCAGTGAGCCTATTTTTGGCTTGCATGTTGTGGCCCATGCATTGTGTTTTAACTATTAGCAATCCGTAGACCAAAGGACCTGGAGATGTGTGGATTGCAGAGGAGAGGTGTGCATGAGGTCCAGGCTAAGAGCTGACTTCCCTGCTGTGTCAGGCATTTACTTGTCTCTGTGCTTATTACTTAGAGGCTATATAAGTACCAGGGGGTGGCTGCCCTAGTTTTTGAATGCTCTTTAATTCCTCTCTCAGTAAGGGGTAAAGGTGGAGTGCATCCTTTTTTAAAAACTTTTGTGGGTTAGATGCTGGATTATTGCATTGATTATATAGTATGTTCTCTTTAGATCATATGTGTTTGTATGTATGCGGTAAATTCTAGCACTGACTCTAAAAACCCTGTAAAAAAAATATGCTCACAGGAAATGTCAAATATCACTGAGGGTATCAAAGAGGGTGCATTTCTTGAGGGGAAAAATGTAATGGAAACTATTTTTTTGAAATTGGACATTCATTCAGGGATATATTTTGGGCTTTTTGATACTTTTTTTTTTTTACCTCTATTAGGTTTGCATTTGACTAGCAAAATATATGGTGTTAGAGTTTACATACTGGTTCTTCATTGCAGTATCCATTTTACTCCTGTTGTAAATTATTTTAAAATCTGGATTGTCAGACTAAATGGGTGCTCAAAAATTTTACCCCACTAAAATACCAGCTTGCTCAGGTAGGTTATGAAATAGTCTTTCTAGAATTCCCACATTTATGTGAAATTTCTCTCCCTATTACCTATAAGAAATATTCTCAAGTCATGTGAAAATGAGCAAAGAGTCAAGATTAGAGTCTGTAAGGGGAGTGTCACTTATTCTATAGAAACTAGGACAATACATTTTATGTCAAAGATGAGAATAGCACATCAGGATTGTGGGTCTATGAGCTACAAAACCAGAGATAAAGGAAATTTAAAGTGGTTTGCCCATGGAAGACAGTTTTTTCAAATTTTAATCACCTAGTGATGTTTACAGAATAAAGATAATTTTTACCCTCTTACTTTACAGTTTTACTCAGGAACTAAAACAGCAATAAAACTATCACTCAGTAATGGTCAGTGTAAAATTCCAGAGTGTGGGTGGAGACTTTCTAAGCAAACGCTTCATGATGCCCTTGTGCTATGAGATGCTGTGTGCTGACAATGTGCTTAGATTATCGGGGTACAGGTTTATCTAGACTTTTATTTAGCTTCTGATAAACATTAGTATCTGACACACAGAACAAGAGAGATGAGACTGATCTGAGATGAGACCCGTGAGCTGGATATAAAACACAATGACACTCTCAGCTCTGTTCTCTCACCTAATCAAAAAAAGACACAGTCCTTATCGGTCTGTAGAGTAAGTCGTTGTATACTGCTGCTTGCAAACAGGAAGTGCCTGTGTCTGAGCTGGTTTTGTAATGCAGTAGGCAGAGAGCACTGCAGTGTGCAGATACAAGAAGCTATTCATGAGAAGAATCTGACCATAGTCAGAAAATTTACAGTTATAAATTGTAAACACCAGGACCGGATGATGTCTGTGAGATGCAGCATTTTTTGGTAATAGTGAATTGGAGACTATTATTTTGTTATCCTGAGTATATTTAAGAATCTGGTCTTTGTAGGAATACCCCTTTAAGAATAAATGAGAACTGGATCTTGATTTGCAGCTCCCATTTCCAACCCAGTTTCATATACACATTCACCGAACCCTTCTTTAGTGAAAAATTAAATGTGTGTGTCGAACCCCTGGGGTACGATAGAACCACTGTTCTAGGTAAAATAGAAATAAAGTTAAGGGATGTATGAATTGAGCCCCACCCCCCTCTCCAAGCCACCCCCCGCTCATTTTCACATAGGTTTTTTTTTTTTTTTTTAAATATATAGCTAAACACATCAGATTTAACATAATGGAAGGAATTTTAGCAAGGGCATTTCATACCCCATTTGAGGGTGATGGTCGTTTAACATCTTATGCTTATTGCTTTAAAGGTAACCTACCACGTGAAATAGTAGTTGTAAGCTTCAAATACCGAGCACCAGCTCAAGGTGAGCTGGTGCCGGAGCATATTTTCGTTGTCATAAACCGCTGTATTGCGGTTTAAACATTTTTTAATCTTTATATGTGAAGCAGCTTTGGCGCACCAAGTGCGCGACCGCAACTACTATTTAACTTTGATAGGTTTTCTTTAACTGGATATAAGTACTTGAAAATAATTTCTCTCTTCGTGATAATGTTTATCTAATGGGATCTTTATCAATATTTTTGTATTGTGTGTTTGGGTGGAGATCTATTTCAATACAAATCTGGTGTGCATAGTCAGATTTTGTTCCCATGGACAGTGACTGCACATTTTTTTTATTTTTTTTGTTTATGCCCAGATTGAGGCCAGCAGAGCCCAAGGCAATGTAAAGTTTAAAGGTTATGCAGTAAGTTGCACTTAATGTTATCCTTCTTATGGTTTTTCCTCCAGATAAAGAGATGATTATAATCAATGGATTTGGCGTCACCAGCGCTGGCAACCAGATGTTGAATACTGCCATCTATGTGACTGTCCAGAAGACAGTGATATGTAGCTATCTAGCAGTTTTCTGAACATATTAGGCCCTCATAGAGTCAGATGTAGGTATGTTGTACACATACATGTTTAATCGCTTCAGCTTTGTTGTAGAAGGAAGGAGCTCTTTGTTCTTTATTTCAGTGTTAGGTTAGATAACGGGAAACTATTTCATTTTGTTGCAGTGTAACGTTGTCTTTAGTAACACTCTGAAAGGTGCCAGACTGAATACAGATGCAGTGTTGCAGCAGGAACACCTGCTCCTGGATGACATACTGAGCCCGGAGCTAAAGAGCTTTCTTCTAGCACAGACTGTACAAACAATTTCCACTTCTCTGACTTAACAGTGTGTGGCTATCATGCCATGAATATCATATGGAAAATGCTTTACATTGCATTCTGTGGCAGATATTGCTAGATCTTTGATGGGTTATGCTACACTATAATATGGTAATGTTTTAATTTGTCAAGCAACAGGCACCCATAGAATATCAAACTCTTAGGCTACATTCACACTAACTTGTGTCCGCCGTACCATTGCATGGCGGGCACACATCGACGCGATAGGACATGTCCTATCTTTTCCCCAAGTACGGAGTGGTACGATGCCACAAGTGTGCTGATCTGTACTGTTCCGTGCACCCATAGCCAGCCCATGGGGGACATATATACAGGTATATATGGCCCCATATATATGCGCCCCAAGGGTCGTACGAATGTAGCCTTAGTGTTGTTCATCTGCAGACTATAGACTAGAGCCTTCAGTAAATGAGTCTACAATCTACTGTCTAGAAATATAGATTCTTTCCTTCATAAAGGGAGGACCTGTATCCAAGTACAAGATCCTTACATGAAGCTTATTTCATTGGTGATGGTCCCATGATCAATGTGCTCAATCCATCCACCCGTTCAAAAGATATGGTCCATGAACTGAGCAGTTCCTGAGGAACTATGCCCCTCAGGACTTTTTATTTTAACTCTACACACCACGATTGCAGCAATTTAGAGTTATCCGTCTGGGGCGCTCTGGATACATCGCTGGAGCGCCTCAATATGCCTTGTGTTATAGTTTATTCACTCTTCCATTATGATTCAAGTCCTGCCTGGTCCCAGCCGTCCACAGTGCATAGAGCAGCTCACGTGCTTGAATGTATTGTAACGGGAGAGTGAATAAATTAAGACGGTTCACTGAGCCGCTCCAGTGATGTACCCCAGACTGATTAGCATAATTTTTTAAAATTTTATATTGCTGCAATCACAGCGTATAGAGTTAAAAGAAGTCCTAAGGAGCATAGTTCCTCAGCAAGTGCTTAGTAGGACACGTCTATAATGGAAAATTCTGTTTTTCATGTAACACAGTGTGAACTGGACCAGCACCAAGTCCAAATGCCTCCCTATCGGCTCAAAAGTCTTATTTAGGGAACTGATTATTTTTATTATTTTTTGCTGTTGTTGTTGCTACGGTTTTCTGGGGTGTAGTGCTATCTAACCCCTGAATGCACAAAACATACTTTAATCAGGCTTCTGGTACAAAGACCAGACCACACCAGACCATTCATTCATTCACACACCATGGATGGGTTAAAAGGTTTTAGTTGCTCTTGCATTTCTGAGAGAGATTTGGGATCCAATTTTGGTAGCAGTCTCCTGATGTAGTCTCACATCATGACCACATGATTTACGCTTAAATGCTGTATACATTTGATTTGCATTGCTTCTTAGTTTACCATAAAGTCATTATGCATGAATAAAACCCAACACCAGGCATGTAATTAAAGCTTGATGTAGGGGTTAAAAAGGCATTATTTCTTCTAATGATACATTTGTAAGGCCTAAACAAAGGCTTACACAAATATCAACTTAAAACGGCAATTTGTCTGCTCCAAGTCTTTTCAGTGGCGCTCGCTGGCTGCCATCATTGTTAATGAGTCTGCGCTCGCAGGCAGATGTGCTTGAGCTTGGTTTGTTTTAGCAGAATGTGAAATTATTATTAATGCTAACTTGAGAAACGTGTAATTGCAGCTGTCTAAATTGCCATAAAATCAGCCGCACGTGTAAATGAAATAGTACACATTGGAGCTGTACAGCTTTACAAATATTTCTACACAAAAGCCAGCACTTCATTTGGGTTTCTGTATTGGAAATGTTTGCATCTTCGTGGTCAGAATAGAGGAGACATTGTTCGTGGTAACACCCTTTTTTTATTTTTAAAATCAAAGGACTGTCATAAACCAGCAGTTCATTCATTAAATTATTTTAGATGTCTTTTTTTCCTCACCTGGGAAATTTAAGGTAACAAGGCAGTTTTTACCAGGATTAAGGAATTAATACTTTAGTCATAAAGCATCCTAGCAATCTCTGCAAGTATGAGCTTTTCTCCAGTGTTTGGCCTCCCTGGCTCTCTTTTTTTGTACTTCGCCTGCCATGAGCGCTTCATTGGCTGCGGATGGCAGCAAGCCTAGCTCTGTCAATATTTAAGATGTACTAACCTTGCACCCCCCCCATATTCCTTCCCCCTCTTTTATGCCCTGCCTCTGTCATGTTACCACTCTTGTCTACATCTCTCTAGTGTTATGGCAGTGACCTTGTCTCTCTTTTCCATTGCTTGTGCTTAATTCTGCACTCAATGGGCAGAAGAACTGTTCTAGTTGCTCATGGCAACCAATCAGAGCTCAGCCTTTATTTTATATACTGTTGTGATAAAATGAAAGCTGTGCTCTGACTGGTTGCCATGAGCAACTAGAAAAGTTTTTCTCTCCGACACTTTTGATAAATCTCCCCCAATGTGTCAGACTTTTTGGTATGACTAGTACACTGTACTTTATCTGGCATGATTGCCATTGACGGTTTCATTTGTCAAAGTGCATGTTTAACAAAATACTTATTAAATCGAGATGAGCGAGCACTAAAATCCTCGAGTGCTCGTTACTCGGGTCGAACTTTTCCCGATGCCCGAGTGCTCGTATCAAATAACGAACCCAATTGAAGTCAATCGGAGACTTGAGCATTTTTCACCGTATGCCAAACGGTGTTCTTCACAATAGTATTTGAAGAACAATGTGTGTGAAGAACACATTGCAGATGTTTCCATACATCTGCAATGTGTTCTTCACATATAATGTTCTTCATATACTATTGTGAAGAACACCGTTCGGCACGCATGTCTTCGGATAAGTTAGCAGATGTACGGAACATCTGCAATGTTTTCTTCACTGTGTTCTTTCAATGTGTTCTTCACTTAAATGATCCTGTGTTCACTGTTTTAATTGTATTCTTCACTGTTCTTCACTGTGTTTCGTTAAGTAAATGCTCGATCTCGAGCCGACGAGATACTTGCTCATCTCTATTATTAAACCATAAATCATTCTTGCAGTCATATAAATGTACAGACTGGTATATATGCTGTGCTTGACCCTAATTTGTATACATTTATTCAGTCTGTATAATGCAGAACATATAATGGATGTATTTCCTGTACGGAACACTGCCCTGGGAGACAGACTCCCAGCATTGTAATCTTCTAGGAGCTGTACTCGTAGAATCAAGCCCAGTCACAGAAATCACCTTGCTTGTATTTTTACGTACTGAATACACTGCATGAATGGAGCCTCAGACTGGAGTCGCCTTAGTCAATAGAATAGAGAATGCCGGTGACTGGCAAGTCACCTGGCTGGATGTCGGCCCTGCCGACCAATACTGAAGGTAAGTTGATGGCAAGGGCACCGTATTACAGGTATGGTCTGGTTAAGTACATGTAGGTGGTGCTCAGCCGTCGGCTGTATCTGTAGCGGGACTGGTCAGCTGACGGTGCTGCATGAGCACCGCCTACACTCACTTACACACCCCCTTTCTCCCGGTCACATGACTTTCCCTATGAGTGACGTCAGAGGGAGGACAGATATAAGCCGGAGGAGTGCGTGAGACGGCCCGTTGCCGAAGTCTCTCTTGTGCTGCACCTTCCTGTCTTATGCACTAAGTTGAATAAAGAAGAATTCTGGGTGAGTGCCGCTACCTCTTGTCTTCTGGAGTCCCCTTACATTAGCCCAGAATGCCAGGAAAACTTCCAATGTGCTTGAAAATTGTTAGTTTGGGTTACGTGGCTTAGTCCAAAACCACGTTGGCACTATAGATATATGGATGGACCCTAAAAGTGATTGAATGTCATGTGACATCCATTTAATGTATACATTTCAGCATGTGCAGTAATTGTAGTATTTAAACAGAACATTGTTTGTGCTGTGGATGAGTCCTTGTGCTTACATGGCATATAGGCTCAAAACCATATAAAATGTGCAATTCTGTCTAATGTTAACATCCCGCAAACAAGTGGAGTCATGTGATGTCTGATACAGACTCTCCCCCAAGTGTTTAAAGATGTTGATCCAGTGTCTCCCCTACATTCTATATGATGAAATTCTTCAAGATGAAAACGTCAGCTCTTTTCACCCGCCTACCATGAGAAAATAGAGTGCCTCTAAAAGTTTTGTAAGTGCTGTAATTGGATATGCCTGGTGTGAGTCATGTGCCTGGTATGCTTTGTTTTTACTTGTACACGTTCTTCTGCCGTGATAAAGAATGTATATTGCCTCCACTGTAGCTTATAGATCTGTACTTTTACTGTGTTTTACTGAATATTTTCATTGACAGGGTGCGGGAAGAAACAACAGCTTCTGTTTATCTCTTATGAAGATCGACATCTGTTGCACTTCACAAGAGCCTTTATAACCAATCTGGAGGAAATTCACAAATCTGTAATCTCTTTTAAGAGGATAAAGTAGATTTCTTATGTTCAATGTGTAGTGTAAAATGGTATAATATCATCTGCAGTGACTTTTTGATGGCCCTCATATGGTACTAAGGCTGCAATGTGTGCTGCAGACTGTTGCTTCCACTGGCTTTCTTCTCCAAGTAGGTAAATAACACAAACCTAGCTGTCCACTTGAATATAGTTGGGAAAAAAACATAATCTTTTAGACGTTTGCAAAGGTGGCCGCCATCTTAGCCAACATAGACTACAGTTAAATGAGGCAGATTTGTTTCCAAATTTCATGGTCTCTGGTCTTTTTTTGAACCTTTCAAATATGATCACATTAGCTTCACATAAGTGGATGGGTATGGGTGTCCTCTTCTATAAAGCGATACTCCGGCATCGGCTCGTGTCCCTGCGCGGTCCGCCGCAGAAATCGTGACCTCGCAATCCCTACGATGGACGGCAGAGCATCGCTTGTTTTTTTTGTTTTTTTTTTCCCCCTAGACTCGAGTATAAGCCGAGGTGAGGTTTTTTAGCACATTTTTTGTGCTGAAAAACTCAGCTTATACTCGAGTATATACGGTACTTTCTCTTTCAATTCCTCCCAGGTTTCTAGATCTGTGATTGCTTTCCTCCTATAGAAAGCTTCTATGTTTATTTCCACTGCATACAAATCTGTCCCTGGTGATGTGATGGACACACAGGTGCACAAGCTGTTATTATCATAGATGGTAATGGGAGTTGAGTGATAATAACGGCTCGTCCACCTCCATCACATCACATCACAATGGACAGATTTCTATCCACTAGATTAAACGTAGACGCTTTCTATAGAAGGACAGCAAGCAGAGATCTAGAAACTCGTGAGGAATTGATATAAAGTATATTGGAAAATTGGATACATTTTCCTTACACAAACCATATCAAATATTTGCTGAAAGTGGACACCCCCTTTAATTTGGGTTTGAACTACAAGGGACTGCACAATAATCTCCACATGAGCCACACTGATTTGTGGAGCTCGACTATACACAATTTCCTTTTTAGTAAAAGAGAAGATCAAAATTTATTTTAAAGTGTTGTGTTGTGGTGAAACCCACCACCACCACCACATCACAAGACCCTCGGGAAACCGCTCATGTATCGATTTCAAATAAATAAAACCTCCCATGTCCCCCATATTGCCTCTGTTTTAAATGTCTTTACTATTCCTGATCTATGAACTTAAGCCAGGGGTGAAACATTTATTGGTTCAAGGTCATATTGTCTTACTGTGCAACTTTAAGAAGCCTCTGCAGTAAATAGCAGCACAGAAGTGTCGTCAAACCCCCCCACCCCAGAGTAGACAGGAGTAAAACTGGGAGGACCAGTAATGCTCTCTTTTGCTTTTTTATTTTCTAAGTAATTTTTTATGAACAAACCTGTTTGAATTGCATGTTCTTCGTCTATTCTACATGTAAATGTATTTTGCATTTTGTATAGTTATTTGCCCTCTCTTTGTGCATGGTGACAGAGGTGACATTCTGTGTTTTTATGTCAATATTGCCAGCCTGTTTTGATGTGTGTGTGTGTGTGTGTGTGACAGGCTGACTTTCTTCAGGTTAGAAGTTATTCTGAAGAATTTGTTCTCTGCATTGACAAAATCTTGGCGGACAAGAAACTGGTGATTGATCTGAAAGTGCTCACGGACTTGTAACCAAGTAATGACCTTTCCTGTATTTAAAAAGTTAGCAAGCAATAGTCTATAGATTTCTAAGACGCATTATTTATTTATTTATTTTTTTTCTCTGAAATGTTTCCATTTTCTTTGTGTTTTTAAAGAAAAGAAAACACTCCTACAGGGGAGCAAACTATGTAGGATCAGTGGCAGTTGTCCAGTGCCACAGTAAAAGTGTGGGCTGCAAAAATGAATGTGGCGCTTTTGATTCTAGATGTAGTAGTTGTAAAATGCTATTGTTCTTCTTCCTGAACTTAATTCTTTCCCCCGATTGCTGCTGAATTAAGTTATGCTGGCTAAGAATTCATTAACATAATTACATGTCTAAAAGCAATAGCTTTTCTGTCTGGCTTAAATGTGTTTATCTGGGGTTGGATATAGAAATACAAATGTACATTTTAAAACCCTTTATGGGCAGGACAACATTGGTAGGAAACTTTGTAGTTTGGTCCCTTGTGACTAGGCCGCATGCATAATGACATGTATACAGGCAGTCCCCGGGTTACATACAAGATAGGTTCTGTAGGTTTGTTCTTAAATTGAATTTGTATGTACGTCGGAACTGTATATTTTATAATTTGTATCTCCAGACAAATTTTTTTTTTTTTGGTCTCTGTGACAATTGGATTTTAAAAATGTTGATTTGTCATAAGGATTAACAATAAAACTTAATTGCAGACACCCTGCTAGCTGTTTATAGCAATGTAGATTTGTACCGTGTTAGTCATGGAGAGCAGAAGAATAGTGAAAAAATCAGGCGATACCTTTTTGTGGCTAACAAATATACTCTGCCTCAAAAAGGTATAGCTGTTTATTATAGCCTAGGACTAAAGAACAGTAAATTACCAATTACCAGAGGTTCGTTTGTAACTAGGGGTCCTCTGTAAGTCAGGTGTTCTTAAGTAGGGGACCGCCTTATTATATGAGAGGATCTGATAGCGCAGTGATGGCTAACCTATGGCACTGGTGCCAGAGGTGGCGTTCAGAGCCCTTTCTGTGGGCACTCAGGCCAACACCAGAGATGAATTCAGGTATCTTCCTGCAGTCCCAGACAGCCCAGGACTTGCTGTGCACAGAGATATTTTAAAGTGCCAGCTCTACCTGGGACTATTTTCTGCTTTATTGGTGTCCTCAGGTGCTGGTATCAATGAAAACTGTGTCAGAGAAGGGAGTATAAATCACAAATTAAATTTCTGTGTTGGCACTTTGCGATAAATAAACGGGTCTTTGTTGTAGTTTGGGCACTTGGCCTCTAAAAGGTTTACCATCACTGTGATAGCGGATACATACATTGTTCAAACACCATAGGGGGCTTGAAATTATAGTAAATGAAAAGTTTAAATTCAAATCGCCCCTTTTTCCCTAGAATGCATTTATAAACACTTTCACTATTTCGCCAACATTTACAACTTTATTGTAAAATGATGTACAGTTACCGTAGTAGTATCAATGTGATTGTAAGCCTGTCCCACAAATAAATGCGCCCTCCATAACTCTTTGCCAAGTTATGAGAAAGTTATGGGTGTTAGCATAAAAAAACTAAATATGTGTAAATTGGGTATCTCTGTGCTCTTTTTAGCTGTAGATTAGCAGAGAAAGTTGTAAACACAGGGCTTGCTTTTTTTTTTTTTTTTGGAACCGTTTTACCAATTGCCATTTTGGGGATGTTGTCGCTCCCGGTCAGGAGCGACGACTATCACCAAAATGGTGGAGCACAGGACCACAGACATTTTAACGTCGCTGGTGACTTTGCCAGTTAACCCTGCAATCGTCTGCTAAAAATAACTTGCAGATAAAAACCCATACATGGCTCTGTAAATGAAAACATAAGGCTTTTAGGATGTGAAAAATGGAAACCCAGAAACTGAAAAGGACAGACTTGAAAGGGTTAAACCTATCCTATCCCAGCACGGTGAACAAAACCCTACTGACAATATAGTTTATGCTGTGGGTTTTGAGTCCATTGCATGCCAATTTTTGCAGTATGTGGGTACTGATGTTTTGTCACTATTTTGCACACTTTCTAACAGTTTCCATCTCTTGTGCCTTATTTCTGTTTGGATTGCGCTTTTTTTGGTAGAGGATCTGCAGTCGTCTACAAAAGCTGTGTGTGTTTGGCTTTACACAGCAATAGCCATCATCCAGAGCCCAAGAATGAGCCAAATGAGTGTAAATGCCCCCACTGAGTGCACCATTTCTAAGATTAAAACAATCTGTCTTAAAGGGAACCTGTCACCAGGAGACACATTTTTTTTAGTACTCCGCCAGTCCCAGCAGAGCATAGTACATACATTGCCAAAGTGTTTTTGTATAAAAAATAGGTTTTACAGAAAAAAATTGCTGTATGGTAACTTTCAATACCATGTGCTCTGTGACTAGGCACTTGTCCCCTGGGTGTGGCTTTAAAGGAGCAAGGGACGTTGCTAAGCCGTGTAATGGGCGTTTTCATATATTTGAAAAGGACACACGGAGGTGTGGTTTCCCAAGGGTGGGGTTAAACTTCTCCTCTATAGCCACTCCCAGCAGACAAGTGCCTAGTCATAGAGCACATGACATTGAAAGTTACTATGTAACATATTTTATTTTAAAAAAAAACTCTTTGGTAGTGTATGTACTGTGCTCTGTGGGGACTGAGGGGGTGCTGAAAATGGGTCCCCTGGTGACAGGTTCCCATTAAAAACAGAAAACAAATGTATGGGGTGTAATATATATTGCATTCCATGTCTCATTTAGCCGGTATGTTTTCCGGTTTTGGTGCAGACATTGTTTACATGTGTTGATCTGGTGCAGACATTGAATATGCTGTTTTTTTTTTGTTTTTGTTTTTTTTTACTTCACTGTTACTTACTGCATTATCGAAAATCCATAACATGCATCAAATGCTCGGCAGAACCAATGGCATTAAACAGAGCGATTTACCATGATAATGAGCGGCTCTGCTTCTGTGTATGACTGACATAACCATTAGACAAGGGCTATTTAGCCTCTGAATTGTCTGCTCAGAGCTCTGCAGCTGAAGAAAATGGTTTGTGGAGTAAAATAACATCTGCAGCTAACCTTTCTCCAGGGAAAGCTTCCTGGCCTCTGATGTCTATGCTGGAGTATCTTTCACTTTTATTGAGCTCTTTTGGAGTTGCTGTTGTGACCAGTGATATCTTTGGAGCATATCCTTTAACTTTATGGCACAACATGAGAGCTAAAATGCTTACCAAGCAGCATTCAGATCCACAGGGGACATGGCCATTGTTGATTGCATGCTGGGGGCATATAAAATGTGTCAATGATGGGGTAGGAGCAAGGGTTAAGACAATTACTGTATAAACTCCAGTGTAAGGCAAGTTTTTCAGTAAAAGCCCCACTCCTCTTACTTGCTATACTCAAGTTGCACCGATACCAGAATTTTGAGTACAATACGATACCCAGAAAAGTATCACAATACCGATACGATACTTTCAGGTCGCATTCACTCGTAGCGTTTCGGATATGGCAAAACGCATGCGTCAGGATGCATGCATTTTTAAATGTTACAATGCTTTTGGCTACTCTGGAAACATTTTTCTTAATGAAGAAAAACGCTTCCAGAGTAGCCAAACAAATTGTAACATTTAAAAACGTATGCGCTCTGACGCATCCAAAACGTCACTTTTGAATGCAGCCTCAAGAAATGGGGAAAAAAAAAGTATCATCTGAATGTTTAGCGTGCTGTCGCATGCGGCGTTTACACTGCGTTTAAAAATGCAATGCAAATGTCTGGGGAGGGGACTGTCCAATCACATATGCATTTACACTGAAACGCATGCAATCAATAACGATCAACCAGTGTTTTGCCGGGACAAGTTTCATGACCGTGTAAAATATGTGTTGTAAAGGTTATCCTGGTTATGTTAATATAAAATAGTATACTAAAAAGTATAATTTAGATGGGCGTTTTAGCGTCCATACGCTATCCTTTGTGCGGATGGCAAACGGACCCATAGTTTCCTATGTCACATGTTTTTTTTTTTTTTTTCATGAAGGAGCAGACAGAAAAAAAAATTGCAGCATGCATTATTTTGTCTCGCATGCGGATCACGTACATCCATAGAAGTCAATTGATCCGCAAAAAAAATGGACGGTACATGCATGACATCTGTATGCAGAGTGTTTGTTTTTTCTCAAATGTTGCTAGCCAACCACTGGGCAGGGCTAGAAATAGATTAGAAACCATTTTTTTTCTTTTGCATATGTGACAAAGACTGATGGCGTACGTGAAAAAACTGCATCACATCCGCTTTTTTTGCAGATGCGCAGCAGACATGCCCGTCTTTTTTTTGCCTTATACATTTTTATTAATTTCATTTAACTGTATTATATGCTTTAAAAAAGTTAATAATAATATGATGATATAAAGAGATTTCGGAGAAGATCCATCTCTATATATTAGTGTGTTAAGCCTGTGTCACAGTGAAGCTCTTAGTTATATAATAGTACATTTCAGTAAGTACCGCAAGTAACAGAAACCCAGTACAGTATTGAACCGGTCTCACTTTGAAAGCATTGTACAAGTACCAATATTTTCGATGCATCGTGCAACCATAACTCAAGTATGTAAAAAAAGCTCCTTTTCTCTCTCGACTTCCTTTGTAGCAGCGCGGGTAGAGGCTGGTCCTTGCGCTACGGGCACGCTGGTGACATCACAGTGTGTGCATGGGTAGAGTGCATGGACCCTTCTCTACCTGCTCTGCTACAAAGGAAGCTGAGAGAGAAGAGCATCTGCGGGAGGTAAGTAAGATTTTTACTTTTTTAATGAGTTGCTGATTCTGGGCATTTCAATAGCAGAGGGGGGTGGGGTGCTTCTTCTTCTTTCATTAGTGGGGGAGGCTCCTGTACACTTATTTCAGATGTTAAATTTATTGGAATCCAAATTATTCTGTCTGGTGTATGTGTTAATATAGTATGCAAAGGTGCTCCATCATAACCCCACCTTACAAACTCCTGCATATGCCATGCATGTTTATGCTGATGCTGTTTCTATCGGCTTCATTATAAACACTATAAACTTGGCCTGGTTTGGCTTTTTACAGAACAAAATAAGCAGCTTCTATTATAATAAATGATGATCTTTCTTTAGTTTCTGCCACCGTAAACAGTAGATTAGACAGTAAAACCACCATTGGATGTGCTGCATTACGAGCCTTTCATTCTCATTTTTACTCTCAAATATTATTTTGCACATCCCAAATTTAGTAGTGCATGGAAAGCCTTTTCTGACCTATTGTTTGGGCTTTGTCTAAATGTGATGGCAATACTTGTTGAGCTGATAAAGTTGTAATGAATTTGCTTTTGCCCAGCTGTTTAATGTCCTATTCTTGCTGTGACTTAATTTAGTCTGTAGGGTTTTTTTTGCCTGCAAACTAATTGACATTGACTGTTTTTTCAAAAGCTGCAAATGATTCATAATTGCAATAGGTTTTTTTTTTGTTCTAAAATTGTTTTTTTTTTCTTCTGTGCAGTCAGTCATAAAGTTTCTAAATCTGAATAGAACTTTACACATAGACCTGATGCTTTACAAGTTGATATTTTCCTGTATGGTAATGGCCGTAGTTGTAATGCGATTAGACACAACTAGTTTTCTTGTTAACACATGTTACTCAACACTCAATGGATACTTCCAGGAATCTTGAAAAAATATTGGTCTTTATTCCGAAAACGTGCATCCAAAATGATCAACGCGTTTTGAATGCTTGCGTCTTGGTCATGAACCTAAACATGAGTGAACTACACCTATATTTAAATATCCTCAGGATAATGTCACATCGGTGGGCTGGGCCATAGGCTTGATTGTCAGCTGACCAAGCAAACACCAGAACCAGCCACGGGTCAAAGGCAATTCCTGTGAACGAATACATATAATTTAAAAATAGCAATGGGACACATTAACAACAACATACATGGACATAATATTGAAATAATTAGCTCCTACAATTTCTGATACTCCATTATGGTAACATATCTATATAGGAAACAAAAGTGTTGTACGCAAAACTGTATAAATGGCTCCAAAGCAGAAATGTAACATATTGGACTGAGGGTGTATATATACCGTACATACAAAAGAAAATGTCAGCACATACAATTTTCAGTGAGCATATCACCTCATGAACCTAAATTTAATAAAAGATTTGTAGTTTTTATAGCTTAATTCCTGAAAAAAAGCGTCTGTATTGATCAACATACAGTTTTTTCAGACAATACCATTAGGTATGTCTATCAAAACACTGCACCTTGAAATGTCTTACAACCTAATATATTAGGATTAAATCCAATCTTTTGTTTAAAGGGAACCTGTCACCATCAAAGGTCCTTAAGCTACTTAAAATTAGCAAACTGTACCCCATGTACATATCTGACCACATAAAACAATCACAGCAGCCTCCATTGACTTCTACTCCTCCCCATTCAGGTTGCTGTGATTTCATGTCATACAATATGCTGTGATTTTGTGAGATACATGTTTGGTGTACAGTTTTCTAATGCTACAAAAGCTGTAGGACCTGTGATGATGTCACCATGGTCACATGGCATATCTGCATACAGTGATAGGATGGAGAGGAGCTGCCGGATTCAGCCCTAGGAGGCCACGCCCACCTTGACTCGCTGTAGCCATGCTTGGATACCCGGTAAAACTATAAAGTTGAAAATATGGGAATCTAAGGGGAAAATTTTTTAGTTAACAGAAATGTGTCAGTTACCAGGTCTCTATGGGAACCTGTCGCTACCTGTAGCTATGAACAGTGAGTGCTTATGTATTTTCATATTGGAAAGTAGGATTCCTGGATATAGAACCAGTCATCACATTTTTCACAGGTTTCTTCTTCACATCACCCCCTCTACTGTGTGGAAATACTTTCTCAATCCCCATCCAAGAAAAAACGCTTGTATCGTTGCTAACATTGGATATGTGACGTCTGACCTTTAGTGGACCTGCGGTATGACCAGTATATTGTGAATTGCAGATGGAACATTTGATCATGTAAATTGTATTACATGTATTGCAATTTCAAAATAAAGAGCAATATTTTTTCAAGATTCCTGTCAGTATCCATTGAGTGCTGAGTAATACGCATGTATTCTAAGTTCTGTCTGGCGGATTTGGATTTTCAACTCTAGCACCTTTAGGAACATAGGCCATCGTCACAGAGATTTTGGGTGGGCTGGCTAATCGCTTACGGGTGTGTATTTGTTCTGGACTGCAGTTTTCTTGTCATCCACTACCATCATAAATTAATGGCTTGATAACATTTGCAGAGTTTTGAGAAATCTCCAGCTCATTTGCAGACTTTTTTGAATTGTGTTCCCACAAGTGTAAGTAGGTAGTTTTACCAAATTCTTCTCTTTCTTGCTAATTGATTGACTGTATGTTAGCAAAAAGTAGGAAATTGATGTAATTTCATAAGGTTATAGACTTAGCTTGGGCTAAGGCTGGGCAATTAATTTTCCCATGGGCCACAGTATATACGGTACCATCTCTTAATAAAAACAGGTAACTGAAACATTAAAATGGTTCGAAATATGGAGGACCTGCCTCAATGATGAGATGATGAACTTATTCAGTTTAGAAAATTATTAACTTTTGCAGTGTTTAAAAAAAAAAAAAAAAAAAAACTAGCATCACATCCTGACATAAAATACTATAATACTAACTATTCCCCAACTCCAGATGTGCACCACTGAAGCTGTTGATGAACACCAACAGCGACAAATTAACTTCATTCATTGTTCGCTCCCTTCAATGCACAAAAGAACATTTCCAGGACTGTTCTTCTGCACCACAACTTGTGCAGACACACATGTGCCACAGAAAAAACACCACTGAATGTCAGCTGCTGGACTGCAGCATTGAAGAGGCACGGTGAGCCACTGCTCTCTGTGCAACAACATCCATAGGGGTAAGATAACCCAATTGGGCAGATTTATCAATTTGTCTAAAAGTCAGAATATTTCTGGTTGTCATAGCAACCAATCACAGCTCAGCTTTCATTTTACCAATGGTCATGAGTTTATTAAAGGGGAGCTGTGATTGGTTGCCATGGGCAACTAGAAATATTCTAACTTTCAGACAGCTTGATAAATCTGCCCATGTATCTACTCTCTTGTGTGTGTCTTTCCTGAGACCTCAGCTCCCATTCACTTGAGAAGGTGCCACATTTCCAACTTTCACTAAACTTAACGTTGTTGACTTGTTTTAAAGGTAGACTGGTTTTCACCCTTTTAGATATTGATAATCTAAGTTAAAGTTTAAGTTCATTGAAATTTTTGTAGGTTGGTGACAAAGAATTGCTAGCTAACTTCAGTGGATTTACATTGGCAGCATAGTGGATGCGATTTATACAGAAAACATTCATGTGCTGTCATAAAAACAAAGTCAATAATTATTGTTAATTGTAACTGCAGAATCCAGCCATCCACTGAATTGTCATCCCCTGTTTTTGACTGGTTTGTGTTGCAGTCCTAATCACTGCAGGTATTCTGTGTAGATTCCTCTCTGTGTGTCCCTGCCTAAAGGTTGATAACCCCTTTAATGGAAATAATAACATTTAGATTCATGGAGCTGGTGTGCCACTGATTCTATTCTTATGTCCTGATTTAACATTGTGTCTTGGTTATCAAACCAGCAATGAGATGACTTTTGTACATAACAAACTCGGCAAGCTAATTTTTTTGTATTCATTTGGATATTTTACTGTAGGACTTCAAAGCCTTGTTTTAATGTTTACTTTCTTTAGTCTCCTGTAGTTTTTCAGCAGACAGTTTTACTAGACAGAGTAGGGCCCTGGGCAAAACTAAAAGTGGGGCCCAAAATAAAACTATTTTATGACCAGTCACAGTCGGTAAGAGGCTCCCTTTAGTATGATAGAACAAACTGTAATATGGGAGAATTTTATAGGAGAAAGATAATAGGGAGATTGATTGGCAGCACAGTGGTTAGTTGGTCAACATCTGCAAAGAGTTTGAATGTTCTCTGTGGGGTTCCTCCGGGTCCTCCAGTTTCCTCCCACACTTCAAAAAATTACTGGTAGGTTGAATGGATTGTGAGCCCCATGGGGACAGGGTCTGATATGGGAAGCTCTGTGCAGTGCTGTGTAATCTGTGTGCTATATAAATAATGGAATTATTATTTATAATTATTATAATAGAAGTTAAATATGAAAGATAATAGAGATTTCTAGATGCAGAACTATAAAGTAGATGATATATACAGTAGATGGATATGAGATAAATACAGTAGAAGAGAAATAGAAGACTGATTAATAAATAGAGAAAAAGCGAGTTATTAAAATGGTCAGATTATAGGAGATAAATAACTAGACGGATAGATATAGACAGGAGATAGATGATAGATATCTAGACAGGAGATAAATGATAAGCATCTTCACCCGGGAATTCAACCAAGGGGTATTAACCATTTCACCACCCGGCATTTCTGGATATTTTGTTGCGTTATTGACCAGAGCGATTTTTACAATTTTGACGTTTGAAAATAAAATTGAAATTACAGCAAAAATAAAGTAAACCCAACAAACCATATATTTTCTGCAAGCAGACAATTGCTCCATTTTCAAAATTGCATTAAAGAGTTTATAGACATGGGCGCCTTCGTGCAATTTTGTTTCAAACTGAAACATTTTATAGAAAATACTTAAAATTGACTTTGATGGCAAAAATTGTTCTCCAAACACAAAATATTTACCTTCACATCTCCTAAATGTAATAGATGGACTATGGTAGAGTTCACAAATGTCTCATATTGATATGTTCACATAAATAAATTCACATAATATCACTAAAACTGTAATAACTAGATATCTGCTTTTCAGCTAGAAATTTTAAGACAGTCACAAATATAATAATAAAACAGAATAAAAATATATAATTTTGAAAGCAGACAACCAGATGATGCATTTGGCAATTAACAATCAAAATTTCCTCCAAAATATGTACAAATCCAGAATACTTATATAAAGAAAACAAACTTTCTTAAAACAAAAGGGAACCTTAAATCCACAGGGGACACCAAACTATTTTTGCAGAAAATTGCACTGAGCATCACACAGATCTCTCATTATATGCTCCTTTCACAATGGTAACCCAAATAATTAACTATATAACCATAAACCTCTCTAATGAGATAATAAAAGTCACATTTAGATGCGCGCCATTGTATTAGCCGCACAATAACAGAACCCTCCGCGCTTCATAAGAATGAGAGTGAGAGCGTCATAACATAGGTGTAAAGAATGGAGGATGGTGTGAAATAAAAACTTTATTCCAGAACATGTGTGGGTTTTTGGTGTTACATATAACTTTATGGACATGTTCTGCTTGCGGTGTTATTATGTAGTCACATTAGGTGAAGAGGATCAAATGTTCATCGTATCAGTCAAAACTATCATGAAATAAAAGGTAATAAGAGAGAAAGTGTTTCTTAGATAGTTCAGGATAGGAGAGGGTTAAAAACATGAATATTAGTTGATATTACCCCTTATCACAATGTAGTAACATATAAAGTGTATATTTCCATTATCTGTGAGGTAGGCAGCAGCTCCTGTGTCTCTTAGTGTCAGGAAAACGGAAATATTAACTGTTAAACTGCCGCCTGGAGTGATTTTTATGTATAAAAATGGCACCTGATATTCTCACTTTAAACCTGAATATCTCTGGAACCATGGCACCTAGAAACAAAATTCAAGATTCATTTGAAAGAAGAGATTCTCCCCTATCAGGCAATTGGCCACTTTGCCTACCCCTCCCCCCAAGCAACTGTATACAATATATCTTGCACATTATCTGTCTGGTAAAACCATCTTGCAGGTTCCCTTTTAATGCTGGCAATGAACACTAGGGTTATAGCTGCCGATATTTGTGTCCTGGTAAAAACCCTTTGATCATGCTATGATCTGTATGGTTGAAAACTTTCCCTGGCTACAGTAGTATTGGTAAGTTTATCCCTCCCACCCACTACATTGGACCTCACACACAAAATGGTTTAAGTAGTTGTATACATATAAATGAGAAATTTTCCATCATCTAATGTCCTAGATGGACAGAAATACATAGATTTGTCTAAAGATCTCATTTCTTTTCTTTTTTTTTGGCACAGAAAAAGATATTTCTTTCCATGATTACTTTTTAATTACAAGTTTACCTATTGTTCCTTCATGTGAAAGAAACAATTCTCTAACAAATGACCGTCTTGGTAAAATAAAGTGAAGTATGAGAAGGTGTCTTAAAGTAATTACATTAGTTGGCAGATTGGCATAGGCAGCGGCGTTGTACTTTGTACCATAGGTTACACTTTGCATACTGCCTCAATTATTAAGCGATACCATTGTAATTATCCTGCGTGAATTAAATCTGCAGTTCTCGAAGAACCCATTGTTGAATGTATAAGTGCATATTGTGTTTGTAATGTTCACCAAGTATGCTTATTTCTTCTCTGCGCGTATCTATCTGACAAGGTTATTTTTATTATTTAGGAGCCTGTGAAGTAGCGGCATAGTTTCTGGGCTTTTGTTTCTTCAAAGTAAATATAACCTAGAATTAAAGCCCTGCAAGGCGGAAATACCTATTGCAAAGCAATATTGACAATAATTTCTCAATGCAAAACTTCCCAAATTATTACATTATTTGTTAGCATTTGATGTTGCTCAATAACAGTTCTTGGCCCTGAAAAATGGTGATTTGAGAAGTTATCACAGGAGATAATCCGTTGGAGATGTTCCCCACAACTTGTTCCCCTTTTCTATGTGATCGTCTGAATGGTGTTTTTAGGTAAACCTGCAGAACTGCCAGGCTGTTAACAGGAGAAAAAGCCATTATCAATAAGCACTTAATGGTGTAAATGCACAATATTTCTGGAATGTATACCTTTAAGTTCTGGTGACTGTGTGGATACATCAATATAATATTCATGCCTCAATACACATCTATTCCAGACCTGTGCAAAGGTTTGCATATGTTTTGATGTACTAACCAGCGGTCCCTAACTGTCTGGCTGTGACTTTTTAAACTTAGTGGTGAAAGCCAAAAAAAATAAAAAATCGGTTGCTCACCTTTCTTGTTCCTCTGCAGCAGTCTTCTTTTCTTCAGCATAACCAACATGGGAAGAGAAAAAGAACTGGACCGCACATCCACACATCACACAATGATCTAATGCCGCTAGGCTACATTATATAACGAACTCGAAGTTCTTAGTTACATTTTGATCAAATTGTATAAGCCCACCAACCACTTCACGGTGACCTCTTTATGGTGGGTCCCTACGCTATTTTGTGCAGCATCACATGGCGTCCACCCCCGCTGCAGCACAGCGCCGGCAAAGATTGTTAACCCCTTGAGATCTTCATAGTAATTGAATCAAAATGGCGGTGAAATTTAGAATAGTCAAATTGTTCCCTTATACGTTCATTTAGCACTAAAATTTACACATTTCCAAAATATAAAAAGAAAAAACCCACCATACAATTTGTTCTACAATTTCTCCTGAGTACAAAGACCCCCCAATTGTGGCCATTACTTGTGTTATGGGGGCACAGCGAGGCGCAGAAGGGAAGGAGCACCCTGCAGCTGCCAGGATTTTAGTTTCCTCATTGGCCCCTTTTGAAGGCTATAAAATTTTCAGATGGAACTGTAATGTGCAGTGGAGATGGCAGACACATGTGCCGAATGGAATGATTAACTTTACTGAAGGATTAATGGATACGGAAAATGACCATATAATGCAGATAATAATCTATCAGATAATGGGTTTGCTCTAGTCTCCCTGCAGGAATGTGGATCTTTCTTCAGTCGCATGCCTGCAGGACGGGAGACTCCCTCTCCGTCCACACTGTCCTAAGACCTCACCTGCAGACTGTTCTTTTCTGGTTCTTACCACCATAGTTCTGGGCCCAGCACTTTCTCTTCTTAATAGGGGCTTATTTCGTAGCCAGGAGCACAAAGTCACACAACCACTTCTGCCTCTTACTGGCTTCTCTGACCTCTCACACTGAATCTCTGTATAGAAACACATCTGGTGGTCATGCCTGAAAGTAGCAATGTGTCGTCACATATTGCCTTCTTTCTGTTCAAGGATCCTATATGCTGACACAGTATATTTGTATGGCTGCACACATACATATTGCGACAAATTGGAAACCCCTAATCTGTCACTGAGGCCAAGACCAGGGTCACCGAAATAATAACCATTGAGAAGATTTCTTATATTGGGGAAGGGCAGATAAATTGGTTACTCAAAACCCGGCGGACTATATTAAATTGCTGAGCTCTTCAACTGCCCTAAGACCATGAACCCCTTCCATGATGTCTTTTTACCATTCTCCTACCTGAAGAGGTATGCACCCTTCTGTCTCCCTCTTTCTCTCCTACACAACTGTTGACGGGTGGATTTCCAAACCATCTCGTCCTTATTCTCTATTTCCATTTTTGTTTTTTTCTCAATAATTATCTTAATCGTTACTGCAGGCATAACAAATTTTCTCCTAAGTGCCACTAACTTTCAAAGCTAAACCTCTGTAATGGGGAAATTGATATATGTATTTATACTCCTAATAAAAAACTTTGAAAGTAAAAATACATATTTTTTTATTTTTGCATTCACAGAGATGTATGAGGGCTTGTTTTCTTCTTAACAAATTGTACTCCATAGTGACAGTGTTTGATACTCCATGCTGTGTATTTATAAGCTGCATAGAAATCCAAATGCAGTTAAATTAACAAAAAAAACCCCACATTTGTGCTATTTGTACTCCTGACGCGCGGTCCATCGCAGACTTCATGGCGTCAGCCACACGCTGACATTCTAATGTGTGTCAGTGCCGCGATGTATGTAAGAGGACCTGCCGGGGGGGGGGGGGGGGGTCATAGGATTGGGGGGGCGTTGGAATACTAATACTGAAAGGTGACTTTAAGGACAACAGAGAAAGGAAAACCTGGGAGTTCAAACTGATGATGACCTTCCAGTCACTGACACAAGGGCTCAATATTGCACCTGGCTTTATGGCCCATTACATGGACTCGCTTCAATCCCCACAAGAGACTAACTCCAGACCCCTGCCATCCTAGCTCCCCACCCCCTGCCCATCACCCTTCTCTGTGTAACATAACCTCTAGTTTTATTGCCCCAGCAATAGTGTTCATTTGTATCCATGCCAGAAGAAGGGGCCTGTGTGCCCTGAAAGCTTACACCAAATATAATTTTTCTGGTTAGCCAATAAAGGTATCATTCCTTAAGCACTTTTGTAGTTTTTACACAAAAGTATTTACATCAGATTTTTGATTAAAAGTTTAAGAAGGCGTGCAAATCAAGATCTTCCACAAATCATTAGATTGTTACTGGCCTCATTTAAATAAAGAATAAAGTTAACAAAAGATAATAGATTTTTGACAAGACAAAAATATATAGCCCGGGTTGACACCTAGGAGGATAAATGGTCCCCTGAAATAGGATCCTTGCAGGGCAAAGATTGGTCTCGAATTTTGGGGGATATTAAGAGAATAATAACTATTCCAACTCACAGATCTATCCAATTTATAATATTACATAGAGCTTACTACGAAAATGTATCATCAGAGATCATCTAAATATAATAGGTGCGATATGGATGGAGCAGAGAATATGCATATATTCTGGTCCTGCCCAAAAATAAAAGAGTATTGGACAAAGTCATTGATTAAATTGGTAAGTTGTGTGATGTTGATGCAGAACTTGATATTAACTTGGGAGGAGAGGGGGGGAAGGGACGAAGTGAGAAGGTGTGTTTTTTTAAAAAAATTTTTTAGGGTGGGGTGGGTTAGAAAGGGGCATAATAAAAAATAAGCTATCCCATCTGTTGGATTGGAATTTTGTTCCAGGTATAATCTATTTTAAGTATATTAAAAGACTTCTGTTAAAAAGTAAAATGACAAAATGACATGGAAAGACTTAAATTTATGTTATATGTTAATTTTTTATTAATGCTGTTATATAAAAAGAGATTGAATAAAGATATTTATTAAAAAAAAGTTACTATATGTGAAGTTGTTTCAAAGATATTGGGGGCAATTTATTAAGGACCCGATTCGCATTTTCCTGACGTGTTACCCGAATATTTCCGATTTGTGCCGATTTTCCCCTTTATTGCCCCGGGTTTTTGGCGCACGCAATCAGACTGTGGTGCATCGGCGCTGGCATGCACGCGACGGAAATCGGGGGGCGTGGCCGAACGATAACCCGACGTATTCGTAAAAACCGCCGCAATTTAAAAAAAAAAAACAGTGTCGCGGAACACGCTCTTACCTTCACCAGGTATAGGATTGTGCAGTCTGGCGTAACTCAGAGAACTTCAGCACAGCAGCGACATCTGGTGGACGTCGGAGGAACTGCCTTAGTGAATTGCCGGAAGACCCGAATCCACCACAGAGAACGCGCCGCTGGATCGCGAATGGACCGGGTAAGTAAATCTGCCCCATTGTCATATAAAGAAGAGCATAACAGAAGTGCAAAAATTAACCAGGACATTAAGATACAAATGACCCTTTGTCATAAAAGGGTTCACATTACCAACTGTACCCCAAAGTCTCAATAAGTATAAGTAATAAGTAAATGACTACAGCAATATCGAGGTCTTGTAAATGAATGTTCTGCTTACCTTTGTAGTGTAAATACAAAGTGTCATTGAGATATGGTGTCACATATAATTTTTGTTGCTTGCATAGTTCTCTTAGATATTGTTTGGTTAACCTAGAACAAGGAAAATATTTTCATTTATTATTTACTCAAAAAGAACAGAAAAGTCACTGAAACTAAATAGTCTTCAGAAGTTTCAGAGTTTAACTCCATCAATCACTATCACACTAAATCTATCAATATAAAGCAAGATATTTCAGGTTATTTATGTTCCTCTTCTTCAGAAAGGTGTGTATGTGTTTGTTTTTGTTCATTGTTACTTAGGGTCACTGCCTTTTTCTCTAGAATTTGTAGATGGAGGGAAGTTTCTAGGTACTCTGTTGTACAGAAAAAAACCCTCTTTGTTTCATTGTAGCCAATTGGTAAGATTGTTTGTTATCATTAATGTACACTCTGCACGCATCTTGACAAAAAACAGAAATGTTTAATAAATTAAAGCAAAAATATTTACAGGAAAAACTGAAATATCCATTGTCAAGTATTAAGACCCTTTGCTGTGATAATCATATTTAACGCACATGCTGTTCATTTCCTTTTGATCTTCCTTGAGATGGTTCTACTCCTTCATTGGAGTCCAGCTGTGTTAAATTAAACTGATTGGAATGATTAGGAAAGACATACACCTGTCTATATAAGACCTCACAGCTCATAGTGCATCTCAGTGCACATGAGTATCATGAGGTCGAAGGAACTGCCCAAAGAGCTCAGAGACAAAATTGTGGCAAGACACAGATCGGGCCAAGGTTACAAAATAATTTCTGCAGCTCTCAAGATTCCTAAGAGCAGAGTATCCTCCATAACCATTAAATGGAGGAGGTTTGGGATGGCCACAACACATCCTCATCCTGGATGTTCAGTGAAACTAAGCAATCACTGAAGAAATCGTTGGTGTAACAGTTAAAAGAGTTAATTTTAAGTGGTGTGTGTAGAGAACACCACTGCTCATTACCTGCCAAACACAATCTCAACAGTGAAACATGGTGATGGCAGCATCATGCTATGGGGGGCAGGGACAGAGTAACTGGTTGCAATTAAAGGAAAGATAAATGTGGCCAAGTACAGGTATATCCTAGATGAAAACCTCTTCCGGAGTGCTGTGGACCTCAGACTGGGCCGAAGGTTGACCTTCCAACAAGACAATGACCACAAGCACACAGCTAAAATAACAAAGCAGTGGCTTCAGATTAACTCTGTGACCATTATTGACTGGCCCAGCCAGAGCCCTGACCTAAACCCAATTGAGCATCTCTGGAGAGACAAAAACTTGTTGCATCCTCCCAAGAAGACTCATGGTTCTACCAGTTTAAAATGTGCTTCTACTCAGTACTGAGCAAAGGGTCTGAATACTTATGACCATGTGATATTTCAGTTTTTCTTGTTTAAAAAAATATCTACATTTTAGCTTTTTCTGGGAAGATGGGTGCAGTGTGTACATTAATGTGCAAAAATAAATCTTACCATTTGGCTGTAATGAAACAAGGAGTGAAAAATGTAAAGGGGTCTGAATACTATCTGTATCTGCTGTACATATATACAGTATCCCAATTGATTTTACATGTGTACAGAGCCCTCTAATTTACATACCAGCTCAATTCCCCCAGTATATAGATAGCCAGAACACTGCCCCCAAGTAAATTGGCAGCCAGCACACAGCCCCCCAATATATAGGTAGTGAGCACACAGCCCCCCAATATATAGGTAGCCAGCACACTGTCCCCCAATATATAGGTAGCCAGCACACTGTCCCCCAACATATAGGTAGCCAGCACATTGCCCCCAATATATAGGTAGCCAGCACAATGCCCTCCAGTAAATAGGTAGCCAGCACACTGCCCCCCGGGATATAGGTAGCCAGCACACTGCCCCCCAGTATATATGTAGCCAGTACACTGCCCCCCCAGTATATATGTAGCCAGCACACTGCCCCCCCAGTAAATAGGTATCCCTGATATGGCCCTGAGTATATTCACATTATAACAATCACTAATTCTAGTTTCTAACATCTGAACTAAACTCAATTCACAAATTTGATATGGTTTCAGAGAGAAAACACAGTAAATCTATCAATCACCGTAGTAAAATATTTCAGGTATTTTTAGGACATTTTCTTCAGAAAGGTGTGCGTGGGTTTGTTGTGTGTTCAGAGTTACCTGGGGCCACTGTCTTTTTCTTTAGAACTTGTAGAGCGGGTGAATTGCTTGTCATCCCTAGTTTCTGTATGGTCTTGGGTTTCAGCTTTAAGCAATGAGAAATAAACAAATTATACACTTTTTACAAAATGAAGATGTTTTATTCCAGTAAACCTTTCTTCCATCTATCTCATTTGGCACCCTAAAGGTGTCGTCCAAACAAAAAGCCCAATGCCCTCCAGCAGCTGTGACAGTTGGACTTTCCCCACAAGTCTTTTGTGGCTCAGCAGTTACACACTGCCATGTGCATGAACCCATAAAAGCAAATGGGGATGTTTGCTAGCTGTTAAAGCTATGGCTAACACCTCCAAAATTGATCTTCACCTGCATGTAGACTTAACCCTCTTATCACCAAGGAACTTATCCAGTACGTCCTCACAAGGTGTATCCTAGCTTCTGGCAGCCATACCTTGGTGAGACCTAGAATCTCCTCTTTCATTTGAGATCAGAATTATGTTTCTAAGCACCGGAAATATTAATGCGTAAAGTGAAATTTGGGGGTGCGATCTTCAATTGCAAATCACAATCTCGACTCCAGATCACCAGAATTGTGATTGACATTATCCGTTGCTAATTTTTGGAAAGGGATAACATGAACAATCAGAGAGCACACTTGTTTTCCTTATCTCATCCATGAAAATGCTTTTGCATATTTCCCAAAATCCCCCAATAGATTGTCAATGGATGTAAGTCTCCACACGTCTTTATATGTATCTGTAAGGAGAGCTCTTACTTCCCGACCCTTGTCAATAGCCTCTCACTCAGCTAAACCAGTTCCCGACATTGTACTGATGAGATGCAAAGACAGCACTGTCATTTATAAACGATGAGCAGATTTTTGATAATTTCAGTTTTCATGATTTTTTGACATGTTATACATGTGCACATATAACTATGTGGTATCTATTAACTCTATTTTCTGTTTGGGGTACATTGTTTGCAATTTTTATAAAATTTTACACTTTGAATCAAAATTACATGAAGGTTCTTATATCTATAAACTCCTTAATGCAATTTTGAAAATGGTACATGTGTCTGCATTCAGAAAGTATATAATTCTATATTTTGTAATTTTAGTTTTATTTGTATACGTCAAAAGTGCAAAAATTGCTCAAATTTCCATAAATGCATGGCAGGGAAAGAGTTATTCTGATATTACGAGCACAGTTCTGGGTAATAAAAAGGCCCAATATATGGGAATGACTCATCTCAGGAAAAAATTAGTCAGGCTGAGAGGCTGGAGGGGGAACGTTCATTTAGACACCTATATATTGAGTTCTATAGTACCTATAAGCATAGTATTAGATTGCTGATTAGAATCTCAGTTTTCAAATTGTGTCTGGTGACAGATTGCGCAGGTTTTCCTACCACACGCCTGTGCACTACAGCTAGGTGGATGGTAACTATTTAATAGCGTAAATCTATGCTACTTGGTCATTTCTTAGCCCATTACTAGCCCCATGACCTGCTCACACTGTTTTACTGCACAAATTAATAGATTGTATTACACTGCCACTCAGTGAGCAGTTGATGTAGTGCATCCTCTTTCAGTGGTTTGTTTTCCATCCTTTTTTGAAGCTCTATGTGTTTGAGTTTATTTTATTTACATTTTTTTCTTACGCATTTTATTCTAAAGAACATTTGATAATATTTGTATATTTTAATGGTTTAGCATTTCGTTGTATATTCTAAGTTTCTATACTCCCCGAATAACCCCACACACGTGCATGATGCGCGACCTCATTCATAAGGTGCATATTGGATATAACTAATAATTGACATAATATCTTATCCATTTTTGAAAAGAGACTTGAAAAGGGAAGCGATCATATGATTGGTGTATGCGGGAGTCATTGTCACTTACCGGGCAGCGGCCAGTCTCCTGCACGTGTCTCCTGTGGGCCCCCGTAGCAGTGCTTCTCCAGGCTGCTGACCTCTTCCACCCGCTGCTCTGCATCAGATCCCTGTGCTGCTGTCGGCTGCATGTCACACACACAAAGCTTTGTGATCCTGAGCAGCAACGAACACCGAGCAGTGAGGTCCCCGAAACTGTCTGCAAGAGTCAGCGCGTCCTCCGTAACCATGGAAACTACCTGCACCTATCCCATCCGCCACTGCGGACCCGAAGCGTCTTCCTTAGTAACGTCATCTTCCTTGGTAACGGCATGGTGAAGGATAGCCTTCTAGCTCCTCCCTCCGGAAGTGACGTTGTTCTTAGGCTACCCGCGTATTTGAAGATCGGAGATGTTGCTCACTTGTTGAGTCAGTTGGAGTATTTATACCCGAGAGCTAGAAAGTGGCGTGTCCCGCATTGTGTCGGCACAAAGGAGATGGCGCCTCGAGTCTCCGCTCCAGCTGCATATATCTCCCGCGGTAGCGAGTCCCTTGTTCAGATACATCACGGTGCTGAAATATCTTCTTAATGTGCAGGTCTTTTTTAAAGGGATTGTCCGGGAATACATTTTTTTATATACGGCCGGAGGAGCTGTAAAACAAATGAAGACCTTATTCTCTCCGCCCTCCCATTCGGCGCCGCCTGTTATTGCTGGCTCTCTGTATACAGGTGGTGCCGTCCCGACCACAGCGCCTCAAACTGATCCAAACAGAGGGGCAGTGCCGCAGCTGAACGGGAGCATCTGCTGTTTATTATTCATAAAGCCACCCCGCAGCCATATTAAAAGATACATGTACACCTGGACAGCCCCTTTAAGCATGTGGGAATGTCTCAGCATGCTCAACTCTTGCAGTAGATGCTCCAGAGAAACCCCTCTCCTTTTCCCCATTAAAGGGAATCCACCACCAGGATGAAGGATTGTAAACCAAGCACACTGACATACTGGTGTGTGCCCCCTCTGGCAGCATCTGCTCTTTTTTAAGCTTCCTATTCCCTGCGATCTTAAAGGAAAAAAAGAGGACCTACACTACCCCAAAGTAAATGAATAGGATTGTACATATGTCCACAAAACAAACAAGCCACTAACATATGAAAAATCACTACCACAGATCAATGTACGACCATGTGCCTACAAATATGAGTCATGAAACATAACAGGTACACAAGTCAGATCCCTGGTATAAGTTACAGGTCATATAGTGGCAAGCATGAGTCAAAGAGTCACAGCATTAGCTGTGGGTAGTGAATGTGTTGGAGGTGGAGGGCTCCCCACTTCCTCTATGTTCTGTGCGCGCATATGCATATGTGCAGAACTCCGGCTTCTGGGACGAGTGCACGGACCTCCTTGTAGCTGTGCGCTGAAGATGTCTGGGTAGGAGGATCAAAGAGGCTACTGTGGCGTGCCTTAGCCGCACCGTGTGGCCTCAGCTCCGGCTGTAGTTTTGTGTTACTTTACTGTGAATTTTTCTTTTATTCCATATTTCTATTGTATTCTCCATTAGCACGGTGGACTTCATAAGTGGAAATATTACACAGTGTGCATCCTGTGCCATATATGCTTTCCTTGAACAGCCGTTCGAGGGGGAATACTGCTGTGTGGGATGTGTTAAAATTGCTCATCTGGATCTAAATGAGCAAGTATCAAGGCTGAGAGCAATAGACAATATGGAGCGAAGTTTGCTGCTTCTGGAGCACAAACTCTGGGGAAGATGGGTGTGGGGATGGAAGTATGGAGGTGCAGAGTGAGGGGGCAGCTAGCTGGGTAACATGTAGAAGGGGGGTAGAGGAAAGAGTTGCAGGGACCCTAGTCCTGATTGTGTGCACCCCAATAAGTTTGCCAGGCTGGTGGATGAGGGGGATATCAGCTCTGGGTTAGTAATGCTGCAGCAAGATATGGCCTCAAGCAACCAGGGGAATGTCTGCTCCAGTAAGAAGGGTAGTGGGAGCACAGGCAAGGTCAGAGAGGTGTTGGTAATGGGAGATTCGATTATTAGGGGAACAAACTGGGCAATCCGTCACAAAGACCGTGCATACCGAACAGTGTGTTGTTTGCTGGGTGCTCTCGGGTTCAGCATGTTGTGGATCAGGTTGACAGATTACTGGGAGGGGATGGTGAGGATCCACCAGTCATGGTAGACATTGGCACTAACGACAAAGTAAGAGGTAGGTGGAAGGTCCTTATAATGATTTCAGGGATTTAGGCCATAAGCTCAGGGCAAGGACCTCAAAGGTAGTTTTCTCTGAAATACTACCCGTACCACGGGCCATAACAGAAAGGCAGCGGGGGATCAGGGAGGTAAATAAAAGTTGGTGTAGGAATGGGGAGGGTGCAGCTGTTTTGGGGGAAAAATGGCTAGAAGGTTGGAGGAGTGTTTAAACTAGAGACTTGGGGGGGGGGGGGCAACTACACTTGTACAGTGTAGATAGGGATCTGGGAAGAGTCATAGTCTATAGGGGCGGAAGAATGGCTGGGATAAGATTGTTGAATAAGAACAAAAGGAACAGGGAACACCATAGAAAGTGTATGTACACAAATGCCAGAAGCCTCACAAACAAAATGGAGGAACTGGAACTCAAATATGATATAGTGGGTATCATCGAGACATGGCTGGACAGTAGCTATGACTGGGCTGTTACTATGGATGGTTATAGTCTTTTTTAGAAATGATTGTGTAATTAAAAAAGGTGGAGGGGTTTCTTTATATGTGAAATCTTGCCTCAAGCATGTCCTGCGAGATGACATCGGTGACGCAAATGAAAATGTGGAGACTCTATGTGTGGAGATAAGGGGAGGGGGAAAAAATTAAATATTACTAGGGGTTTGTTATAAGGCTCCAAATATAATGGAGGCAGCAGAGGAAATGCTGATAAGTGAAATGGATGCAACTTCAAAGCATAGTGAAGAACTTATCATGGGGGATTTCAATTACCCAGATATTGACTGGGGGCAGAAGGTAGCAGATTTTTGTCGACAACAAAAACAATTACTTGTCGCAACTAGTCCTGGAGCCAACAAGAGGGGGTGCACTGCTGGACCTTATCCTAACCAATAGACCTGACAGGGTATGAAAATTACAGGTTAGGGGGAATAGTGATCATAATATCATTGATTTTGTATTACGCTTTACTAAGGGTAATAGTGGAGGGGCAACGAACACTCTAAACTTAAGGAGGGCAAATTTTCAGCAACTAAAGGAAGACCTTATAGACATAAACTGGGACATTGGGGCACATTTACTTACCCGGTCCTGTCGCGATCCAGCGGCGTGTTTTCCGTCGAGGATTTCTTGTCTTCTGGCGATTCACTAAGGTAGTACACCCGATGTCCACCAGGTGTCGCTGCTCCGCCGAGGTCCGCCAGAGTTCACCATCCTATCCTGGGTAAGTGCGTGTCAAGCGACACATTTTTATTTTATTTTTTTTAAAAAACCTAATTTTTTTCCGAATCCGTCAGGTTTCCCGACGGGCCCCCCCCCCCCCGATTTCCGTTGCATGCATGTCGGCACCAATGTGCCACAATCTGAACACGTGCACCAAAAACCCGGGGCAATTCAGGGAAAAACTGCGCAAATCGGTAATATTCAGGAAACCCGAGGAAAAATTGCGATTCGGGCCCTTAGAAAATAATCTCTAATGTTCTCAAAGTCAAAAAAGTACTGTGAGTAACACATACCATAAGGGAATACAAGAAAAAGCCAATGTGGCTAACTAGTCTTGTAAGGAAAGCAATAAGCGAGAAAGATAAGGTGTTTAAGGTGCTAAAACGCAAAGGTGACAATGAGGCATTACACGATTATATAGAGAAAAATAAATCCTGCAAAAAGCAGATAAAGGCTGCAAAAATAGAAAATAAGTGATAAAAGTGATAAGAAACAAAAAATGTAGAGTTTAGGCAATCTTAGGAATAACATGGGGGTCATGGTGGAAGGAGATGAGGAAAGGGCCAATCTATTGAATGATGCCGTCTTTACCCAGGAAAATCCCCTGGTTGAAGACACAATGAGGAATGATGTAAATTCTCTTTGGAATGTCAATGTTTTACCCAGGAAGAGGTACTACGCCGCCTCGCAACCACTAAGATAGATAAATCACCAGGGCCAGGTGACATACACCCCCAGGTTCTACATGAACAATATACCGTGATAGTGTTATTTTTAATATTTGAAGACTGGTTATGTTCCACAGGACTGGTGCATAGCAAATGTGGTACCAATATACAACAAAGGATCAAAAAGCGATCCTGGAAACTTCAGACCTGTGAGTCTTACTTCTGTGGTGGGGAAAATATTTGAGGGTTTTGTTCGAGATGCTATCCTGGAGTATCTCACTGTACATAACCTTATAACCCAGCGTCAGCATGGGTTTATAAGAGATCGGTCCTGTCAGACTAATCTGATTGGCTTCTATGAGGAAATAAGTTGCAGACTGGATCTGGGTGACGCTAATGTTTTCATACATTTACAAAAATTAAAACCTCCTGTACAACAATTTTTTGGGAGTAGCTTCAAATGTATATTTTTTATTTGGGATACACTGCAATATAAAGTAATCCTCAATTCTGAACTATTTCAAAACTTGGAGCATTTTTGACTTTGTATCATCTTTTTATCAATCTTTGATCCTCCTATTTAGTATGACTGACATTATGGCCCTACAATGTCAGGATACCACAAGCCCAGTCTGAGAAACAGATTTTATTTCCATGAATCCGGACTGTTTTTTAACTTTTTTCCTTTTAGCATGTGCACACAATTATTTATCTATTCTATGCTATATTATGGAGGTTTCTAGAATTTATATGATCATAAATCTGATGAGACCTGAGCATTTTAATTTTTTATGTAGATTTGATTTATTGGTAGTAGTAAAATAGTACTCAGCATTTCTACCTATTATTTCTTTTGTTTGCAGTCTGTTTGACACCCGGACACAAACTTGCACCAGATCTACTAATTTTCTGTTGTACACCCAGATATTAAAGGGGTTTTCCCACGAAAGTAAATTCTCACACTCAATCCCCTAGTGATTTTTACACAATAAAGATCATTTTACTCAGTGTTATTGCTGTTTTAGCTCCTATCACTCTCTATGCTGCTCAGTGCAAAATCCCAAGGTGTGGGCGGGACCTCCCTAGCTGACACATTATGACCCATCTAGTTTTTGTAAGGTGTCAATCTGGTTAGATTATCAGGTAACAGGTGTAAACAAACATTCATCTTATATTGTACTAACACACTGAAACATACAGAGAGAGATGAGACACATCAGAGATCATGAGATCCATTGGGTGCTTATTACAGAGTCAGCACTGCTTCATCTCTGAACTCAGTCTCACAGATATGTGGCTACCTCCCCCTTTCCCCGGATCACTTATCTCCTTGTAGCTTGTAGCCTGCAGGAAGTGAATCATTGTATGTGCCAGTGTGATCTCCGTGATAGGACTGCAGGGGGCGTGGCTACAGGCAAAAGACACAGAAATCTCATCTGCACGATCTCACACAAAAAGCAAGATGGCTCCTGACCCTAAGTCTGAAGTTACAGGGTCGGATCTAGGGGCAACTGAAATTGTGTACAGCAGAACTTATACGAGGGCGGTTCAATAAGTACCCGTATTTGACGTCATAGGGCGCCTGAGGTAAGTTTGTGTTATCGTTGCGTGCTGGCATCTATCAAACGACAGCAAAACAAATTGCAGACTGATTGATTGGTTAGTTTGGATTAGGCAGCCATTTGAGTAAGACTTGTTTTGTGATTTTCGCTATGATGGAAAAAGAGCAGTATCGTTCAGTAGTTCGCTTTTTGTTTATCTAACCACAGTTAGATATTGGTTCAATGAATTTAAACATGGGCGAACATCCGTTTTTGATGAGGAGTGACCAGGACCCCCGGCAGAAGTGGTTACCGAGGAAATCATTCAAAAACACCACAACATGATACTCTCTGATCAAAGTAGCAAGTAGGTGTGTTGACCGAAACAGCAATTAATATTTTACATGATAAGTTGGCGATAAAAAAATTGTCGGCCCAATGGGTACCGTGATTGCTCATGGTGGACAACAAGCGGATACAGCTGTTAACTTCGAAGCAGTGTTTGGAGCAATTTAAGCGAGATCCGCTTTGTCCATTACACACCAGAAACGAAGCAACAATCAAAACAATGGATTTCTCTCGGTGAATTTGCTCGAAAGAAGGCGAAGACGGTCCCATGGGTCGGAAAGGTCATGGCGACGATTCTTTGAAATGCGAACAGTGTCATCCTCACCTCAACGATCACTAGACAATATTAGAGTGAGTTATTGAACTGCTTCGACAAAAAATTGAAGGAGACACGGCCACTTTTGGCAAAAAAGATGGTTCTGTTTCAACATGATAACACCAGCACATTCATCCGGAGTTGTCGCCGCCAATCTGCATGAATTGCGTTATGAATTGCTCCCACACCCCCCGTTTCCACCTGATTGGCCTCCCTGCGACTTTTTCTTGTTCCCTAACATGAAGAAATGGCTTGCAGGAAATTTTTTTTAGCTCAAATGAGGAAGTCATTGCCGAGACAGAGGCGTATTTTGGAGAGTTCAAGACATCCTATTTTTTGGAGGGGTTAAAAAAATGTCAGGAATCTTGGGAGAAGTGTATCTTTCTAAAAGGAGATTATGTTGAAAAATAAAAAAAAAATGTAGGAAAAAATTGTCTTCATTTTTAATACAGGTGCTTATTGAACCGCCCTCATAGAGACAGGTTGGACTTATGTCTGAAATGCTGCATTTTTTGATGTGCTGAGTACATATAAGAAACTTAACCCTTTAAGGTTTCAGTGCTGATACAATGTTTTCTGCTTTTTCTAGGTTGTGTCTCCTGTTTTTCAGCACCCTTTTATATCAGGCGATACGAACATTTCTACATTATATTCTATCTTTTTTCTAGTATGGATTTTTTGGCAGTTTCTATTGAAACACCTGATGAAGCTTCCAGCCTATAGAAAGACAAGAATCTGAAAACATATCAGAAAAGAATATATTATTGGAAAATTTCATATGTAAAAGACTAAAACACATGTGGGAAATCAAAACCCTTAACCATTATATAAAAAAACGATATAGTACCTAAAGGTCTCAAACTGATTAACAATCCAGCTGAAGATTTGGGAGAAGAGAAATTTGATGAAAAATGGAATGCCGCACTACACACATACTCAAAGAATATGATGTCATTGATCAAAAGATCCCTCGTTCAAGCTTACATGTCAGTCAAAGTTAAAAAAAAAGTTCAAAGTTTTTTTTAAATAAAATTAAATAATAAAAAAAGTGAAAGTCCCCCCAAGCACCACAATTCCCTATACACAAGTAATAAAGTACAAAAAATCTAAACCACAAGAAAACCACACTTATTTGGTATCGGTGCATCCGGAACAATCTGTACAATAAATCATACTCATAACTGGACCCGCTCGGTGAACGCTGTAAAAAAAAAAAAAAAGCAAAAAACTTGCCAAAAATCTACATTTTTTTAATCAAATTGCTGTCCAAAAATGTTCTAAAAAGTGATCCAAAAAAGTTACAAGCACCAAAATAATACCACTGAAAAGAACAACTGCTTACGCAAAACATAAGCCCACAACCAGCTCAGTCAACCAAAAAATACTAAAGCGCTCATCACCATAGGAATATACGGCGCCGAATTCTGTTGAAAGATAGGACATGTCCTATCTTTCTCCGGCTACGGAATGGTGCCGCACGTATGCGGCACCGTACCACTCCAGTACTGTGCCATGAGGCCATTGAAGTGTATGGGGGCGTATATACGTCCCCCATACGTTCGTGTGAATGTAGCCTTAGGGTTAAAGGACTTCAGTTTGAGGGACCTTAGCAGGTAACTGATGTTTTTGTTTGGGGTACTTTTTCTGTCAATTCTTTTCTTCCATATTTTCTATTGTATTCCCCATTAGTACAATGGACATCATAAGTGGCAGTGCTACAAAGTGTACATCCTGTGCCATGTATGCTTTCCTTGAACAACCGTTTGAGGGTGATGCCACACATGGCGTTTCTGGTCCGTTTTAAAACATCCGTTTTCAGTCCGTTTTGGGCTGTTTACCATGCATTTGGCTGCTTACAACCTATTTATCTATTAAGATAATTGGGAAAAACGGACCAAAAATGCCATGTGTGGCATCACCCTGAGGGGGCATACTGCTGTGTGGAATGTGTGAAAATTGCTCATCTGGAAGTTTAGGTTCTGGATCAAAATGAGCAAGTTTCAAGGCTGAGAGCAATTGACAATATGGAGCGAAGTTTGCTGCTGGTGCAGCACAAACTCTCTGGGGGAAGATGGGTGTGGGGATGGAAGTATGGAGGTGCAGAGTGAGTGGGCAGCTAGTTGGGTAACATGTAAAAGGCGGACGCGCCTTTGGCGCACGCGATCAGATTGTGTCGCATCCGCGTCTGCTTACACGCAACGGAAATTGGGGGTGTGGCCGTCGGAAAACCCGACGTATTCGGAAAAAACGTGGTATTTAAAAAAGAATTTGTTTCGCTTGACACACACTTACATGCACCGAGGAGAAGGTGAACTCCGGCAGACCTCGGCTCAGCAGCGACACCTGGTGGACATCGGGCACATGGACCTGAATCCTCGTCGGAGAACACGCCGCTGGATCGTGACTGGACGGGGGAAGTAAATGAGCCCCAGTGTGTTGTTTGCTGGGTGCTCAGGTTCGGCATGTTGCGGATCGTGTTGACAGATTACTGGGAAGTACACAACCAAAGGAAATACTGGGCACAATCCAGTTCCAATAGAGTGCCAGTAGTCGTATGCCTTCGGAGGCGTCCTACGATATGAGGCCTCAGTAGCCGGACAGCATAGGTGGTGCTCAGCTATCAACAGGATTTCAGGAACTGCTGATAAGTCAAATGGATGTGACTTTAAAGCATGGGGAAGTACTTATCATGGGGGATTTCAGTTACCCCAATATTGACTGGGGGGCAGAAAACTGCAGGTCCTTCAAAGGTAGCATGTTTTTGTCAACAACAAAAGACAATTACCTGTTGCAACTAGTCCTGGAGCCACCAAGAGAGGGGGGGAGGGTGAAGCACTGCTGGACGTTATCCTAACGAACAGACCTGACAGGGTATCAAAATTACATTTTGGGGGGAACCTGGGTGATTGTGACCACAGTGTCATTGATTTTGTATTAAACTTTACTAGAGACAGAGAAATATTGCCAAGGAGAGCAAAAACAATCCCAACTTATATAAATGATAAAAAGCTAAAAACGGAGAGCGTGAGTCCTCTGAGGAATAACCTGGGGGTCATGGTGGAAGGAGATGAGGAAAGGGCCAATCTACTGAAAGTCGCCTTCTTAACTGTCTTTACCCAGGAAATCCCCTGGTGGATGGCATGATGAGGATGATGTAAATTCTCTTTGGAATTTCAACAGGAAGATGTACAGCACGGCCTAACAAAAAACACTAAGATAGACAAATCACCGATCATTATAGATTCTCATGATAAGGACATAGTATATTGTGAACAGTTTTGGGCACCATAGTATAAAAAGGACACGGGTATAAAACTGGAACGGGTGCAGAGGAGAGCAACCAGGATTATTAGGGGGGTGGGGACTAGAATTTTTATACGTAGGCCCAGGACAAGGGGGCATCCTCTACTTCTAGAGGAGAGGCGGTTCTACTATCGTTATAGACATAGGTTCTTTATGTAAGAGCAGTGAGACTATGGAACTCTCTGCTGCAGGAGGTTGTTATGGCGGACTTTAGGTACATGTTCAAGAGGGGCCTGGATGCCTTTCTGGAGAGCAAAAATATCATGGGTTATGGGGAATAAACATTTGTTTAATTCTTAAAGGATGGAATTTTTCCAGCCTTTTATACTATGATACTATGAAGACAAGGGTGAGTGCCTTTCTTCTACGTTGGGCTTTTTTGGTGTGTGAATTGACCACAGCCTAGTCGGAGATAATGCGCACGTTTCTTCCATGGATGATATAAATGATCATAGTAGAAGATTTAAAATCTCTGACAGACTTTCATCCTAAGCAGTGCCATTTACATACATACTGATGGTGATGTGTATAATAAAGCCCCACAGGAAGAATGTGCCAACAGGATGTTATGCCTCTAAGTATTTTTCTATTTCAAATGGCACTAGTAAGGGGTACACCCTGTACCACTTACTTTTGTGTTAGTTATGGAACCATTAGAACCAAATTTGTTCCATCAATACGGAGTTGAAAAATGTGAATTTCAAGGTCCAGGAATGCAGAATTCAAAAATGTGAAATTGAAGGGTCGGGAATGTTATATTGCAAAAAGTTGTAGTTGACGTTCCAGGAATACAGAAATTATTCAGACACTGGCAAAATGATTGTTTGTTTATATTTATAAATGTTGGGATGTCCTCGTTGGTTTTAGACAAGTGGATCCTCTTCTTGGTGTTGACACCACCAGCTGTGCTGAGCACACAAGCTGCAGGGCAGGGCAGTTCTGACCATGTGTCCTATTTTCCTATCCACAATTTGAACAGGAAGTGCCAGGAGATGTGTGGACAGGTAATCCTCCACCATTTGATCGGACCCCAGCACTTCCATAGCAGCGATCGGTGCCCCCCGAAAACGGTTGGGGGGGGCGATCGTGGGGGAAAGACCCCCCAGAGACATGTTAGATGCCGCGGTCGTGCTGACCGCGGCATTTAACGGGTTACACACCCGCGATCGGAGCCCACTCCGACCGCGGGTGTTACACTGGGGTGCCGGCTATTAGTTACAGCCGGCACCCCGTGTTTCCCGATGCCGGTTCGGCTCTGATCCGAGCCGGCATAAGCGCCATGGCGGATATATCCGCCACTGAGCGCTAAGTCACTGCGCTCCGTGGCGGATATATCCGCCACGGAGCGTGAAGGGGTTAAAATAGCTACGCTTGCACTTCTATTCCCACCCACAGACCAGTAGCATCACTCATCCCTAGGGGAAATATTGAAATAGCACTCCTGCAGGCAAATAATATCAACACTATAACCTTTTGAGGATATTAAGAATAGCTGCTCTTCAAAATCTGGAACCTATTCTCCTAATCATTCTCAGAGCGAGAAATGACTGACCAACTCTAAATTTCTCACATCCCCATCATCCAAAAACTTGACAACAGGCAAGCCAGGAGAAGAAATCCCTCCTGGGCTCCCAGAAACCGGAACACTGAACTGAACGGAATCATCCGAGTCACTTACAAAGTCTGAGAAATGTCCCATACAAGGTATCCCAATATCCCCTTCCCCCTGATCAGAGACCTCACCAGCCATTGTTTCCATATCAGGGACATCGAGGATGACCTCATGCGACAGAGCAGGCGTAACTTCCATGCTAGAGGGCCCCTCTCCACCACCATCAGAAGGGGGCTCAGCAACTGCACTTTCCACAAGCTTTTGGACAATTGGGGTAACTTGTAAACCACCAGATTTTGCTGAGGTACCCCCACACTTTCCAACCTCTGATTGCGGAGTATGCCTGGACTCTGCCACATTCAGCCTACTTGCACCTCTTTTAGCAGCATCAGCATAAGAAAAAACCTTACCATGATGAGGACATTTCTTACCCATATGGCTGCTCTCACCACAGAAATTACAAACCCTAGAGGTATTAATTATGTGTTCACTAAAACCAGGCCCCATTGGAACAGGCACTCTGGACGTGCTCATACTGTCCACAATTCTGACAATATTCTGCTTTGCCCATGAAAAAGCAGAAACCCTTTTCACCTCCAATGAAAAGGTTAGCTGGGGCGCAACGGAATCCTCCATCATAAATTACATAGTATCCAGAGCACCAGTTTAAGACACATCCAATTATAGTTGCAAATAAAATACACAGAATATGTTTTTCGATAAAATACAGTTTTATTAAAACAATGTACTAGAGGTCCAACATCCCACCCCTACCAATCGCATATAAACACATGCATATATCAAAATAGTATATATATATATATATATCAAACTAATGCACCTAAAGTTACACCTAAGAAAATCACTTGCAACATACATAGGAGTATGGCTATATACACTGGTTGGAAAAAGAGTTGCAGTAGTCCCTGAAACAATTGTGTGATTGTGCAGTGTTCACACTGTTGAGGTATTTGTTTCTTGAACAACAATGTTTCTCAGAAAAGTCTTAATCATGAAATGAGTACAAGATACAAAAGTCAAAATTTATCAAAGACAAAATCTTCTTTTCTTTTTTGCTTTCTTATACGTACTGTCCCAATTCAGACACAATAGTTGGATAAAGTGTAACACACATTTGTCGTCACTTTAGTTGGATAAGACCTAGTGCACATTTGTCATCACTTTGGCGTCTTAGTTGGATGAAGCGTGACACACATATTAGTAGTCTCTTATCTGGCTTGCAAATGATTAGGAAAGCAAGATTGTAATATTAAGTGGTGTTCACTGAGTGTTTGTGAGAAATTGAAGATCATATAATACTCACACCCCGTTCAGATTTCGCTCTCCTTGCAAGCGTGAGTCTTCTTCGGCGTCTGGTCAGATGTGTGTTTAATTATCCAGAGCTCCGTAACTGCTGGTTCCTTTTAATAATAGCGCTTATCCAAGGGCGTTCTACACTCCTACCAAAGTTATCCTGGCCAGGTGTAGTAATTTCCTTTGTATAAATGGTACAAGGAGAGTCTTAACCTTGGTAGGGTTTAAAAAACTTACTTGTTCTTTGTAGTCTGTGCATATATGTCTTCTATGAAGACGCAGTGGCGTTTCAATATCAAGATGCAATAGGATTCAGTCGCAGTCAAGTTCACTCGCCAAGCTAGACACGTTTCAGAGGTTCTCTCTCCTTTCTCAATAGGTGGTGCTTAAAGACTGCTTTGTTTTTTATACTTTCTTTTGGTAAGAAGAAAAACCTGGAAGTTGATTAAAACTTCTCCAGTTTCTACTTCCCCCTGGCGTTTAGATGGCGTTTTCATTGCTATAATTTTTAGGACTGTACGGCCTTTTGATCTCTTTTTATACATTTTTTTATATTTTTCAAAATGGCAAAAATTGCCATTTTCAACTTTGGGCGCTATTTTCCGTTACGGGGTTAAATGCAGTGAAAAAACATTATTATATTTTGATAGATCGGGTATTTTCGGACGCGGCGATACCTAATCTGTTTATGACTTTTACTGTTTATTAATATTTATATTAGTTCTAGGGAAAGAGGGTGATTTGAATTTTTAGGTTTTTTTTATTATAATTTTTTTTTTAAACTTTTTTTTTATTTTTACTTTTACTATTTTTCAGACTCCCTGGGTTGTTTGATCACGGGTGTTACCGGTAAGCCTTTCCTGCAATATGCAGCAAAGACTTACCGGCTATTGAGAGGGCTCAGCCCGCGAGCCCTCTCCATGCACTGGGGCCCGGCGCTCGTGGTACTAGTACGGCGTGTTGGGAAGGGGTTAAATTGTTAATTGTTTGAACTATACCATGAATCTGTCCTGCTCTATCCAGCTTCTTTTTTGGAAAGACCGGTGACACAGAAAAGTGTGGAGGGTGCAATTCAAATCAGTATGAACGGCTCCAAGAGGAAAATAGTTTTATATAGTTTTCAAGCTCTTCTGTGAACTTTTAATGCCCTACAAATATGGATATTTGTCATAAATTTGAATGGAAAACATTTTGGAGGTAGAAGCTTGGCTTTGCTATGTGATGGAATTGAAATATTATTTTCCTGGACTCAAACCTGTGCCTTAGCTCCCTCGTTTCTATAAAATACATTGCAATCTTGAATGTCTTTTTATTTTTGTATCAACAAAAGCAAGCATTGTTATAAACCGATTTAAGAATATGTGAATAATCTCTGTGTTGATAACTTTTGAATCACAAGAGATTTTGAAAATCTGATTGAGACAATTGATTTCTAAGACAATTCACATTGGAAAAACTTTATCCATTCTGGGCTTTCAAACTGGTCATAGCCTAAAAGATAGGGTATTCAGATAATTTTCCCTTCCACTTCTAAAATAAAAGGGTGTCTTGGGACTTTTTATTCACCCTGTAGAAGTAGTAGAGTGTATAATACAAGTGATCAAACAATCACTAAACAATGTATAAAAAAAAAAGTGTAAAAGCCAAATATCCAAGTAAGAGGAAAATAACAGTTTTAGCATTCACAGTACATTTTTAATGTAAACAATCAAATACATAAAGACTTTACAGTATGTTGCAGAGAAATATCCGACGCCTGTCATTTCGCTGACCCTCAGCCCAGATTACTGGGTGTATATCCTTAGAGTGAAGCTGTTACAGAAGTCAATTAAATCTATATGATGCGGCTTTACAGTCATAAGGTACATGCCTCATTTTACTGGCTGTAAGGTTGGGTAATAAACTGGAACCTTTACGTGCTGCTAGCATTTCTTTGTCAGCAATTTGAGCATATGTGAATAACAGATGGTGAAGTGAGTATTGTTTATAAGATTGATATTGCAGGATATATGTCCTATGTTTTGCAGCTTAAAGGACATCTACCACCACATTTAGGGGTGGTAGACTGTCCCCAAACGTTTGCTTGTTACCTTAGGGGTGATCGGGGGGTGCTGCTGGCATGCTCCGGGCCGTGTTGGAGGGACTTGTGTAGCCAAACGGTGAGCGCCTCCGGCTCATTTACATAAAGTTTACAAGTGAATATTTCTGGATACAACATGGCCAGGAGCATGCCAGCAGCATCCCCCCCCTCATCTCCCCTCAGGTAACAAGCAAACGTTTGGGGACAGTTTACCAACCCTTAATGTGGTGGTAAATGTCCTTTAAGAAAATAAACTTTGTTATGTTTATACATTATTAATTTGCATGAGTTCAGAATAAGGGCTGGTTTCTGTATGCATTGGTTAGTGTGTACTAAAAGTAAATAAAATACAATGTTTTATTTATTTACAGTCTACATATAGGTATACTTGTGTAATAGGAATCTTAACATTAACCTTAGTAGTCAGAGGCTCAGAGCTGTCATGACTTCTGTTTAAAGCCTCTGGTGAGCTGGGTTGACTGCTGCAATTGTTTCCAACTTAACTGGAATCTGTCATTAGGGATGTGATTTATAGCAGGTAACAGGTTCCAATAGCCTATGCTATGCTGATTTGAAAGATGCCTATGTCAGCACTCAGAATCATTTTAATAGTTCATAATAGTTTGATTTTACATTACCTGGCTCCCTGCCAGCAGCATTTGGTGAGTCACAATAACTCATATAATTATTTTTATCTATTTGTATTGTGCGACAACTCCTTCAGAACATATTCACCCATCAAAAAATGTACACAATGTTGCATTGTTGGATAAATTCATAGACTCCTCTGCTTACATCTTCAACTCCCATTGCACACACCTTGATGTACACTATGTAAACTAACAGTCAATTTGTGAGTCATTTTAATCTACTTGGGACCAGCATTGTCTACAAAGTTAAAGCTCTTCTCTAAAACATTACTGCTGCGTTGTGATCTTAAGGAACTAAAATTGAATGTTATGTGAAGAACTGTAAGTATTTACTAAGTTCTTTATTAATATATATATTAGTATTCATCTCTTTTTTTTCCTGCCATGTTTATAGACCTTCATGTGTACTTTGAGGTTCTGCTTTCTTCTGTGTATATCGAATGATTTTGCCAGGGGGTATGTCTGTACTTAAATCTATTCTTGAGGATTTTTGGTTTATTTCACATCATTTGTAGATTACTTTATGGTTCTTTTAACCCCTTAACACTCCGCACTGTACATGTACGGGGCAGAGGTGCAGGGGCTGTATGAAGAGGGCTCACGGGTTGACATACACAGGTGGGGTTTGCTGCATATTGCAGCAAACCCCCACCACTAATAACCACAGCTGGAGCTTGCACTGATCGTTGCTATTAACCCGTTCATTGTAATGAATACTTTGTTAAAAATGCCATATACTGCAATACAGTAGCCTTGCAGTATATGCAGTATATCAGACCATCTAGGGTTAATGTACCCTAGAGAAGTGGTGGCAAACATGTGGCACGCAGAGCCCTCTCTGTGGGCACCCAGGTCCTCGGAATATAGTTCATAAGACAGGACACATGGCCGCCTCCTGCAGTCCCAGGCCACACAGGACATTAAGCACTCAGTACTATTTGAAAGCAATACATCCTTGGCTGCCTGGGACTGCAGGAGGAGTGACAAGATGTGGACAGAGCTGGATTATAATTTGATCTCCTGCCAGAGGAGAAAGAGTTTCTCCTCTTTCTACTGTATTGATATCTTCAGGACGCCAATACAATGAAACCATTGACAAAGCAGTAAGCAATAAGTTATTGCTTAAATTGCCATGTAGGCACTTTGATTGGGCACTCGCTCTCTAAAAGGTTTGCCATCACTGCCCTAGAGTGTCTAAAAAGGAGTAAAAAAAAGTTTTAAAAAAGTAAAAAACCTAAAAGTTCAAATCACCCCCCTTTCCCCAGAACTGATATAAAACATAATAAACAGTAAAAATCACAGACACAATAGGTATCGCCGCGTTCCAAAATGCCCGATCTATCAAAATATAAAAATATGCTTATTGCCAGCGGTGAACCACATAACGATAAATAGCGCCCAAATGTCAGAAACCCAACTTTTACACCATTTTACAGCACATAAAAATAGAATAAAAAGTGACCAAAATGTTGCACAGACCTCAAAATGATAGCAATGAAAACATCGGCTCATTTCGCAAAAAAATGACACCTAACACAGCTCCATATACCAAAGTATCAAAAAGTTATTAGCGTCAGAATACGGCAAATTTTTTTTTCTTTGTTGCACACATTTGTTTAATTTTTGGAAATGTAACATGGGTGACATCACTGCCTCTGACCATGTGACCAGCCTCATTTACATAATAAAGAAAAGATGATTTTATAATGATTAATGTATGAAATAACTATATAAAAGCTGGGATGGATCCTTGTGAGTTGCTCCAACAGGTAGTGGTGACAGAAATAGTGATAGAGACCTGATGACCTTGATGAGGTGTCCTTTAAGGGGTTGATTGGATGGAGATATTTGTCAGTCATTTCATGTAATCATTTCTGCTGAAATCCAGCAACTAAAGGGAGCAGGGCACGGAGTGAGTATTACATTTTTACAATAGTTTAAAACTACTACATAAGTATTTGTGGGTGCTTTAGTGTCCCAAAGCTCCATGACATGTTTCTTCTAAGCTTCCCATGAAAAACACCACATAAAAAGATTCATATAACTCAATACAGGCGGTCCCCTACTTAAGAACACCTGACTTACACACGACCCCTAGTTACAAACAGACCTCTGGATATTGGTAATTTACTGTACTTTAGTCCTAGGCTACAATAAACAGCTGTAACAGTTATCACAGGTGTCTGTAATGAAGCTTTAGTGTTAATCTTGATTCTTATGACAACCCAACATTTTTAAAATCCAATTGTCACAGAGACCAAAAAAGTTCTGGCTGGGATTACAATGATAAAATATACAGTTCCGACTTACATACAAATTCAACTTAAGAACAAACCTACAGACCCTATCTTGTATGTAACCCGGGGACTGCCTGTACCACTCTGTCACAATTCTTCTGTTGAAATACTATTTTGTCAGTAATATTTAGGGAATTTAGGGTTCACTGTCCTGTTTATTGTTTTTGTATGAAGAGTCCCCTTTTCATTTTGACCAGTCCAGAAAAATATGCAAATTTACCTTAAGCTGTGTTTGGAATATGAAGGCAATAGGCAACTAGATACAGGGTCTAGTTCAGAAGTGAAAAACCTTGCTGAGTGTGTTAAATTGCAAGAATAGCACAGCCTCCTCCTTCAGGTTTATCAGTGTCAGAACCTATAGTCAAGTTAGATCAGAAAGCTTTTTTATCATTTTACTCCTTTGTGGAAGTCCTCAGGAATGGTTTTTCAGCTTTAGGATCATTATATGAGGAACCTGATAACACCAGCTGTGTAGATGGTCCATTAACTGCTTTACCTGATGAAGAAGACAATTGCTCTGAATTCCGGCAGTGGTCTGTTCCTTTTGGGTGGAATGACCACACTCTTAAAGATCCATTTAGATTGGGATTATCAGATGCACTGAAAGAACTGCTAGTCGGGCATCCTGAGCCTAAGATCTTGTAGCAGGCCTTGTCTTTGGTAATCAGAGTAGACATTTAGAGAAAGCAGGTGTGAATGTGTGTCAGCTTTGACCTGCTTGCTCTTTTTGGACTTCTCCTGTATTCTTCCCAAAGAGACTTTGGTGAATACTGAAGAACTAATGCAGTTTGGATCCATGTCACCCTGTGATTATAAGATGTATCACATTAAGAGCTTTATATGCTTTTACTGTGGTAAATCCAGTCATCGGATTGAGTCCTGTCCCAAGAGACAAGCACTGGAGAACTACATGCGCTTAAGTGACCTTTTGGGGGATTACTTGTGTGCACAAATGTTTGATTACCTGTAACCCTCATTCCATGCGAGATCTGTTTCTGGCAAGGCCTTTTGCGGATTCAAGGGCTGCTGCTAATTTTGTCAATTTGAATTCTGTGTTGGCTTTTGGTTTATATTTAGTCAAACTGGATGCTCCATTCCTGGTAAGGGGGCTCCCTCTTCTCCTTTAGGTCAGGAATTAAGAGCTCGTCATACAGAGATTTTAGCAATTAAGGCCACCTTGCAGGCATATTGAGACTTATAGCCATTGATGCTCCGCTAGGGGATTCTAAGGATTGTTCTTCCTTGCTTGTTTCAGAAATTCAGCCTGAATACGTTATTCTGCTGGATAGAATTTCTGATTTTGGAGATCTTTTTGACCAGTGTCCTACTAAGGCCTTACCCCCACAAAGACCTTGTGACAGCGGGATTGGTATCTTACTGGGTTATTAATATCCCAACGGTAGGATTTTCTGTCTGCTCCAAAAATTTAGACTATTCATGAGTACATCCGGGACAGTTGGAGGAGGGGACATATTTGTCCATCCAACTCACCTATGGGGGCAGGGTTTTTTTTTTTTTGGTAAATAAAATGGTGGTTTCAGACCTTGTATTGAGTACCTTAAACTCAAAAGCATTACTGTGAAAAATCTAAGCCCACTCCTGTTGATCCCCGACCTGTTCATTCAGAGTGGGTGCCCGTTGATTCTCTAAAATTGATCGGGGCCTACAATCATATCCGAATCAAGGAATGAGATAATGGAAGCCATCACACAGATCTTTACATGGAAAATGTAAAAAATTATAGATTTTTGAAGGTGGGGAGTGAAAAATGAAACTGCAAAAAGTGAAAACGGGCCTCGGTGGGAAGGGGTTAAAGAAGCTACCCAGTGCTAAGATTCTTGCTTCTTTGTTTATCAATGACATACGTCATCTGCATGGCATCCGGTGGCCCCTTGAGAGTGGGGAAGTACTGTTATGTCAATGTCAGTGTCTTCCTCTATTAGTGCTAATAGATTAACCCTTACAGGACTCAGCCCTTTTTCATTTTTTGGGTTTGTTTTTTACTCCCCTCGTTCCAGAAGTGATAACTTTAAAATTTTTATGTTTACAGCGATATATGAAAGCTTGTTATCTCTGGGACAAATAGTTTTTTATTTAGTGGCACAATTTAATGTTCGATGCAATGTACTGGAAAACAAAAGTGCGGGAAAACACATTTGCAGCGTTTACTTGTGGGATTTGTTTTTACGCCTTTCATTCTGTGCTCCAAATGGCACTTCACCTTTATTCTTTGGGTTTATATGATGACAGGGATACCAAATTTATATTAGTAGATTTAAAAAAAATAAAACATTTTTGTACAAAAAAAAAAATATTTGACATTTTGCCGACTGAGTCCAATAACTTTTTCACACTTTGGTGTACGGACCTGTGTAAGGTGTCATTTTTTCCTGTATGTACTGGTGTTTTAATGTATATCAATTTGGGACCTATATAACTGTTCAATATTTTTTTTTTTTTCAAATATTCATGGATGGAAAAATGGCATAAAAGTTGATTCTGGTATTTGCACACGATTTTCCATTACACTGCTTGTGGCCAGGAATAATCTTTTTTATATTTTGTTAGACTGGCATTTTGGGAGGTGAGCTCCGCATGTGAGCTCTCTCCATATACCCCCCACGGCACCAGGGCATAATAGTACATACTGGTGCATGTAGGGATTAAGGAAACGCTGGCTGTTCTTGTGATTTACTGTCATCCAACAGTGTTGGAACAATGTTCCAGTGGCTGGCTGTGAGTTGCTCATTTTTTGCTAGCTTTTTTTCTGCTCTGCTTTTTTTTGCATCTTCTGTACTCTATAGGGATGCAATTATGTATGTACATAATTGTCTTAAACTGACATTGTGCTGGTGTGAAGGATGAGACTCCCCTTGAAAGTGTGGTAACTTGCATGCTGCCGTCTTCATTGAACCAATAGTACTTTTGAAGCACTGTGCTTGCCATTTTGATGTCACGAAAACAATCTGTGCCATGTTTTATGTTGGCAGTGCTGAGATGAGCGCTGGTAGAGGTTACCAACCCCCCAAGTATTATCAGTTGAAGATGAGAAGTTTAATATTACTGTGCATCATCATTAAAGTCATCATTAAGGATGAATGGAGAAGGCTCACAAGCAGAGCCACCTGCATACAGGATGGTTGTCAGTGACAATGTTTTAAGCAAATGCCACCTATGGCATCATCAGATGGTGGCGATCCATTGCTATGACAGCGAGGCTTCTATCGCTGTTGTAGAATTACCTGAAATGCTGGACAAAAATTTCAAATGTAAATTGACATAAACATTCAGGAATACTAAACATGTCTATGTATTATCTATCTAAATCTAAAAATTATTATTTCAGGCAGACAACTCCATTATTTCAGGTGGAATAAAACATTCAAATGTCTGTATATCCACATTTTCACCATTTCACCACAAAAAAAATGTAAATGAAGAGTTACAAAACATTTGTAGAGTTCCATTACAGTACATAATGGAATCAATGAGAATGCCAGGTCATCTTGAAACAAAAAAAAAACCCCACACCTTTCATAACTTAAATGGAACCTCCTTGGGCACTAGATGACCAACATGTCCTTATGCACTGGTAGTTTAGTGTCCCAAATCACCCTGCATGATTTTTAAGCATTCGAGTTAAAAAAAAAAAAAAACTTGCCTCAGTTCCTCAATCTCTTGGTGCCTACGTGTTCCAGCAAGTGAAGCTGGAGCATTTCACCCAGGTTTCACTGTGCAAGCGACGTACAGCGTATGTGCAGTAAAGCTGGGATATTGTCCTGGCTTCACTTCCCTCATCACAAGATGAGACCCCGGCTGTAGTTTGTTTAGGGTCCCAAATCAACCAAATCGACAGATCTTCTTTAAGGGACATTGCTTCACATTTTTGTGTGCTACCTTGAAGGAAAACTACCACCAAAATCCATCATGATAAACCAGGGACATCATGACTGTGGTACTATTTTTATATTTGTCATCCATGGCCTCCTTCATTCTAAAATCAAATAGTGCTATTTAAAAATGAACAAGTTTGTTTTAATGTTTTGCTGTATTTGTCACAAAAAGAGTAAAAATTTTTTTTTTTCAATGCATAATATATATTTTTTAATTTTTAAAAAAAATAATGCTATACTCATCTCGTCTGGTTCTCCAGATTTCCCACGCTGCAGTCATTTGGAGCCACACCCCTATTTGTTTATAGGGTACGGAAGCTCCAATGGCCTGGCACACCCACTTGTCTCCCATACCAGCACTAGGACATAAGGACGATGGGGCTCATTTACTAAGGGTAGCGCTGCACACTTTTGTCGGACTGTGTACCTTTTTCGGGGCTAAAACGCAAAGGTATTTTAATAAGTGTGTGCGCCGGGATTGTGCCGCAGCGGCTCTGTCTTCCATGCAACACAAATAAGGGACGTGCCATCGGACGGTCCGATTGATTTGGACTCAGCTAGGTATAAAACTTTTAAATTGTGTCACAAGCCTTATGTTTAAAATGCAACACAGATAAGATGGTGAACTCTGTGGGAGCTGAGCGGGGAAGCGCCACATTCATGATTTCAGGTGCACGATCTTCGTGAATAGCCGCATGCTGCATTATAGACGGACAATGCAGTTTCAGTCAACTCCAGCAGATTTGTAAGTAAATGTTCCCCATTATGTGCAGCAAAATATGTATATAATAGTGCAACACCTTCCGTCTTTAGTTTGACACTGCGGGCCCCATAGCAGCTGCTATGGCTACTATCCTGGTAGTTATGCCCCTACAGTACCTAGAAATGTGCTTATGGTGTAATATTAAAGATAAGATTCTCATCTTTCAAGTCCCATCACAGACTTGTGGTTCTGGGACCTCCAGAACCAGGAATATAGACAGTTAAATACATTTTATCTAAATGCCTTTATTTCTAGTTCTGCTGCTCACTGAACTACAAGCCTGACGCAATCTTAAACGGATTGAGATTCTTATCTTAAAAAAAAAAAAAAAAACTTGTTTTATTGCATCAACAGTGTCACATACAATAGCAATACCATAGTAATCATTCGACAGCATACAAGTAGCAATGTGATCGAAAACCGCAAAGTATGGGCCTACGCAGTAGGCTAACACACTAAGAGATGTACATGTACACTGAGGAACTGTTAGCTGAAGCACTGAAGAGAGAGAGTCAGCTACCTCTGACCAGTATGACTGTAACGTGTGACACTCTGATATCAAAGGGCAAAAAAGTGGCCTCACTAAGACCCATTGGTTAAGAAATAAGAATTGTGTGTACTAAATGGTATATCTTGATTTGTTCACTTGAATAACACCACACAAGGGTGAATCTACAGTCAGCAAGACCCATAGTGAGCAATGTACTTATTAAAGGTGTACAACCGTGGCTGGAGTGGGTGAGGCCGAACCAGTGCCTTGTACAGGGGTAATATTACATCCCTATCACGAGAGTCCATACCACTTTTGATACACGACAAGATCCTACTAGCTTTAGAGGCAGCTGATTGACATTGCATGCTGTTATTCAATTTATGATCTACTAGTACCCCCAGGTCCTTCTCAACAAGGGACTCTCCCAGATTTACTCCCCCAAGGACATATTTTGCCTTTGGATTATTGGCCCCCAGGTGCATAACCTTACATTTATCCACATTAAACCTCATTTGTGACGTTTTCTTGTGGGCTTGGATTTTACAGCTTTCACTGTGCGCCACAAATGACAGGTCTGCTTCATTCTTTGGGTCGATACGGGTACTGGCATACCAAATTTCATACATTCATTAATTTACAAAAATTAAAATCTCCTGTACAAAATTTTTATTTTTTTTATTTTGCCATATTCTGGTGCCAATTACTTTTTCATACTATGGAGCTGTCGGTGTTGATATTTTTTGCGACTTTTGATGTCGTTTTCATTGCTATAAATTTTAGGACTGTGCAGCCTTTTCATCACCCTTTACTGATGATTTTTTTTATATATATATTTTTCAAAATGGCGAAAATATGCCATTTTCGACTTTGGGCGCTATTTTCCATTACAGGGTTAAACGCAGTGAAAAAACGTTATAATATTTTGATTGGGCATTTTCGGTAGCGGCGATACCTATAGTGTTTATTAATATTTTTATATTAGTTCTAGGGAAAGGGGGGTGATTTGAATTTTTAGGGTTTTTTTATTATAATTAATTTTTTTTTTTAATTTTTACTGTTTTTCAGACTCCATAGGGTACTTCAACCCTAGGTTGTCTGATCGATCCTATCATATACTGTCATACTACAGTATGGCAGTATATGGGGATTTTCCTCCTCATTCATTACAATGTGCAATTAGCAGATTGTAATGAATGGGTTAAAACGAGACAGCCTCGGGTCTTCGTAAGACCCGAGGCCGTCATGGTGACAGATCGCCGCTCCCCATGCGCCGCCATCTTTTTGAAGCCGCCGGCCGCATTGCCGCCGGCAGTCGGCGGGAAAAAATTTATTCAAGACTTACCGGCTATGGAGAGGGCTCGGCCCGCGAGCCTCCTCCATGCACCGGGACCCGGCGAGCGCCGTACTAGTATGGCGCGTGTCGGGAAGGGGTTAAACAAGTTTATAGACTGTCTTAGGACCTCATGTCCAAATCGGATTCATCATAGTGACTTAGACTGCTTGATAAATCTGGCATATAAGGTGTTTAGAAAAAAATTTGTTTTTTTTTTTTTTTACAATCAGTTCTAAGCTATTTTGTAAGCCAGAAGGGAAGTGAATTTGGGCCATAAGTTGACTTGCACATCTGGAATGCCTTGAAAAATCTGATGTTATCAGATATACATGAAAAGAGGCTTAGGCTGGGTTCACATCAAGTTAATGGTATATGCCAGAAAAGCTACCATAGACGTATACTAGCAGACAGAGGTATAGTTGTTTCCTCCATTTGCTCAGTAGGATGGAAAGACGTAGAAAGCTACATCTTTCCATCCTCTGGTTAAGTTGCTTTGCAGGAGTGGGGGAACCTGGTGATGTCACTGTCCATATAAGGAGAGTGACATCACTAAGGAAATGCCCTCAACATCCATTTGTCGTCTGCTGCCACTGTTCACTCCTATTCCCACATTCGGAGGAGAGGACGAGTCACAGGGTGACTTATCCCTTGCCATACGTTGTAAGGACACGTCAAGAATCTGCCTAACTTGTCCTTACAACGTATTGCAAAAACGTGATGTGAACCCAACCTTAGGTAGGCCAATTCTGCAGAAATGGCACAAATTGGCAGATAATTCTGTGACATATAAGCTGGCATAACTGCAATGATAAGGTCCCCCCACTTTCTCAGCTTAAACTGCTCCATATTTATCATCCCCCATTAGCCAGTGTACCCAGTCTGTCACTTTTCCTTCAGTGGCTCTTTGCTCATACTAAATATAGAGCATATAATGGTTATTTTCACTTTCACTTCTGTGACTGCCACATGTGTGCTTGTCATTCATCTCTTTATAACTACACTGGAATTCCCCTTGGATACATGCCCTTGGCATTGCACTCATGAGCTACGCTCTGTTTTTGGCTTCACCCTAGAAACATCCCAAATGGGTATCTACTGCCAGTTAAAATAGTTGCTCAGAGAAAACAAACGCCAAATGGTAGGAGACGGCTCGTAGACATTTGTGTATTAGTGATGTACACTGGTTCGTTGGCTGTTGCCGCTATACCCTAGAGGGGTCCTGGAATATAGGTAGAATCATTTCATTCTAGAAGCTCTGGGCGTTCTGAGAGGCTTCAGTTTAAAAAGACAATTTAGACACAATTAGATGTCGGTGTCTTGTTCTGATAATATCCACGGAGACAACTCTGTGGAGTGTGTCCTTTTACACTAAGGCAGCACCACTTTGAACACCCAGCTTTCCCAGATCCCCTGCTTACCAGTTACGAAGTTGTTCAGAAACAAATGTGATATATGCAATGTTTAAAGAGAACTCTGTACTTGAAGCCGCAAAACTCGACAAAGCATAACTCCTATAATGCTATACTTTACCCAAATGTTGCCTACAAAGTGCCAACATAGAACTGGTAGTTTAATGATTTATCAAAGTAAAAAAAAAAATTGACGTCTGCAGGTGAGGGATGTACTATCCTGGCAGTCGGTTATAGAAGCTTTTAATCTGCATTAATAAATATATGATGTGATTCTGCTTGCTCTTCCTGAAATGCAGTCTCTCTCCTCTCTCAGTATTACTAATAGCCTTCCTTCATTGTGTCATCAGATTTTCTATGCTAAAATCTGTGTGGAATATCCTATATTGTGTTATCCGAACGCATTTTCTATGCAAACTCTAAGGACTGCTGATAGGTTTACTTTACCATAACCCATAATATACATAGTTATCAGTAGCTACTGGTGTTCATACTGTATCCATTGGAAAACCCTCTCCACCTCACAAACCAAGAGTCTGATTTCAATATTTTTACTGTAGTTTGGCTGGCGACTTTAATGAGTCAACGAAGAGGAGAAGCTTTTTTTTTATGTTTTTCCCACCTTTGACAAACATTATTCTTGCTGGACTGGTTTATATTTGTCTAGTGAAGAATGTCTGTGTATGATCATTATTCCACCCTTCATACGTAAAGGTGCAGCCCAATATACACTTTGTAGCTTGTACAGAAGTTGTAACACATGAAACTACCAAACTTTATTGGCTGTGCAGTGTGTTCTATGCACTAGTTCCCCATGTGTATTAAAGGGATTTTGCCACAAAAGAAAACATCACTAGGGGATTGAGATGTGAGAATTAACACAATAAAGATCATTTTAACCCGTTACTTTACAATTTTACCCAGTGTTATTGCTGTTTTAGCTCCTATCACTCCCTAGCCTGGTTAGTGCAAAATTCCAGAGTGTGGGTGGGGACTCTAAGCAGACACATTATAATCCATCTAATTCTGTGGGGTGACAATGTGGTTAGATTATCAGGGTACAGGTGTATATACACTTTCATCTGGCTTCTTACATTACTGTACTAACACACTGAGAAATGAGACAGATCAAAGGTGATGAGATGCATGAGATGCCTATTACACATTTGACAAACAGAGGCTGACAAACTTTTACACTGCCATCTCTGCTACATATCCATTCTCGCAGATATGTGCCTGCCTCTCCCCTCTCCCCTCCCCCGGATCACTTATCTCCTAGTAGTTTGCAGCTTCTCTCTGCTCACGATGTGTTTACTAGTAAAAAGTGAATTAGTGAGTGTCTATGCGCTGCGTACTTGGACTGCAGGGGGCGTGGCTACAGGCACAGAGCAGAGATATAGGAGTCTCCGCTCCAGGGCCGTCATACAGAAATCCAAGTTGGCGGCCACCTGACCACAAGTTTGATGTTACCGGGTCATGTTTAGAGGTAACTTCAATTGTGTACACCAGCACTGATAGAGACAGGTCGAACTTATATCTGTGAAATTCTGTATTTTTGTTAATAACAGTGAATTAGAGAATGTGTTATTTTATCGTGAGCACATATAAGAAACTTGTCTTTGTAGGAATACCCCTTTAATGCAGATTTTTTAAAGAGGTAATTATGTTCATAGTAGAGTAGGTTGAATAAGGACACGGATAATAAAATCTAATGCTGGATGAATAATCTGGTGCTGTAAGAGACTGGCAAGTCATACTCTGCACCTTCTATTAGTTGCTCTAGTTAGCTGTTCCCAAATTTGAAATTTTTGGTGCATGGGACAATTTTTATCCGGGCACGCCCCTTAATTAGCTAGAACACCAGTGCGAAAACTGCCTAAAAATTATCAAAAACCTTCAATTAACGTGGCACACCACATTTCTAGTGCAAATTACTCTACTCTGGCAAAGACAGACTGATACATTTCCCCCAGTGTATCACCACACCGCCGCATGGGCCATGTCTAATATGTGCTATGCCCAGGAGCTGGTCCGCGCTACACAAAGGTTCTGAGTGCGTGCATGTGGCCATATGCTGCACAAGATTTATATGTGTGAGGCTGGATGATAAATTTGTCATAGTTGAAGACTGCCTAGTCATACTTTGCACCTCCTATCTGGGTCAAAATACTGTCGGGTTTGCATTATTTTCGGCGACACTTCTTTTGTCATACTAGTCGTATCAGTGTATGAAAACTGTCCAAAACCCCTGATAAATGTGGAGTACATATTGTTGATTATTGCAAATCACTACAGTATCCTGTTGTGAACAGAATACTAAATCTGCCCCCGTTTTGTGTGTAAAATCTACGATGATTAAACATGTCAGGATTCTAAACTTGTTTCTGACCTTGAACGGGAGGATATTTGTAAGGTAACTTTGGTGTATTTTGTGTAAAATCTTGTTTCTATTTATAAGTAAAGCCAATACACATAGTACACTGGTAAATATGATTAAGCGTCTGGGCTTTTTTCCTTTTGTCTGTTGATCTACATTTTTTTTAACTCTCAAGGGATCCATATTCTAAAACTTGCATCACCATGGTTACCGTTAAGAGCGAGAGGAGGGAAATGGCCATGTTAAGCTTTAGCTGTGAACCGCTGTCCCTAAGAGACCTTCCGATGATCCGGAATTTCATTGGCTTAATGCCAAGTTATGTGCAACTTGGCATTAACACCTTAAGGACACAGCCTAAAATGGCCTTCAGGACACAAGCCTACTTTTCAGACCTGACATGTATCATTTTGTTTGATAATAACTTCAGAACACATTAACTTATCTGTGTTATTTTGAGATTGTTTTTTCTTGACACACTGTGCTTTATGTCAGTGGTAAATGTTAGTTGATATGATTCATGTTTTTTGTTAAAAAAGGGGAAATGAAGCAAAAAATTAAAAAAATCTGCATGTTTTTTTTTTTCAGACAGACAATCTTACCATCCAAATTACTTAATAAATAGCATTTACCATAGCTCTGCATTATATTGTAATACATTTGTAAACATTCTTACATTTTTCTAGGATGTTAGCAGACTTACAATAGTAACAGCAATTTATAGGAAAATTTGGAAACCGTGTTTATGGACTATTGCAATTAAGAAAAGGCTTTTGAAAAGACTTTGCAATAAAAAACCATCACAAATGACTTCATTTTCAGAAATCCAGCTTTTCAAAACCACTTTTAGAAGTTTTTTTTAACCCTTTTGGTGTTTCACAGGAATTAACGAGAAATGGAAGTAAAATTTTGAAAAATAATTTTTTTCACTAATATATTAATTTAGGCCTAAAATGTACAAATTTACAATGGGTTGTAGCAACCCCCTCCCCATTTTATTGCACAATTCCTCCCGAGCCCGGAAATACCCCACATGTGGGTGTAAACTGCTTTTAGGGCATATAGCAGGGCACAGAACAGAGCGAGCACCATTTGGTTATGAGTGGGTAGAATTTCCTGAAACTGTTTTAGGCCACCATCATTCATTTACAAAGACTCTGGGGAATGGGAACATTTAAAAACCCCAACAAGTGACCCCATTTTGGAAACTACACCCCTGAAGGAATTTATTAAGGGGTATAATGGCCTTTTCTACCCCCTCTGTGTTTCACAAAAATTAAAATAATATGGAAGTCAAATTTTGAAAAATAATTTTTTTCACTAATATATTTAGGCCTAAAATGTACAAATTTACAATGGGTTGTAGCAAAAAACACACACCCCATTTTATTGCACAATTCCTCCTGAGCACGGAAATACCCCACATGTGGGTGTAAACTGCTTTTAGGGCATATAGCAGGGCACAGAACAGAGCGCCAATGAGCACCATTTAGCTATGAGTGGGTAAATTTTCCTGAAAGTTTTATGCCACAACCTTTCATTTACAAAGACGATGGAAACAGTTAAAAACCCCAACAAGTGACCCCATTTTGGAAACTACACCCCTGAAGGAATTTATTGAGTGGTATAATGGCCTTTTCTACCCCCTCTGTGTTTCACAAAAATTAAAATAATATGGAAGTCAAATTTTGAAAAAGATTTTTTTTCACTAATATATTAATTTAGGCCTAAAATGTACAAAATTGTAAATTTACAATGGGTTGTAGCAAAAAACACACACCTCATTTTATTGCACAATTCCTCCTGATCACAGAAATACCCCACATGTTGGTGTCAACTGCTTTTAGGGCATATAGCAGGGCACAGAACAGAGCGCCAACGAGCACCATTTGGTTATGAGTATGGCTGTAGCATTTGATCGGCTAGATCAACCCCTCCCATGTGTTGGTTGTACTCCTGTATGCAGACTGGCTTGAGGACTGTGACGTTGGTTCCTCTAATAGAGACAGGGGTGTTGTAATCTGCATGGATAGATGTGAGGACAAACACATCTCTCTTGTCCTTATATTTTGTCAGCATGATGTTACTCTGACACAAGGACTTGCTTTCACCCCGTCTCAATTTAAGGTCCACCAGATTTTTGGGAGGCCTCTTTGATTCCTCCTTATTGTTCCGCGGGCCACTGTTCCTTTTTCAAGGAGGCACTGAAATAGAGGGACACTTGTATAGAAATTATCTATGTAAAGGTGATAGCCTTTACCCATCAGGTGGAATAAAAGATCCCATACAATTTTACCGCTTGTGGTTAGGACAGGGGGGCACTTAGGTGGACAGATCTGGGAGTCCTTTCCCTCATAGATACGGAATTTGTAGGTGTATCTGCTTTCACTTTCACAGAGCTTGTAAACTTTGATCCCGTATCTAGCTCTTTTGCTTGGCAGATATTGCCGAAATTTTAGCCTACCTCTAAAAAGTACAAGTGATTCGTCGATGGCTATATTTTTTTGTGGGGTGTAAACTTCCATAAATTTCTCATTAAAATGAGTCACTACTGGGCTAATTTTGTACAATCGGTCTTGGGCATGGTCACCAGCAGCAGGACACTGACTATTATCACTGTAATGCAGAAATTTTAACAGCGCCTCAAAATGTGGTCTTGTCATTACAGCCCTGTACATTGGAGTGTGGTATAAAACGTCACTGGACCAATATGACCGAATGCTAGGCTTTTTAACAAGTCCCATATTAAGAAAGAGCCCACAGAATTTTTTAATACTGTGGCATTATTCTGTTTGCCAACTCTGGCTTCTAGCATAATAAGATGTGGGGTGACCGGCCTGAAACTGTTCTGCATACAGATTTGTCTGTGTAACCATTAGGTCTACAAATTCCTCTGAAAAAAAATTTGGGGAGAAAACATATTTGGGGGCTCCCAACCTGGGTCACTTGACTGCTCTTCACTCTGCCTACTGCGCCTTTGTAAAGGGTTCATCACTGTCACTAGAGGAGGACATTAGAAAGTGTTCTTCATCACTTGCAGTGTCTGTATCTGAACACATGAAGGCATAGGCCTCATCCGCAGAATACACCCGTTTAGCCATGCTAGAAACTATATTTTTTTTGTGTTTTTTAGTATTTTTCAATAGGTTTTTTTATTTTATGATAAAACAAAAAACTAACTGAAACGTCAGCACAGGAAGGGATACAAACGCTGAAGATCTGTGTAGGTGTAAGTATATGTAATCACCGCCCTATTGGCTTTTTACGGTAAAAAGGGGGGGGGAGGGGGAAGAGGAAAGGGGGGAAAAGGGAAAGGAGAAGGGGAAGGGAGGAAAGGGGGGGGGAAGGGGGGAAAGGGAGAAACGAGAGAGGGGGGGAAAAGGAGGGAAGGGGGAGGGAAAAGGGGGAAAAAAAGAAGGGAGGGGGGGGAGGGAGAGGGGGGGGGGGGGGGGGAGGGGGGGGAAAGGGAAAGGAGAGGGGAAAAGAGAAGGGGGAGAAAGAAGAGAATGGGAGGAGAGAGGGGGAAAGGAAGAGGAACGGACAACAAAAGGGAAAAGGGAGAAGGGGAGAGGGAGAAGGGGGAAAAGAGGGGAAGCAGGGGGGAGGGGGGGGAAAAAAAGAAAAGTAGAAGGAGAGAAAGAGGAGGAGAAGAGGGGAATATTTCGTGACTATTTGATCACTTTTCTAAGCAAATTTTCGTTTTGCACAAACCCCTTCCCCCCTTTTTCACCAAACCCTCAACATCAAACCATTACAAAGTTTTACCCCCTTGATCCATACTTTCACGTATTTAAAGTCAAATTGTCGATTCTACGTGAGTACCCTAATTAAACCTTCCAAGATAAAAGAAAACCACATCATGTGTTCTACCTTCTCCTTGAGTTGCAGCGGGGAGCACCCCCCACACGTGCCTGTTCTTGTTTTATGGGCACAGCGGAGCGCACAAGGGAGGAGCAAACCCCGCACTGCCACGGATTTATGGGTTCTGGTGTGCCCCCTTTTGAGACTATAATGTTTCGCTGTTTTCTATTTTGGCATGCAGCGGCAATTTTTGTTTGCGGACGATGGTGCTTCAGTGTACAGGTTTTGGGGTTGGTACCCCTACTTTGTTGAAATTGGGAACTGTTTTTTGAGGTCAGAGTGAAAGCATCATTCTGTCTGGATTTTTTACTTTTTTTTTTTTCGTGTTCACCGTGCCTAATAACCTGTTACTTTATTCTATGGTCGAACGATACGGGGATACCAACAGTGAAGATTTTTTCTTTGTTTACGAATATTTGCCATAAAACCCTAGGTGGGGAAACTACATTTTGCATATCGCTGTCTTCCAATGGCAAACAAGTGTTTAACGTTTTGGCTACAGCTGGGGATGGCGTTTTTGTGTGCGGACATGTTAGCTTTGCAACAATCCACGGGAGTACAATGTTTGTTGATCACTTTGTTGGCATTTTAGTGGGTATAAAGGAAAAAATCAATCATGTGGTGGGCGGTTTTTGACGGTTTCACGGCGTCATCCATAGGGTCATATGATTAGGTTTAATTCTAATGGTTTTACGGACGGGTGATACTATATAGTGGGGTTGTGTGATGTTTAGCTTCTTTGGAGCGCTAGGTCTTCTTTTTAGTATGAAATAAAGTATTTGGAAAACAATTTTTGTAACATTTTTACATGAAGTCCACCATGGGATATGACGCAATCATCTGATTGCTTGTTCTTGTATACCTCAATACATGAATACTATGTAATCAATGAATACATGTAATAACATACCCTGCAATACTAGTATTGCAGGGTATTATCATGCCAGCCATGCATGCATAGGCTGACACTTTGCCTTTAAGGAGACGTCACAGACGCCCATCTTAAAGTAAACCCCTCCAGTCTCTGGTGGGTCCCGACGGACCCAAGGGAGCCAAAACAGCGACGCCCCCCCCCAAAAAAAATGGTGCGGGGGGGCCGAGCGGTGGGTAAAGACCCCAGAAGGCATGTAAATGCCGCGGTGCGTTGACCGCGGCATTTACAGGTTTAACCCCCGCGTCGGAGCCCACTCCGACCGCGGGTGTTAGCCGGGATGTCAGCGGTAGATTACCGCTGAATCCCGCGGCTAACTTGCCGGTTTGGCTGCTATGCAGCGCTAACCGGCATAGTCTCCTCGCCAGTAGCTGTACTGCGCTGAGCGCTAATCGTCGGAAGCTGCGCAGTACAGCTACGGCGCGGAGCGCTAAGGGGTTAATAGGTTTTTTTTTATTTTTAATAGGTTTTTAAGCACCTCTAAGCACTTGCAGTTTTTTTCTGCTTGGAATTCTGTTGTCCCAGTTTTCATTGCACTTCTTGTGTTTCTTAGGGCGGATGTTTGATTTTCATCTTCTGGATTGGTTGAGCTTTGCATGGAGAAGTTTGTATCCCTTCAGAGGTTAAGGTATGTTTTCTGCACTCTGCTTTGTGTTTGTTTTTGGTTGGGCAGCTTTTATTTGGTGACTCTGACCTATATTTCCATTTAATGTTTCCATAACTCAATATAGTCCGACATTTAAACAAGTAATCAAATTCTTAAAGAGAACCTCGTCAGGCAAATAACACCCTAAACTAAATATATTTTCATAAACTGCCATTAGAAAGCATTGCCTCTCATTGTCCCTCTACATGCCTGTAAAATTAAGCAATGAGGTCCTAAAGCTGTATACAAATGACCCGTGAGATGTCCAATAGTCATTATCATATTCAGCAGTCCAGCTTATTCTGAGTGGGGGCAAGCCCCCCCATGGCTTGCTGACACCTTAAGGGTCTAAGGCTCCTCCATGTGCTTCCTGGTGCTGGCGCCCCCTGCCCCTGTGTGGATGAAGAGATAAACAACTCTCAGGCAGCCATGTTATAGCAGAACATGTCTGGTACTTGTGTAGCTGATGTCTGTGTCTCTTACATGTGTATTAGGAGCGAGAGCATGTCAGCAGATAAAGCACAGGCACTAGCAATGCTTCACTATACATTACACCCATACATGAACAGGGAGAGGGGAGGGGTAACGGGTGCATCACTCATGCCTGTGACCAGCCTCATTTACATAGAATATGATTTACAAGATTAGTGTATGAAATTGACTAGGTAAAGGCTTGTGATGGGATCCTTTGACCTGCTCCAACAGGTAGATAACAGAATAGTGACAGAGACCTTTAAATTACCTCTTTTAAGATCACCAATTTTCTTTTTGAGAGTTGTTTGGTACCTCATCTTACTGTCTTCTGAGAGATATTGATGTTAGCAGATGTGTTGATTCCAGCTCCTACCTGAGAGTAGGTGGCATTAAAAGATAACTTGGAAGGTGTGGGGGATACATAAGTGAATAACGAAGCATGTAGAGAGGGGCATACAGATTAAGCTGTGAAGCACAATGGTGAGATGGATGGGACGTGGGTTGGATAGAGAATAAGTGTGAGGTATCGGATTAGTTGGGGATTACAGATATATCTGGGGTCCTGAGATGTTAGTCATAGAAATAAACAAGATATAAGTATTCTTTGTACTATTTATGTGACCTGACTATAACCTTGGTGAACCTACTTTGGTGTTATAGTCCACCCTTTACAAGCTGTCCAGCTAACTTTTGTAACATTACTGCACAGTCAAGGTTCATGTATAGAAGAAGGCCTTATGAAGAAATAAGTGGCACTCTGCTGTCTAGCTGTTTAAAAACTACAACACCTTTGTTTCACTGCAGTGCTGATGGTGGGTGAACTTGTTTTAATTGTTACCTTTAATTGTGACACTGAGGTAATAAAAAAAAAATGATTCAACGTATTTATACTCCCCTTAGCACTGATGGTAGCTGTGTAATCACTTATACATATAAAGCATCCATTGGCGAATATCCATATTTCCTTTTTTTGCATACAGTGATGTTTTCTTTTAGGTAGAGCAAGTGCATTACACAGATGGAGTTCTCTGTTATAGATAATTATCTATTGTGATGTATAGCCTTAGTATGTGCACCAGCAGATTGCAGCCTCTTATGACCTGAGATAGTCTTTCTGAGACCTATTCTATACTTTGGGTGTGTCCTGTTCATCGATCAATCACTACTCTAAGACTGCAGACACACTTGTAGTTTTTGATGTTCTATATAACTAAAGGCAGAAGTGGATCTACACAGCAAAAAAATAACACAAAACTAAGACCCGTCAATCTCTTATGTGTATTGTAAAGATCTTCACTCCCGTTTAATATCTCAAATGCATAATATCACAGACAGAAAGTCATCAAAGGGCGTGAATAGTATACTGAAAATTATTGGTCATCAGCACATTCTGGGAAAAAATTATTAATTGTGCTCTGTCTCAGAGACCTTATACACAGTATTGTTTATATTAATTTCCTGAGAAGGAGATAAGCGGACTCCAGAATCATAAATAATGCTAGGGATAAGGAGGAACAAGGTCAAGGAGAAATCCTTACAGCAGACTTTAAATAAAAAAACTGAGGTTGAATTATGAATTTACTGTACAGTGGTCAGCGAACATGTTCTGCTGTATCTAAGATACAGTAGTCAAATGGCGTCCGAAACCAGTGCGATCTCCTTAACAGTTCATATACCTCCACTTTTTGTTCTGCCACAAAACTGCAGATGCGATTTAACCTGTTGATACAATGATGTATGGGCTGCACCTATGTACAGTTGCGTCCATTACGTTGACTGCCAGGCTCTGTTCTGACAGTGTAAAGCGTAACTGTAAAGTTACTTGACAAAAAATAGTTTTAGCACTGCTGTAGAGAGCCTTTGACAACAATTCCAACTCTACCTGTATCATTCTTTTTCTATCATGAGAGATGGAGCAAAAAGATCTATAAGGCTATCCTAAAAACCCTCTCAGCTTTTCCTGAAGTAGGTGGCACTTTCTGTTTGTGTTTATCAGCTAGGGCAATGATGCCAATAGCACTCGGGGCATTCACGTGAACGTACAGAAACTCTCACCAAATCAGGGCACAGAATCAGTGTTACTGCTTTGTACAGAGATCTAGCATTGGAGCTCTGCATCATATACTACCTCATAAGGGAAAGATATATTAAAACATGTCCAACTACACTATAAAACGCCTAAATAAGATTGAACACCTGGCAGTGTCACAGTAATGTGTTTGTATATCTTTCTATCCCTCTCGCCTCCCCCACCCCCACAGGTGCACCCTCCTGCCGACCGATGTAAGTGCTTGATGACAGGCTGTGAGGAGAGATGCAATACGCTCCCCATAACCGTCCCACTGCCTCCCCTAAGAGCATATGTTCTCAGCTGTAAATAAAAAATTGGCTTGCTACATCTTTCCATCCTGCATTTTTTTGACGGACAGGACGAATAGTGGCAAACTGTTTTTGCCATTGTTACAAAAAAATGTGGTGCAAACCCACCCTTACTTCCCACGTTGAATGCACCCTGAAAGCTCTCCAAAAGACCACCTATCTACTATCCTGTGCAAAAGATCTTCTCAAAGAGGTGCACTGTATATCACTGTACTGTGTTCAGATCTGATCTGCCATTTAATAGAACTGATGGGGGCCTGATCTCTGTCTTTATTTGTGGATTCAAACCTTGATACATACACATTTGTACTGTATTAAGAACACAAACCGCTCTGCTACATACCATTCTTGGTATGTAATTGGATGACTAGTCACATGCTTTTAACATCATTGCAGGTCCTGGAGCTTTTGTAACTGCTAGGACTGATATTCTGCTGCTACTGATCATGAGCGTACATGTGCTAGTAACCCCCCCAGAAACATCCCCACCACACTCCTCAGTCTAGCTATGGATTCCCATGGCAACCAAACAAATAGCCAGGCGGAGATATTAGGAATATATTAGAATAGGAATTAGGAAAATAATTAGGAATATATAAAGATAACCCTGCAATGGTAAAACATCTAAAGCCATAAGATAATCTTGCTTTGCTTTGCCATTAACATCCCTGCACGGCAATCATTGGGTACTTGCCATACCCTGGTTAATTCACTAAGTTTAAGTACTCTTTAGATTGTGTGGTTTCATTTTACCCCCTAAAACTTGGCTTAGTTGACAGTAGAAAATGCAACTTACTCACTTTAAGCCGGCCCCAGGTTTTCGGACATTGGTAAAACATGGTGCAAACAGTGCTATATACATTATGGTACATCTGGCTTAGTTTATTTTCCAATTGTTCATGTAGTAGCTCCATTTTACTGTGCAAAGGTTTTCACTTAAATTAACATTAATAACAAAAACTAAAAACCCTAGTATTTTACCGTTTAACTGTAGTTATTAATTTTGTATGTACCTCATTTGTTGCTCATTTGTTGTTTACAAATACAGAGTTTTCTATAATGAATATATTCCCATCTCATGTCTTACAGACCGCCCAAGTGTCCTGAAGGAACAAAGCCGCTTTTGATATTTGCTGGAGATGCTTTTGAAATAAATGAAGATTATAGACGACTAAAAGCCTGTTAATAGGTAACAACATTATGAACATTGGTGGAGATTTATAAGAAGTTTCTTCTCGGAGCGAACTGTTCTAGTTGACCATTGACCAATCGGAGCTCAGCTTTCATTTCCCAAAGCTGTTTATAAAAATAAAACTGAGCTCTGATTGGTTGCCATATGAAACTAGAACATTTTTACCTTACAGAAATTAACGGACTGATTAACCCCTTAAGGACGCAGCCATTTTGTGCTTAAGGCTCAGTCCCATTTTTTTATCCTGACTTGCGTCTCTTTATATGGTTATAACTTTTGAACTCGTTACTTATCAAAGCGATTATGAGATAAGGTTTTTTGTTTTTGTTTTGTTTTTTTCCCCACATGTTGTACTTCATTTTAGTGGTGAATTTTGGCTGGTAGGTTTTTGCATTTATTAAAAAAGAAAAAAATGATGAATTTTTTGAAAAATTTGCCATTTTCAAAATCATCGCGTTTTCAGGCGATTTACCATCTAAGATAGTTGCTGAATAACATTTCCCATATGTCTACTTTACATTACACATCATTTTTTTAAACACCTTAAGGACACAGCCTAAAATGGCCTTCAGGACACAAGCCTATTTTTTCAGACCTGACATGTATCATTTTTGTTTATAATAACTTCAGAACGCATTAACTTATCTATGTTATTTTGAGATTGTTTTTGCTGACACACTGTGCTTTATGTCAGTGGTAAATGTTAGTTGATATGATTTATGTTTTTATTAAAAAAGGAATTAGCAAAAATAAAAAAATCAGCAATTTTTCTAATTTAACATGTTTTTTTTTTTTCAGACAGACAATCTTACCGTCCAAATTACTTAATAAATAGCATTTACCATAGCTCTGCATTATATTGTAATAACTTTGTAAACATTCTTAAATTTTTCTAGACTTGCACAGCAATTTATAGGAAAATTTGGAAACCGTGTTTATGGACTATTGCAATAAGAAAGAGCTTTTTAAAAGACTTTGCAATAAAAACCATCACAAATTACTTCATTTTCAGAAATGCTCCCATCCGCTTTTCAAAACCACTTTTAGAAAGTTTTTTTAACCCTTTCGTGTTTCAAAGGAATTAAAGAGAAATAAAAGTAAAATTTTGAAAATAATTTTTTTCAATATATTAATTTAGGCCTAAAATGTACAAATTTAGGAAAAAACACACACCCCCATTTTATTGCACAATTCCTCCTGAGCACGGAAATACCCCACATGTGGTTGTAAACTGCTTTTTGGCATATAGCAGGGCACAGAACAAGCGAGCACCATTTGGTTTTGAGTAGATTTTTCCTGAAACTGTTTTAGGCCCACCATCGTTCATTTACAAAGACTCTGGGGAATGGGAACATTTAAAAACCCCAACATGTGACCCCATTTTGGTAACTACAACCCCTGAAGGAATTTATTAAGGGGTATAATGGCCTTTTCTACCCCCCTCTGTGTTTCACAGAAATTAAAATAATATAAAGTCAAATTTTGAAAAATAAAATTTTTTCACTAATATATTAATTTAGGCCTAAAATGTACAAATTTACAATGGGTTGTAGAAAAAGCATACACCCCATTTTATTGCAATACAATTCCTCCTGATCACGGAAATAGCCCACATGTGGGTGTAAACTGCTTTTAGGGCATATAGCAGGGCACAGAACAGAGCACCATTTGGTTATGAGTGAGTAAATTTTCCTGAAAGTTTTATGTCACACCTTTCATTTACAAAGACTTTTGGGAAGTGGAAACGGTTAAAAACCCCAACAATGACCCCATTTTGGAAACGAAACCCTTAAAGGTTTCCAGGATAAAGCCAATAGTGACTTATAGGCCCCATTCCACACTTATAGTAGATTTGAGCCAAAAGAATAATGTACACACCACCATAAGTGAACCTTATTGAAACAACAACCCGAAAGCAGGAATTATTCATCTAGGGGTATAATGAAAGTTTTTGGCGCAAGTAAAATTAAATCCAGGCAAAATCTATTTGCGCATGTTGTGAAGAACACTTGTTCCTTCTGTATTCATCTAGGGCAGTGATGGCGAACCTTTAAAGAGACTGAGTCCAAAACTACAAAACAAGACCCCTTATTTATCGCAAAGTGCCAACACAGAAATTTAATTTGTGATTTATACTCCCTTCTCTGTCACAGTTTTCATTGATACTAGCCCCTGAGACCCAATAAGCAGAAAATAGTCCCAGTAGAGCTTCACTTTAAAATACCTCTGCACAGCAAGTCCTGGGCTGTCTGAGACTGCAGGAGATACCTGGAGTCATCTCTGGTGATGCCTGAGTGCCCACAGAAAGGGCTCTGAGTGCCACCTCTGGCACCAGTGCCATAGGTAGCCATCACTGATCTAGGGGTAAAATGAAATGAAATGAAATGTGGTTTAAAATTTTAGGTATAATATCACTTTGTAATGGCCAAAATTGCATAAATTACAAAATAACAATAAAATTAATATCCAGGGAAGTATGGTAGGCACGGAAAACAGTCTTTATTCACAACCCTGGCTTATCTGGGCAACTGTCGCATTGTAGTAACCGGTATCTTTGCGTGTTCCCTTCTTGTAACACACACAGCATTTTATGTATGGCCGTCTTTTCTTTTCTGTGGGGGGATCTCAGATGGGAATGTTTGTCCTGGCACAATCTGCTGGCGTGACTAGTATGGGATGTGCTCGCACCCTCTCACCCTCTGGAACAGTGATTGCTTTATTACTTGTTCTTGGTATGCCAAGGTTCCTTGTTGGCAGTTTTGCGGTAATGATAAAATAATTATACAATTAGTTTTCACTAAATGCACTGCAACCTTTTTTGTACCAAGTGCGGGACGTGCGAATCGCATTATATGGCTGTACATTTGATCGGCTAGATCAACCCCCCCATGTGTTGGCTGTACTCCTGTATGCAGACTGGCTTGAGGACTGTAACGTTGGTTCCTCTAATAGAGACAGGGTGTTTGTAATCTGCATGGATAGATGTGAGGACAAACACATCTCTCTTGTCCTTATATTTTGTCAGCATGATGTTATCTGACACAAGGACTTGCTTTCACCCCGTCTCAATTTAAGGTCCACCAGATTTTGGGAGGCCTCTTTGATTCCTCCTTATTGTTCCGCAAGCCACTGTTCCTTTTTCAAGGAGGCACTGAAATAGAGGACACTTGTATAGAAATTATCTATGTAAAGGTGATAGCCTTTACCCATCAGTGGAATAAAAGATCCCATACAATTTTACCCGCTTGTGGTTTAGGACAGGGGGGCACTTAGGTGGACAGATCTGGAGTCCTTTTCCCTCATAGATACGGAATTTGTAGGTGTATCTGCTTTCACTTTCACAGACTTGTAAACTTTGATCCCGTATCTAGCTCTTTTGCTTGGCAGATATTGCCGAAATTTTAGCCTACCTCAAAAAGTACAGGTGATTCGTCGATGGCTATATTTTTTTGTGGGTGTAAACTTCCATAAATTTCTCATTAAAATGAGTCACTACTGGCTAATTTTGTACAATCGGTCTTGGGCATGGTCACCAGCAGCAGGACACTGACATTATCACTGTAATGCAGAAATTTTAAACAGCGCCTCAAAACGTGGTCTTGTCATTACAGCCCTGTACATTGGAGTGTGGTATAAAACGTCACTGGACCAATATGACCGGATGCTAGGCTTTTTAACAAGTCCCATATTAAGAAAGAGCCCACAGAATTTTTTAATACTGTGGCATTAGTCTGTGTGCCAACTCTGGCTTCTAGCATAATAAGATGTGGGGTGACCGGCCTGAAACTGTTCTGCATACAGATTTGTCTGTGTAACCATTAGGTCTACAAATTCCTCTGTAAAAAAAATTTAAAAAAAAAATCAGTTCCTTGTACCCATCTGTTTAATTTTATCCTGGGTTGGAATTTGGGAGAAACATATTTGGGGCTCCCAACCTGGGTCACTTGACTGCTCTTCACTCTGCCTACTCGCCCTTTGTAAAGGGTTCATCACTGTCACTAGATGAGGACTGTAATAACTTTGTAAACATTCTTAAATTTTTCTAGGATGTTAGCAGACTTACAATAGTAACAGCAATTTATAGGAAAATTTGGAAACCGTGTTTATGGACTATTGCAATTAAGAAAGAGCTTTTTAAAAGACTTTGCAATAAAAAAACCCATCACAAATGACTTCATTTTCAGAAATGCCCCCATCCAGCTTTTCAAAACCACTTTTAGAAAGTTTTTTTTAACCCTTTTGGTGTTTCACAGGAATTAAAGAGAAATAGAAATAAAATTTTGAAAAATAATTTTTTTCACTAATATATTAATTTAGGCCTAAAATGTACAAATTTAGGAAAAAATACACACCCCATTTTATTGCACAATTCCTCCTGAACACGGAAATACCCCACATGTGGGTGTAAACTGCTTTTAGGCTATATAGCAGGGCACAGAACAGAGCGAGCACCATTTGGTTATGAGTGGGTAGATTTTCCTGAAACTGTTTTAGGCCACCATCATTCATTTACAAAGACTCTGGGGAATGGGAACATTTAAAGACCCCAACAAGTGACCCCATTTTGGAAACTACACCCCTGAAGGAATTTATTAAGGGGTATAATGGATTTTTCTACCCCCTCTGTGTTTCACAAAAATTAAAATTAATATGGAAGTCAAATTTTGAAAAATTATTTTTTTCACTAATATATTAATTTAGGCATAAAATGTACAAATTTACAATGGGTTGTAGCAAAAAATACACACCACATTTTATTGCACGATTCCTCCCGAGCACGGAAATACACCACATGTGGGTGTAAACTGCTTTTAGGGCATATAGCAGGGCACAGAACAGAGCGCCAATGAGCACCATTTAGCTATGAGTGGGTAAATTTTCCTGAAAGTTTTATGCCACAACCTTTCATTTACAAAGACTCTGGGGGATGGAAACAGTTAAAAACCCCAACAAGTGACCCCATTTTGGAAACTACACCCCTGAAGGAATTTATTAAGGGGTATAATGGCCTTTTCTACCCCCTCTGTGTTTCACAAAAATTAAAATAATAATGAAGTCAAATTTTGAAAAATAATTTTTTTCACTAATATATTAATTTAGGCCTAAAATGTACACGTTTACAATGGGTTGTAGGAAAAAGCACACAACAAGTGACCCCATTTTGGAAACGAAACCCTTAAAGGTTGCCAGGATAAAGCAATAGTGACTTATAGGCCCCATTCCACACTTATAGTAGATTTGAGCTAACAGAATAATGTAACACCACCATAAGTGAACCTTATTGAAAACGACACCCAGAAAGCAGAAATTATTCATCTAGGGGTATAATGAAAGTTTTTGGCACTAGTAAAATTAAATCCAGGCAAAATCTATTTGCACGTTGTGAAGAACACTTGTTCCTTCTGTATTCATCTAGGGCTCAGAGTGCCACCTCTGGCACCAGTGCCATAGGTTAGCCATCACTGGTCTATAAAATGTTCGTGATCCTTATTCTTGTGCTGCTGCAGCATGGAAAAAAAATTATCTGTGTGTTAATATTAATAATTAGGACACGGTTATAAAATTTAGTAGTACATTTTGAAAAACATAATTGATGTGGCAGCACTGTATATAAAGAATAAGGAGAGTGTTACATAACACATTCTTTATGGGGGGCACTGTATAAAAAAAATTGGAAGGGGCAATAAATAGGTAAATTAATTTATTTTAGGGTGTCATATATAAAACAACCATATATTATGTAATTAGGGGGCACGGCATATCATAGTATAGTAATATGAATATGTATTTGGGGGTCATAATTAAAAAAAATTTTATGCATGAGGCACAGTGTGGTTGTGTTATGGGAGTATATTAGGGGGTTTTGCTTTGTACATTTGTAGCATCAAATTGTGGGACATTTCTGTTATCCAGGTGACATTATACATGTAAATATTTTTAGGAGCGCAATGTTGGGGATGTGCTGCCGAGAGCTGAAGACTTCTGCCTGAAAATTCTGCAGCACGATTTTACGGTGATTCAGGATTTAAAAGAGGAAACATGTCACGTGTGAGGTACAAGATCCCACTTATGTCTGTGTGAAATCACTATTGTGCTGAGTGACCTTCTAGTGTGAGAAGGCTCATTGCCCCTATGGATATATTACTACATAAGCTGAGATCTAGGCGGGACTTGTCTATGTGGTATGGGAACACCGGAGAGTGAGATTATTGTCATCATGTAATGTAAAGGTTTTCAAAATTTTCTTATTGGTAGATTGGTTTGGTGTGCTAATGCTTAAGGTACGGTCACCCGTATATGCCATGCATATGTGTTTCTATGCAGAAGCATGCGGTTGGTAACTGGCACCCGGTATCTTGCATTTAAACAATACAAGACACATAGTGCTGGCTACTGATGAGATTTCTTTGCATAGAAATGTATATGCGATCGGCCATGGCACGCCCCCATGCGCTTTGATTACGCTTCTAAACGAGTGGTACATTTGACTGAGACTTGCATCCCTAATCACAGCCCATGCCCCAGCAGAAAGCTTGGAAAATTATAATACCATCTCTAACATCAAAGGCGTATTCTTGTCTGGGCATTTACATTTAGTTTTATTAATCTGACATACCGTATATACTCGTGTATAAGCCGAGTTTTTCAGCACAAAAAATGTGCTGAAAAACGTCCCCTCGGCTTATACACGAGTGTATTACCCCAAAAAAATTACCCACTTAAAAAAATAAAATTACTCACCCTCCGATGTCAGCGCGATTCCCCGATGTCGGCGCGACGCTACCCGCGGTCACCCGTGTCATCGGCGTCCCGTTTCTTTCTTCTCCCGGCTTCCTCTTCTTTCTTCTTCTTCATCAGCGACGCGTCCATGTTTCTTCATGGCCGCGACATACTATGAACTCAGCAGCGGCCGCGTCATAGTATGCGCCTGCTAGAGAAAGCATGGGCGCGAGAAGAGTGAGAAAGGAGCCGCGAGAAGAAACAGAACGGGAAGCGCTGACATCCGGACATCGGTAATTCGCGCTGACATCGGAGGGTGAGTATTTACTTATTTTTAAGGGGCCTGGGGGCAGCTGTCATACTACTAGGGCAGGTCTGTACACTACTATAGGGCAGGTTACACTATCTATGGGCAGCTGTAACTACTAGGGCAGGCCTGTATAGACCTACTAGGGGCAGGCTGTATACTACCTAGGGACAGGCTGTTCTACTGGACATAGGCTTTATACTACTAGGGACAGGCTGTATACTACTAGACAGGCTGTATACGACTACGGGACGGCTGTATACTACTAGGGGACAGGCTGCGATACTACTGGGGGCTGCTGTTCTACGGGGCTGCTGTATACTACTGGGGGGACTGCGTATACTACTGGGGCTGCGGTATACTAACTGGGGGGCTGCTGTAACTACAGGGCTGCTGTATACTACAGGGGGCTGCTGTATACTACATGGGGGGTCTGTCTGCTTATACTACAGGGGGCTTTGTATACTACGGAGGCTTGCTGTATACGAAGGGCTGCTGTATCTGTGTGTGGTGGCGTGCTGTAAACTACTGGGGGTTGCCATGCATCCCACCCTCGGCTTAACTCTGTCGTATTTTTCCCAGTTTTTGGGTGGAAAATTAGGGTCTCGGCTTATACGTCGGTCGGCTTATATGCTCGAGTATATAACGGTAATATGCGTTTCTTCAATTATGATGTTATTTAAAAAAATTGTGTGGTATAGATAATTTTTATCATAAATGTAGTGAATGGTCATCAGACTGTGTGAAAAGTCTGGGAGTTAATGCAGGTCCCACAGCTGTCCTGCGTAAATAATTGCGGATGCCTGGTGGTCAGGCAGGACGCAATAGCGTGTGTCTGGCCACCGCTGCCAAGGCGGGGTGGTCTATCCAAGGACGCTATCTGGTTTCTAAGGACAACAGGGCTACATTATGATAATTATCTTCACACAGACACACAGGTACCCCAGTCCGACCCTGACTCCATTGATCAACATTTGATGATGCTTTTAAGGAGTTCACCATAGCAATAGAACTTTATATTTATGCAAAAAATGTGAGGATCCATAATTGGACACAGCAATGACTGTAGCACAGAGAAAGATAAGATACATTTGTGAAGGGTTATCCTTAACCATTAGGAAGAGCACAAGCCTCTGCTTGCATGCTTCAGCACATCTGCAAGTCCAGGACATCACTGTCTCTCCCGCACTTCTCTGGGCAATGGAGATAACCCAGTCCGGTTACCAAAACTTCTTAAACGTAGCGCAAACTCACGTGTAGTCAGATTAGGTGGGATTAAACCATGGAGTTCAGCATGTAAACAGTTTTTTTAATATGTTTTAGTGAGGAGGCGCTGTTGATAGTGCAATTTGTAAATATGCAAAATACTGCTTCAATATATCATTTAGTATATGTGGTGGTGTTATATAGATATATAGATAGCTGTTGTTATGAATATGGAATACATCAAAGGATACTTTTTTCACTTAAAGGAAACTGAACGCGTGCTTAGTTTCGGTTAGGGTTAAACCGCGTTATCTGCGGGTTTAACACTTTGAAACTGTATGCAGCAAAACTGCTTTCGGCGCTGCGTGCACACGATCGTGCGGGCGCCTACATAGGAAATGCCGCAGGCGTGGCGCGCGCACGGCCGAAGCAGCTTCTGCTATAAAGTTTAAAAAGTGTTAAAACCGCGATACTGCGGTTTTAACACTAACGAAACTAAGCACCGGCACCAGCTCACCCTGAGCTGGTGCTCGGTGTTTACAGCTTACACCGACCATTTGAAATGGTAGGTTTCCTTTAAACCTGGTGTGCTGCGCAATTTCCTTTTGCATATCCCTGGAGGACTCAAGGCCCAGTGTTATGAAGCTTGCACCCACCTACAGTGTATATGTGTGTGTATATATGTATATATTCATGATCAGACTCTCACCGCAGATACAAAGTACAGACAGTCCTCGGGTTACGTACAAGATAGGTTCTGTAGGTTTGTTCTTAAGTTAAATTTATATGCAAGTTAGAACTGTATATTTTATAATTGTAACCCAATACAATTATTTTTTTTGTTTTCTGTGACAATTGCATTTTAAAAATTTTGGATTCTCATCAGAACCAGGATTAACAATGAAGGTTAATTCCAGATACCTGTGATAGCTGTTTATTGTAGCCAGGGACTAAAGTAAAGGAAATTACCAACATCCAGAGGTCTTGTAACTAGGGGTCATCTGTAAGCCGGGTGTTCTTAAGTATGGGACCGCCTGCATTCAGATGAAATCTTGAGGATTTCTCTAAACTAGCCCTCCGTTGAACTTAACCTTGCATTTCTGTCAATGGAATCTACATGTTCAGACAGAAATGAACAACCAATTATCTTGTGGCTTTTTATATTTTTCATGTAGCGTGGTTACCTTTTCCTGTCTCTTACATGCTGCATCATGCTGCTCCATTAACACGCCCGTTGTCAGTGAGGCCTCTTTCACACTTAATGTTTCTTACTGTAAAGGAAAGTTAAATTGCACTATTTTTATTGCTTAGCTTTGGCCTTTTGCTTTCAACCATTTTATTAAAGGATTTTATTAATGATTTACTGAGTGCAGACTGTCCTAAATTACCATATATAATCTAGCATAAGCTGACCCGAGTAGAAGTCATGGTACCCAATTTTAACACAAAAAACTGAAAAGCTATTGACTTGAGCATCAGCCTAGGGTGGGAAATGCATTGGTCACAGCCTCCAGCCAGTATATAGCTAGCCAGTCCCTTTCCCCCAGTATATAGCCATCCAGTCCATGCCCTCTAGTATATAGCTAGCCAGCCCCCTGTCCCTCAGTCACTGCGACGGCACCATGCATGGACACGGAGCATTACCGAAGAAAGAAGGCGACCTGCGTGGGTGGTGGTGGTGGGGCGTCAGAAATGGAGTGCAATGTTTGTGTTGTTGTGTTTTTTTTTTTTTTTTTTTTTTTTTTTTGAGTACAAGCCAAGTTAGGGGTTTACAGACCATTTTTTGTGCTGAAAAACTCTGCTTATGCTCGAGTATATATGTTACTTGCTCCTTGCCTTCTCTAAGGGATGGCACTGTTTTTGATTTAAGTTTGGAACAGATGAATTCTCGTAAAGATGACTTATTAAAAATATGCAGATGAGCCTTAGGTGCTCTGGTCTACGTCTCCTAATGTATGCACACCATCACTCTAAATATTCCCCCTTGTTCTTCCTACTCATCCACAGGCATTCAGTGAAGTCACCTAGCTATCTGCAAGCCTTGCCTTCTTTCTTACTGTTTGCGCATGTTCGAGACGGATGAGTGGGCGGGATAAGGGGTAGCTCCAGCATCAATGCCTACGGTAACGCTGCTATACGTGTTGGCGCAGGTGCTACAGCGCATGCACACAACTCCGATGGTGCCCTTGCTCCTGCTCCCCAAGAGGCTACTGCATGCTCCAGTAGCCTTTCTGCTAAATTTACATATTACCTGAATAAAGTTTAGTGTAGTATAGAAAGTGTTCTAGGCCTAGCTAAAGATAGATCAGGGTTAAGTAGGTTAATAGGAAGATTTCTGATGGTAGGTTTCCTTTTAGGTTTCAATGAAATATAGGCATTGACAAGAAAAGCAGTATTGCTCAGGAAAATACAATATAAGGCTACATTCACACTCACATATAGGGGACATATATACGTCCCCCATAGCCGGCAATGGCTGCACGGCACTGTACCGTAGGGCATGTCTTTTTTTTTTTTTTTTTTTTTTGCTTGAATATGGCGCCGTGCACCATATTTTACTATTGAGAGGGGCGGGGTGAGCGGTGCTCATCCCCATCCTCCTCTCCCCGGTGCCAACGTGTGCCTGCCGTGCTACGGTATGGTGGGCACACATCTGTGTGAATGTAGCCTAAAACCTAAGATCTACATCATAATCACCAGTTTAGATTACTTCCCCTGCATTTATGTTTTCAAAACAAACCCAGAGCATTCAGCCTTTTAATCTGTGGTGCGAAATATTTTCATCATAGAATTTAATTTTTTCATCATGAAACTTAGCCTTGAATTCATGATCAAGAGGACCATAAAAAAAAACTGCAAATAGTGCTGTGTTAATTCTTCTCTGAGAATGATGGACACCATGACAGAAAGACTGAACAATCACTGGCTGCTGCTGTTTGCTCCTCCAGAAGATGCATGGAGTCGGATGCGTTGTGTAATTTCATCCAAAGTTCATACCTCTGTTGTAAAGGAAATCTACCATCAAAACCAATCATATTAAGACACGGACACTCGTAGATCCAGGCACTGTGATTGTGGTAATCTTCTTATTTGTTATCCGTGGCCCATCACTTCTAAAATCAACTGTTAAAATTATGCTAAGGGGTCATGGGGGTGTTACTAGAACTCCTTCACAGGCTATTACACTGTGCAATCTGCCCTCCTGCTCTGTGTGCTGAAACTTTCTCTTCTGCTATGAAATCACATGTGCTGAGGCAGCAGGGAGGCTGGAAATACAATGAAACAACCTGTGAATCTGCACAGAAGGCCTCTGACTCATTAGCATAATTGTAAAAATTGATTTAAGAGTGGAGGCGGCCATGGATAACAAATATAAGAAGAATAGCACAGGCACAGTCCCTGGATCTATGAGTAAGTGTCCTCTATGAGTAAGTAAGTATCCTGAGGTTAGTGAGATTTCAGTAGGTAATGTTTTACATGTATTTTGGGCTGAGCTGGCCTGCATGTTTGACCAGCTATGTAAATAAAGTCAAGTTTCATGCTTTGGTTTGCAGTCCAGTGAAATTGCAAATGTGTCCTGTGCTAATAGCTTTACTCAGTCATGTTTTTCTCTTTCAGGATTCTTCCAGCAATGGCCACATGGATCCAGCTTGTAAAAATTTTTATCTGCATCCCTCAAGTGTTATCCCTGGAACAGTTTAGTCCCTTTGTGAGCGACACAGAATTGAATCATCTGACTATTAATGATGCTACTGGTATTGTCTATATAGGAGCAGTCAATCGATTATATCAACTCTCTGGAGAGCTCAAGTTAATTGCCAATGTAACTACTGGACCAGAGTTGGATCACAAGAAATGTACACCCCCTATAGAATCCTCCCAGTGCTCTTTTGCAGTCCAAACAGATAACTATAATAAACTGCTTCTACTCGATGTACCAAATGAAAGAATAATTGCTTGTGGAAGCATGTTTAAGGGAATCTGCTCGCTGAGAAATTTGAGTATCACGGAACGGATCTCTTATGATGATAGCAGGGGAGAGAAGTCTTTTGTTGCTAGCAATGATGAGAATGTTGAAACTGTGGGGCTGGTATCTGACATGAAAGAAGGTGGACCACGGGTTTTGTTCGTGGGGAAGGGTACTAGTCAGCACGATAATGGAATAATCATCAGCACTCGGATACTTGACGAAATGGAGGATAAAGGCCCATTTGAAACATACGTGGATTCTGCCACCTTTAAACATGGCTACTCATCTGTGAGCACACAACAGTTTGTCACTGTTTTTGAAGACTCTCAACGTGTTTATTTTATATCTAGTCTGCTGGACAAAAACAGTGGTAGAAATCGGACATTTATCACCCGAATCTGTAAATCTGATTATAACTATTTCTCATATGTCGAGATGGATCTCCTGTGTATGGATGGGAACATTCCTTACAATATCTGTACTTCTGCCTTCCTGGAACGTCCAGGAGAGGAGTTGGCTCGTACCATGGGGATCTCTGATAGTAACGATAAAGTTCTGTTTGGAGTTTTCAGCACTTATGACAATAATCGGGAGAAATCTGCACTTTGTATGTTCTCATTGGACAATATCAACAAAAAGTTTGAAGAAAACCGTGAACTGTGTTACACTAGTACTTCAGAGCCGGTAAACAATGGAGAGAGCATATTCTCCAAACCATTTGGTGATAAAATCGGTTGTGGTGGAAAAAAGGTAGAGTATCTTAAAATTGTCCTTGGCTCTTTCCTCTGAAGTTACATTTGTTGAACTTTACAATCCGCTCATGTAGTTAGATTTTCATGTGACATATTTTAAGACTTTTCTCCTTCAAATCTATACTCTTCATGTTTATGGTACTAGATGGGTAAAAACAAGCATAAATTTAAGTGTTCTGTATGATGAGTGTTCTGTATGATGTTCTGTATGATTAAGTGTTCTGTATGATGAGGGATTCTGCGATGACTCTGTCATTAGAGCTGTGTAAGGGCTTTTATTGTGGGAAGACCTGCTGATTTTATTTCTGTTTTGGAATACTTTTGCTTTTTTGACTGTGCAGATTTTTTTCCCTGTCTTATGGACAAAACACGGTCTTCACTGTGCAGGTGTAGATACCATTATGGCTGTGTAGCTCAGGTCTTTACAGATAAAGTATTAACTTTGTGAAAGAATTTCCGTTTTTTTTTTTTCCACCAAAACAAATTTTATTAACAGCTCAAAGGAACTTGGGCATGTCATCATTTGATGCCTTGCAGTAGTTCCAGTGTATTATGCTGTAAGTAACTTACTGTTGGGCAGATACATCACATATATGGCACAAACTCTATTTATTGGCATAAAGACCACATAATTGGCTTGTGATGGCCATTATTATGTATGTCATTAAAAAGAAGTATGCAAGTTTAGAGTCTTTTAAGTTGGCTCATTAGGAAAATGTCTCAAAAGGAAGGTGCATGGAGGCTGAAATGGATTTCACACATTATTCATCAAATACTAATTTACAATCCTGATGGGTGAAGTAGTTTTGGTTCTAAGACAAATAGGGTTGTCCAGCAGTTCACATAGCATAGGGTGGTTTAAAGATCTAAAAGTAGCAATACACAAACTATCTAATCCACCGCCTCTCCTGTTCTCACCTTTGCTGGCCTGCAATAACATAATTACAAGACCAGCTCAGACAGTCACTTCCTGCTGGCAAGTACAGCATGCAGAGACTTGCTCTACAAGCTACAGACAGATAAGGTCTTTATCTGGGAGGGAGGTATATAGAATACACCTCTTTGAGGTAATGACCACCTCTATCTATAGGTGGTATGTCCTGTATGTTGAGAGGTATTAGGGAAGCACACACTGGCAGCAGCTCTGTAAAGCATCCGAATGCAATGGAGCATACCAGCACCTTTCAGTATTTGTCTACTATGAAACAGTGGACATATGAATTGTGTAAAATATTTTGCAGCTTTATATTAGTATGGTTTCTTCTAATTTGTTCTAATGGGAAGTGTGGCACCGCTTATGGCTTCATCGCCATAAGTGTCTATGGAGATGCAGATATACGTCCCCACAACGGCCATCTGAATGAGGGCTTAAAGAAAACCTACCATGAGAAATCCACTATCAGAAGTAGATTTGAAGGTAGATTTCTCCTACCTGCCTTGGCCCTAATCTGTAATTTAATAATTCTGGAACCTAACCTAACTAAAAACTTTATGCTAGAAATATGTAAATTAACTGCAGAGGCTTCTGGGGCATGGAGAAGCCTTAGCTCCCAGTGCCCGGCCCGGCTATTACACACCCCAGTAGCCACGGCAGTTAATTTACATATTACTAACATAAAGACAGTCATAGGCGACAAATACAAAAAACAATGAGACATTACAGTAATAACATGGAGGTGAGGGCCATGCTCACAAGATATTATGGTCTAAGTATTTTAACAATATTTTGTAAGAAACTCACGAGTGACCGCTATTTGAATGTGAATTGTCTTTTGTTCTGACATTACAGAATCCCATTGCAAATGAGTCTATCAAATATCCATGTGGCTCAGAACACTTGCCTTACCCGTTGCAGAGCAGGGATGGTGTAGTGGCGAACGCTGCTCTAGTGCGTGAGAATAACCCTTATACCTCCGTTGCAGTATCGGTTGAAAATGAGCACACTATTGCATTTCTAGGTACGGCTGAAGGAAAACTGGTAAAGGTAAGTAAAGCTTGCTATCTTGTATCTTTCGGGCTGCAGGCACACATTCTGGGCATGTTTACAGGAGAAAGTTTCCAGGTCCATACAGTAACATGTGGATTACTTTTTTGCAGATTGGTGGCAACGTCGGCATCATTGCCTGACTGCATGTACCCAAAGGCGATAGATATTTCTTACTTAAATTGCCTGTTCTCCCTTTTCCTGTCATTCCTACCTCTAGATATAGAAGTGATGTGCTCCATTGTGGGGAGGAAAGTCTTGTCAGGGGTTCAGTCATTTTTCTGTGTTGATGCCATGAAATACTTCTAGGTTGGGAATTCTTTCAGATGTGTGGTGCAAATCAGCTTCAGATACATTCATAATTTTGTATCACTTTCCTTTTCCTCCCAGTAAATTGTTCCCCGATTTGCCATTAGTTGTCTGAGTGAAAGAAATAAAATTGTCCCAACAATCTTATTCTATAAATGTAGATTGTGTCAACGTGTAGCATTGAGAGAAATGTTTGAATATTCAACTCAATGTCTTATATCTTTTCAATGAGGTCCTGAAGGGAGAAAGTGATAAACGCTGTTTATGCAGATATTCCTTTTATACCACATTCTGCATGCCAAGTACAACTTTGTTGGCACCTTTCTGTATGCCTTCAAGCACTAGGATATCAGGTTGATCAGCAACAAGTTTATAATTGTAGTGGTGTACAGAAAGACTGGGTTATTTTCACTTTTTATGATTTCATCACTTTTATTTTCTTTGTTCCGCTCTAAATTGTTGCCTGTTGTTATAGGCTTTTCTAGGCGAGCGGTCAAGAGAATACCGCGCTGTGCCCTTTGAGACCAAAAGTACAGTGAAGAATGGAATGGTTTTTGATGCTAATAAGGAACACATCTATGTTATGACTAAGAAAAAGGTTGGTATAGCTCCTACATGGATACCTGGTTTTCATTGCACATGGATTGCACAGCAGTCCTATCTAGTATTGTAATGTTCAGGCAGTCGCTGCCTTAACACCCAACGTTCAGATGACCCATAGTTACATTTAGACTCCTCTGGTCACTGCAACCTTTGGTGGAGCTCTCTGGATTTTTTTTTTTTAATCAGGTTGGCTTGAACAAGCGATGCTTTGTTCTCAGCTTGTGTGAGCTGGTGCTCTAGTTTTAATGCACATTATGTTACTCTGTTTTATTTGTATTACTTTACAAACTTCATATAGTTGGTCAATAATTAGTAATTTTAAAAAATTTCTATATCTACAGGTGCATCGTGTTCCTGTTCAGGACTGTGCCCGGTATTCAACCTGCAATGACTGTACTCAGGCCAAGGATCCTTACTGTGGGTGGTGTGTGATAGATGGCAAGTAAGTGTATTATAAATCACATATATCGCCATCATATTCCACAGTGCTTTACAAATCGTATGAAATAAGTCGTTACAGAGAAATCACATTGTCAGGGCCCTGCATGCAAGAGGAAGTGGAGGGGTGACACAGGAGGTTTACAATGGTCAAACCATTTTTTCAATTAAAGAAAGATAAATGAACCAGTCACTAGCCGTTATTGACATTTACAGAAACCAGAGTGCACTTGTTCTCAGAGTAACCTGTTTAATAGTATGAAGTGCTTAGGGATATTATAGACAAGCGGAGTGAGTACACATGGTGGGTTAAGAAAAGAGATTGAAAGTTACATGCAGTTCCCAAGTGTGATAAGTCTGCCTGAAGAGTTTGTTGGGTACGGTCGTAGCTTCTGAAGAAGTTTAAAAGGCTTTTTTTGACCCCTCCTAAGTTTTTGATATACAGTTGACCTTGTGATTCTTGGCTATAACTGACCTCCGTGCTATTTATCTATACATTGGGTGAAGCCAAAAGCAGAAAGTTCTGTCCATTGTTTGACCATGCAGGAGAACTGCAGCTTATCTACTGTTCCGGTTACTTCTCTTTCTGTGATTGATATTTCTATGACGCTGTGTCTCGCTGTTTGGCCGAGAGAGGGAACATTCTTGTCTTATATTTCTATATAATGTAGGGACTACCGTCCACTGCACTGTGTACAGCCCTTGGGATCAGGCCACCATATTGCACGTTTACACGGGCTGTACTCGTTCGTGTGCAAGAGCCCTTAGTTTCAGCAGGTAAATTGTGGTGACTGATTCTTCTTAACATCGTAGAGACCTCTTCCTCCTCTTTCAAATTGCAACAAAGAAAAGCTTTTATTTAGGTGCACTAAATGGTCTCCTATTAATTTTTGTGGGTGCTATTTGACAAATAACAAAGTGCAGCAGATAAATTTTCCCAGCAATGTCTGCTGATCGCCAAATGTTTTGAGAAGCCAGAGCCATGAAATGGAGGTGACTTGTTTCCAGTATGTTATACAGAAAATGACATTATAAAACAATTAGCACTGTCACAGTTACACAAATCACCTCTCTTCCAAATCTATGTTGAAATCCTGCACAGTAACTTGTCAGTCTTCGTACACTAACACGCTCTCATTTTCAGATGCTCCTTAAAGGGTGACTGTGTTCGAGCCAGTGAACCAAATCACTGGTTATGGAGTCCTGATGGTGTCTGCTTGAAGATTGAAAGCACACAACCAAGTAATATGAGTGTTAAACATCTTAGTAATGTAAGTAGTTACCACACATGCAAAACTAAAAGACACCAACGTTGTTCTTTCTCCCTTGTATAAACTGTGTGACATATGTGTTGGTTTCCCCAAAATGTTATTCTCAACTGAGATTTTTAGCATCCAATTTAATTCAATACTCAGCATGCATGTATTGTATTCAATTCCAACTTTTACAAAGCGGAGTATGTTTGCATCACTCATTTTTTCCAGAGTGTGCATCACAAACTCTAGGCTCTTAGTGATTCATTAATGGTTTTTCAATTGTCCTTCCCTGTTTACAAGCAGACAGTATTTGAAGAGGTGCTTTAGTGTTCCCTTGCCCTATTACTGGCAGTCCATCCAAAATATAATACAGTCTATGGCTCCTCCGGAAATTATTTCAAGAGTGGAAGTCCAAAGTCAAACAAGATGTGCTACTACTAGACCCCTAGGACAAGAGTGGTGAATGTCCTACATAATTGATGAGACTAATGCCACAAGTGTCACAAGTACAACATCCGCTCAAATACAAGGCAAAAAATACCATCTAATGCTTGTAATATGAAGCACCCAAAGGTCAACAAACATGCTTTTTCTAGAACCTTTTTAAGTGTGGTGGATTGGTTTCTGGGGGTCTAAAGGTACATCTATATCTTTGTGGAATACCTCCCTCTTTTATTTATAAATTGTTTTAATATTTTTTGTTGCATTTAAGGGGAATATTTATTATTTGTTTTCTTTTTGTCTTTTTTTTTTTTTGCATTGAAGAATCACAAGATTGTTGCACTGTGGTTTTTCTACTTTTTGGTCACAGGGGTGTTTCACTTTCTAGGTTGCAAGAAGAAAATATTGGTTTATATTCATTGTTTGATTTGTTTTATGCTGTTTGCAGCTATTTTTTTCCCCAGAAATTGAACACTTTAAGGCCCTCCCCCCTGTTCCAAATCATTTTGTTGTCTATAACTATAGGGGTGGCTCACCTTATGTTTTAGTGGTGCTACGGGGATACAGAGCTGACTGCTTTACACTCAGTATTCTCTGTTTATACAGTGCTGAATGGAGGGGAAGCTTCCTGGCAGCTCCCTCAGTGACTAAAAATGTATTTCCAATCCTGAGGAAAGTGGGCTCACAGACAGATGCACGTCAATTACAAGAACAGGGCTTCTGTTATCTTTAATGAATGAAGTGGCAGGTTGTGTGTGTGTTCTCCTGCAAATTGGGGATAACAATAAACATATGGGTAAACCCCTTGAAAACAATTAATAGAAATGCTTAGTCATGAATGTCAGCTGGACTAGAACCTGCTTCATAAGCTGGCTAAAACATCGGAATGCAGGAACTAAGTCCTTGTGTTTGAGCCCATAGATATGGGGAAGTATTCTGGGTGTTGAAGAAAAGTCTAGCGCACTTTCATGAAGTCTCAGAGAGAAGGCTTATTATTTAGAGGGGTATGAGCTAAATAGTCTTTTTGCCTTATCAGATATTTATTTTGGCTTAACAGGTTATGTTAATTGTGGCCCCTTCAATAACTTTATATGAAGAAGACCGGCTGACTTGTAACTTTGGAGGGAATTTCCAGGCAGCCATTCTTGGAGATGATGGATCTATTTCTTGTCCTCACCCTGTTAAAATCCCTGCTACTCCAACCGGCCAGGGTAAGTAATATGGCAATAATAATAATATAAAAAAATTAAATAACTTCCATAGTAAAAACTTGTTTTGTTTTTTTTTTTTCAATACAGACTATGTTAACGTCACAATTGAACTGTTTGTGACTGAAAGATCTGTTTTCTTGGCTGATTATACTTATCAATTTTACAAGTGTGAAGAGTCTATGAATCTTTCAGAAAATTTACCGTGAGTTATTTTAATATTATTTAGTTTACTCTTTGCCCTTCTTCCATTCTGACATGAGAGTAATTTAGAATGTCTTTATTCCCCAGATGCATTTCATGTGTAACTACCCAATGGGAATGTCGATGGGACATAAATGATCATAGATGCATTGATGCTTCTCCAAGTAACGAACACTCTACAATCAATGAGGTAAATGCTCACATTTTGCACAATTTGATAACTTTGTAATTAAAACTTAATCTTACAATCTGTAACCCCATTACGTTCATTTGGTTCATCACAAGTTGGCAAAGTTGGTGTACTTAAATGTATGCAGTTCTTAGTGGTGGTTCTGGATGAAACTACTGGAGTAACATTTCAGTTCCTGTTACCTGTATTTCTCTTTTTCGGTTAATAAAATGTGTAACTATTCAGACACCTCTTTTTTTGCTATTCCTTTATGTGCCACTGTTATTTTTCTTTCTGCTGTTTAAAATATTCTTTTTTTTTTTTTTTAAATATAATTTCAGGAAGATCGTTGTCCACAGTTCTACCAGCTGGTTCCATCAACTATACCAATGCAGCTAAAACGTACTATCAATTTTTATGGGAAGAATCTTGAACATTACCTGGTAATTCAACACAGATTTTGTGCTGTAGCCTCTGTGACTGTCCAATAGTGAAATGTGTAATTGTACATTAGTAGAACTCTGTTAGGACCAGTTCACAACTTTTATATTTTTTGCCAAAACCAGGAGTGGTCAAACACACAGAACTCAAACAAATAATTTCTGGTACATCACGCGTCGCAATGTAAAAGTCATTTTTATTAGATATGAAATATAAGCATGAATTTCTTAGATGCCAGTCAGATTTAAAAACTTTTCCCGAATATCACGTGGTGATAAAATCCTCTGTGATCACAGGATTTGTATACAGTAAAACCAGACTTTGGAAAATACTGAATAGAGAAGTACCGTATATACTCGAGTATAAGCCCACCCGAGTATAAGCCGGGGCCCCTAATTTTAACACAAAATACAGGGAAATCCTATTGACTCGAGTATAAGCCGAGGGTGGGAAATGCATTGGTCACAGCCTCCCCAGTATATAGCCAGCCAGCCCCTGCCCCAGTGTATATAGCCAGCCAGCCCCTGCCCCAGTGTATATAGCCTGCCAGCCCCTGCCCCAGTGTATATAGCCTGCCAGCCCCTGCCCCAGTGTATATAGCCTGCCAGCCCCTGCCCCCGTGTATATAGCCTGCCAGACCCTGCCCCCGTGTATATAGCCTGCTGCAGCTGGCGGACAGATCGCACAGAAGATATGCAGGGGTATTTATTTTTTTGACTCGAGTATAAGGCGAGTTTGGGTTTTTCAGCACATTTTTTGTGCTGAAAAACTAGGCTTATACTCGAGTATATAAGGTATATACTTTCTATTTCAGGAACAATTTAAAGTTTTTCTACAAAATACAGAATATTTCAAAAAAATAGTTAAAACTATCGGTGCTTACAACATGAGTACGGAGAAGAAAAGGCGGCGCGACAGGCCCCGCTCCGTTGTTGTACCACACCTCAATAAAGGATCTTGCACACATCGGTGAGTGCCACCTCTTCTTCTCCGTACTCATGTTGTAAAGGCCTTACTATCGGCTGAGCACCACCGGCAACGTGCATACTGTAAAGGGGCTGCTCCACTCCTGTGACGTCCCTGCCAGACGCAGGTGAGAAGCACCTGTATCGTAATGGATGGTGTCAAGAATCTTATTCTACCTTGGACTTACTATTGGTGCTTACTGTGATTTTATAAAGGGTACATGGCGTCCGTCTGACTAATCACAAAGAACATAAATCTAAAGCACCTTATGCTCTCTGCAGTACCGGACTGAACTGGTACATATCTTTCTCCATTACTGGTGAAAAAATTACTGGGATAAAACATTTATTTAATTCTTAAAGGTTGGATTTGACGGACTTGTGTCTTTTTCCGGCCTTATATACTATGATACTATGAATAAAATAAGGGAGATGTGAACTCGCCCTAATAATAATATACTAGCCTCCCTATTTAAGTGTTTCCTCCACAATAACAGCCGGTAGTGGGTTATAATATAGGCGATTTGGGCAGTAGCCCAGGGCCCAAAGCTTTTAGAGACTTTCACCCATGATATCCTCATACATGGTTCTTGCTGTCAATAAAAATATACACGAGCAATTTCAGGAAAGCACAGATTGAAAGCAGGCAGAAAGGGCTGTATGAATATTATCGGTCCTACAAGTCTAGGGTTCTAGACCCCTAGACTTCGAGGACCGATAATATTCATACAGCCCAGGGCCCATGGCAGTCTTAATCCACCCCTGATAATTTATCACCTTTCCAAGAACTATTTTGCCCTCCATTTTGGTTTCTTTTGTCTTCTATTTTAAAATATGTTTTATCTTTTAAAATTTAGGGAAAATCTTTTATTGCTGGGAATGACAAGCTAAGGTTCACGGATCCTGTAGTGGAGAAGGAAGACATGTTCTCATTGTCAATCCCAGAGGTATTTATCTAAAGCAGTTTGCATCACTGGACGCTTTTTATAACAACAACTGAGTTATAGATTGTGTAGTCAGTCTTTATGGATGCCTCAAGACACATTACGCACCTATAATTTGTTTGCCATTACATGCTTATATATCTTTAATTCAAATTTTAGGCCATGTATTTTCTGTTTTTCAGTACATGAGGGTTGAATTTGGTAGTTTTTAATTTATAATTTTTTTTTAACCCCACCCTTGAACGAACCCGTTCTGCCACGAGACCTCTTGTTGTCAATGCCTTCTATGGCTGGGATCTGAATAGCTCTATCTTGGCCTTACAGCGTTGGTTACAGAGACAGTCAAATTCTGCTGTGCTGCACTTTTTTTTTTTTTTTTTAATCAGTCCTGTAAAGCCACATACACGTGCGGGGCACAGTTGGCTATATGGTTTCCCCAAATACTGTTATCTTTATAAGGGTTACAGAATCCTCATAAAAACTAAAACTTACAACCTGCATATTAAATATACAATGCCTGTAAGCAAGTAAAATTGTCTCTCAGAATCACCCTTTTTTCTAGGGTGTTTTTGTGTGGTTTGTTTTGCAGCCCCAGAGTTAAAATTTTAGGTTGAGGGAATTAAATAATCTTCAAGATTATGTCTTATTTTCATTTTTTTTGAGGATAAGTTGAGGGGCTTTACATGTTTTGTTTTGTTTTGTTTTTGTATTCTTATCTATCCTGTGTATTGATAGCAGATTATGTAATGCTTTTTTATAAATGCAGATTGTATGCCATCATGTAAGCTGTCTTCATTTCTATTTAGTTACCTGCTCAAGATGAAGAATCTGTTGCACTTGATATTTACATTAAAGTGAATGATCGAAAGATTGACAGCAAGCTGAATGGTATGTTTATCTTGTCAATCACGCCGGTAAAATACTGCAGAGCTTTTAGTATTCAGTAGGTTTACACTCCCCCCGTAAACTGTGTCAGCTTTTCATATAAATGATGATAAACCTTCAGCAATATGCAAAGTAGTATGCAATTGTAATGGGAATGGTTTACACACTATGATGATTGGTCAAATGGTGTTTTTTTTATTTTATGAAGGATTGGGAAACCAGGTTGTTTTAGCTGTTTGCTATGATTTATAGGAAAGATGACGCCATACAGCTGGTTTTAAGCAGTCGCACCAGTACAATTATTGGGTCATCTACACAGGCCATAGATTTTCACCATATAGAAGGCATGGGACTGTTTTTTTTGGGCGGCTTGTATTAAAAAAAGAAATTTACATGAGAAATAGTTGCTCTAAAAATCTCTTTTTTCTGTAAAACCCCCTTCAATGTTTTGTTTTCCGCCAAATGCGCTAAACTAGTCTACAGTGGTAACTTCATTAAACAAATTCATTAAAATATGACGGGTAGCGCCCTGCACAGGATGGCAGGGCCCTACCTATCCTTCGTACATCTAAGTGTTTTATTGAGAGAGTTTTCCATATGTTCTGCCTATATAGGACACCACAATGTTTTTGATTATATGCCAATGATGGTAGTCATAACCGTACCAATTTATATTAAGTCCTGTGAGTACTGTATCAAATATTGTCCAACGTGAGTCTTTTATTGGGTTATTCACAATATTATTATTCCTGATAGCTCCAATGACTATTGATAATATTCCTTATATAAACATGTGTGAGTAGGCTATTTGTCAGTGCCTCTTTAAATATATTTATCTTGGTATGAGTCCAAACAGCAGCACGACAACTGGTTATATTAGTTTGTCATATACTGTGCTATCCAAATTTCAGCTTTTTTACATTGGTAGCTTCGACAGAAAATAATAATGAGTAAAGGATCACACCTTATTAGTTTATGGTGCAAGCTTCTCATACTAGTGATACAGTGATCGAACTTGTATCAGAGAAAAGCTCCAGCTAGAAGTTTATAGTAATATAAAAAATGATTATTTATATAGCGCCTACAGACCTCCTATAGAAAATATTGGTTACTTTGTTTCTATACTAAATAAAGCTGATAACATGATTTAAGTTGCTGCAGTTGATGTTATGGTATGTTTTTATCCATAGTAAGCCTTTACAACTGCTTTTTTGGAAGAAGCGATTGTAGCTTGTGTCTGGCTGCCGATCCACAGTATGGGTGTGTCTGGTGCGGTAACAAATGTGTCTACAACGAGACGTGTAAAGTACCTGCTGCAACAGAGTGCCCTGAACCTTTAATCACAGATGTAAGTCTCTATCTTCACCTTTACCAGATATATGTGTGTCAACAAAAAAAGTAAGTGAAATAATTAATAAAGGGTTATTCCATAATAAGTGACTTTTTGGTACTACACATTGTCACATGTTATAGAATAGACCTTTACCTTTTCACTAATTTTCTTGCCTTTTTATACCGCCCTGTACATTACTTCCAGATATCATAATTGTTTTGCAATTATTTGTGTTGAGCGTCTCAACTGTGACATTTTTTGTGAAATAGTTTATATTGTAAATATATACTTGCACAGTTATGTTTTTCTATTGAGCTGTTTTCCCCATTTCCCTTGCCTTGGGATTTCTGCAGGCAAAGATGCCGGATTTTGTTTACTTTAAAGCCGTTCAATAAAGCTACCTGCTGATTAGTAGAGGACCAAACTTGAAGAAGCGCTGCACATCCATTTCACATCTCCACTGCGAGACAGATTTTAGACAGTATAACCTTTCCTTCAGTGGGATCCACTTTTGTTTTTGTTTCTCTCCTAGATGGTGGCTTCTCGCTGCTCCCCTTGTTAATTTTCTGTAGTATTTTCTGAGTTTTCCTATGAAACTTGAGAATATAGAAACTAGATCCCACTTGAGGCTTGTCAGTAAAGTCATTACAGTAGAATGATGCATATTTATTCTACTTTAAAAAAACTTTGTTAAAAAATAACTTTAGTGGATGTCTATACCCATACAGCTTAGTGCTAGTTCATAAATAACAACTTACCACCTTTACAAAAGAAAGATAAGGCTATAATTGCTGTGTGAACAATTCACACTAATCATGAGATGGAGGTCCTTGTGTGAGGCCAATAACATTTATGTTTTTTTATGTTTTGTTTCATACTTTTTTCTATAACCTAAGTACAATACAATTAGGTAGCGGAAGACAAACATAAGATACATAGAAGTGGGTATACAGACCCAAACACTGAGCATTGCAAAATAAAAATACACCTGATACATTTGATTAAGACTTTGATCACAAATCCAGTGGATTGTTACTTGTGGATTCAGATGATAAAAGAACTGTCATGGTGGCCTATACATCGCACCAGAGAGCCACGGTAATAATAACACTGCAATAAATTGCACAGTGCTCCATGGCCGCGTTCTTCACCTGTATTTGCCACTAAACACAACAATTTGCAGTCTGCTTTGCTTGTACATAGTGTGTAATTGCTGGACTATATTTTATGTGCACATATTTGGTTATAGTATAACATAAAATGTTTGTGTTTAGTTTACACCAAAAGCTGCACCCTTGAATGGAGGTATACTGCTAACTATAATGGGATCAAACTTGGGAATAACTTCTAATGATGTGGAAGAAATTGAAGTTGCTGGTACGAAATGTATGTTCAAGCCAGAAAGCTATTCTGTTTCTACCAGGTGAGTTTACCTGCTATGTTCCCATTCCACATTCCCCTTGATATTTGTATCCCTATGCTTGATGTACTTGGACGTCTTGCCAAAGAGCTGCCTATGAATGTCCATAAAACTTCTTATAAATACTCACTAAGGGGTAAATTTGCATGAACCCTTCTACGTTGATGTCTTTAGTGCAGGAAATTCATGAACAATAGAGGGTAGTTGGAAGGTATAGTTAAATATAGTTGCACATTAAAGATTGCTGGTAGCATTAAGGAGTAAGTAAACCTTTAGAGCAAATTTAGTTGTTTTTTTTTTTTACATGCTTTATTTAGTAAAGCAGCTTCTCTGTGCCTTTTTTATTTTGCTTTTTTTCTCCTGTTGTGAGCAAAAAATCTTCAGAGGTCAGCAGATAAATTATCTAGCGTCTGTCTGTACAGAATTCATTCATTAGACTCTTTCTGATGTGTGGAGTCATAAAGATGATTTACACAAACTGCTTAAAGTAAGGAAGAAACGCAAGGGGAAATGGGACACAGGAACATATTTCTTTGATTAAGTATATAACAAAGATTATTTTCATCTGCACTATTTATTTATGCAAATTCATTGAAAGTTTAGTTACACTTTGTGGCAAAATTCTTGGCTTGCCCTGTGATGTATGTAAAGGTAAGCATCCACAGAACTGAAAAGCTAACACGGCACATAAGCTCAACAACACAGAGCAGCAAAGTTTTGCACAGACTAAACATTTTCTAGTTGAGAGGCCATTGTAAATTATAAGAAAATGTTCATAATAATATGTCTTGTGGAATGCAGGCATTCTAGAAACTGACTGTGTGCCATTACTGCTTCAGTTGAGTATATAGATTTGTATTCTTATGCCAGAATTTACACTCCCAAAAATGCGAAAACAAAAGACATTCAATATTTTATTGTAATCTAATCCTCTAATAATAAACAGGTGGTCCCCTACTTAAGAACAACCATCTTAGACAACCCGGATACTGCCTGTATTATTAAACGCACAACCTGCAATATATAAAAAGTAAAACTTTAATATGTACAACCAACGTTATCACAGTTTGCTGCAAAATTGCATTTAATACAAAAATTCTACAAAAATAAAATGTAGTTTCCAAAACACAGTAAATCTGTGAAGGTTTTATACACACACCACATGTGTATATTCACTTGAACGTTAAAGTGTAACCGTCATTCTGAGCAAAAAAAACTAAAATACATAATTCTGCTCCAGGTGTCCCTGGGAATCATTCCTCAAAGTATTTTGCCTCTCGGTCGTCATTTAGTACCTTTTTTTGGCCCATAGCAACCAGGGTTTCCAGCTCTCAAAAAACATACCATCAGCAAGAGCGAAGCCTGCCGCCTGGTGCTGACCAATGACACCAGAGCTATCTTATATCTATCTCCTATCTATCAATTATCTATCTATCTCTCTATCTATCTATGTATATCCTATCTATATCATATCTATCTATCTCCCTACCTAAGTAACACTTCAGCACAGCACATGAAGGCACAGCTGGGAGATTGTCTCCTGCCACTTCTTTGTGTGAGGGGAGGGGGGGGGGGGCTGGAGTTTCTGTCAGTGTGGATTATTTGTTATACAGTATACAGGTGTAGGGGAAGCTGAGGAGAGATATGTGTTTAGGTGCTTGGTCACTATATTAGTGAGGTCTTCTCCCTGCACATGGCTGAGTGCTGGGACAGTAACACATGAGGTGATCAGCTGTGTGCAGGGAGACCTGAGGTAACAGCTGATTGGAGGGAGAGAGCTGGGGGCGTGTCTCCTGTCCCGGAATGTCTATAGTAACAGCTATATGAGCAGTCACTGCCATCTAGGAAAAGTGTGCAGAATACAAGAGGAAGGAGCAAGATTCGGGTAACTAATCCAATTACCTGCCCTACAACATATCAAAAGTTTTTTTGAAATGACGGTTACACTTTAAATCTGCAGGTTGGGCTAAACACTAGAACGAGAAACTATATATCCCTAAACCAAACTAATGAGATAACAAAATTCACTTTTAGATATTAATATTTCATATTAGTGCAATAATAGAACCTCCTGTTCATGAGAATTTGAGTTATTTAAACTCCCAAAAATGAACCAAACTCTATTAGACGCCCTGAATGGCGAATCACTGCAGAAGAAATAGACAGTCATGGGTGGTCTCAAGAATGGCAACCCTATGGGCCAGACGAATACACAGCCTTCAAGAGCAAGGTCACTCCAGTTCTAACACCTTATTTCAATAACCTATTGCAAGGCGAGAAGCTCCCCCTGCACTTTAAAACATCATACATCAGGACCTACTAATACGGGATCTAATCGCACAAAATCCTTGATCAAGCAGGATGTGAAACTGCTGTCCATTATTATGGCAGAAAGACTTCTGCAATATATGCCAACGCTAGTGGAGAATGTTTAAGTGGGCTTTATTTAGAGGGCAGCAGTAACTAACATCAGGAAAGTGCAGCTCTGCCCGCAGCCAGGAGAACACCTAATCCTGTTGTCAGTAGATTGCCAAACCGCTGATACCCGGCCTGGGCCTAGACTGACCTGGGAATCAAACTAGTAAGCTCCCATCTGACATATTTAGGTATCCATATTGACCGAACTCAATTTACACACTTAATTATCCTCTTCTGACAGAACTAACACGCTGGCAACAGCTTTCCCTAACAATGTTGGGCAGAAGTCACTTATTTAAGATGATCCCATTCCCCAGACTTGTATACTCACTACAGACCATCCCAGTGTTATTAAAACATGTAGATGTAGACGGACTAATGAGGGCTTTCCAGTCTTTTATTTGGAGGAGAAAAAGACCGCAGACTGCAGCATGTAAATTGATGTTGAACAAATCTGAAATTTGGGTGAATGTACCAAAAATTAGGGAGTACAATTTGTCAAGCCTCTTTCGCCATGTTATATATAGGGTCACTGAAAAGTTCTCCAACACTGAGCTAAAGCAGAAACTCGCGGTACCCAACGACTCTCTTACATACAAAATATACCAGGTGGCCCACGGTAGCAAAAAGTCAATAGTGTTGAGAGATGCCTTAGTGGCATGGAAGGAGGTCCGGAAGCTGTACACCCTACCTTTTTTCTTTTTTTCCAAATACATGCCAAAAAGGGACTCAGGAGGGTGGGCGACCTATTCTATGAGACAAAACACGGTTGGCTCACTGAGCAGGAGCTACAGCAGAAACACTGGCTACCCGGCTGTGTGTCATTTACATTTCACCAATTGCATAATTTCCTAAGAGGAAGGGTAGCAGATGTGACAAAGGAGATTGCTGAGATATCCTTCTCAACACTCTTGGGAACCCCGCAGAGTACGCAATCCATTTCCATGCTATATAATGACCTCAAAAAGCAACTGCTCAAAAGGGGTAAAGCTGACTAGGCAGATGCTGGGCCCGCAAATTCCAAGAATGGGAGGTATACGAAGGGAGCCTAAAAGGATGGGCTTAGATCTGCAAAGATGTACTGAGTGAGCATGGAGGAGCTATTATGCTTTTGACCTATGGCATGGCTTGTGGCAGTGGAAACTCTCACAAACCCCAGATCATATTTGGGTTCATTGGAAGATAGACTTGCCTATGGACCCACTGCTTCTTATCTTTCATTATGTGGAAGGGGTGGAAGACCGAGATGGCAGCCTCGCTTTACATCTAGGCTTGCATGCCCTTTTACTACCCTGCGACACAAGGACAAGCTGACAAAGGGATTTTTCAAATAATGGAAAACCTTTATTGTCACACAAATGTCTAGAGTGGAGATTGTAAGGCTAGTTTTGTCTTTCTGTCTGACGCAATGGTACAACACAGAACTCCTAAAAGGTCCCCTTGGGGCTCTGTAACTATGAGTGAAAGACAGCACAGGGAAAAACTCCCTCCTGAAAATTAAATCAAGTACTAGGTCCCAAATACACATAAGTCATCTCCCCTTAGGTCATCTTCAGCTTGTTTGTTTGTTGTACTCCTGAAAGAAACTGTATGGTGAATTGTGATAATTGGGGGAATACAAATAACCTCTTAGGATTGTATGCTTTTTTTCTGTTATGGAGAGAATGTGTAAAATCTTTTATTCATGAATATGTGTACATTTTATGTGTAATGTGCAACTTTGTGGACGTCTACTCGTAAATTTCTAGGTCATGGTATTAATATGTAACCGGATTTATGTACAGATGATCAAATGTTTATCCTGTTGCTGCTTTACTGGAAATAAAAGATCTCTCTACAATATATGACAGTTGGAAAGCAAGTGTGCTCGCTGATTATTATTGGTAAGAGAGGGTTAGCTCCTTCGCACTCCACGTCCAATATATCGGACGCTGAGCGCAGTGACTAAGTGCTCTGCGTCCGATATTTAGTGACAGGTCGACAAGTGTATGTGGTGGGTGGATATTGCAAGGTGACACCCACCCACTGACATCACAGGGCGAATTTGATGGGTCCTGCAATGTCAATCGCTGAAACTGCCCAGTCATTGCAGACTGGCCATTCATCTCGTTCATGAGAGATCATGTCATGACCAATTAGTGTCATAATAGATCATAGTCGGGACAGATCCCCCTGCTCTCCAATGCCATCATTCTGCATTTGGTGGTGTTGGAGAGATGTGTGATCTGTGGGTACTGTTACACAATCACTATTACTAATTATATACACATTCCCAACTGTCACTTTAACTGAGATTATCGTTGATTCCCTGACATGTAGAAACACAATCCTGGTGACATATTATAGAGGACATGTGATTTTAGGGGAAGTGAATGAAAGGTAAGGTTCTTACTATCCAGGGCCTATTAGATACGCCCTTGTGCACTGTAGTGCCACCCTATGAGGAAGTATGAGCTATAACTTTGTTGATTTAGGAGCTTTATTGACTCCATTTATTCTTTCTCAACAGCTAAAACTGCATTGTCTTGGACACTTTTTAGCATAATTTGTTAAATCAAATCAATCCCTTTAAAAAAAAAAAAAAATCCCTAAAGATACTCACCCGTGCTCCTCTTCATCTTGATCCTGCCGGTGTTCTTCGCTAAGCTTGACATGCCGGGATTATCTATTATTTAGCATCACGCCTCTTGTGTGACGTTGCCTCCCTCTCCATGCTCCCAGCATGGGAGAGGGAGGTGCGGGGCTTGTATAATTAGCAGCCTGGAGTGCCAGACATCTTGTCCCCCTGCTCCCCCTTGCTAATTATAATCTTCCTTTTTCGTTGATCCTGTCATGTCAAGCTTAGAAAGAACAGAGCTAGGGTCTAGATGGAGACGTGGAGGTGAGTTGTTTTTTTTTAACTGGCTGATTTCCTTTAAAAGTATGAAAGATACAGGAAAATAAAAATAATAATAATAATTTAATTGCGTATTAACAGTCATAGCAATCCGGTGTTTCTTAGATGTATCAATAATTGGGATCTAATATGCACATGATAGTTCAGTCAGGGTAACATAACGTGACAAAGCAATACAAATGGAGATGTTTACATTTTTGCTGCATGATAGTTCTGATCTAAATAAACCAACAGTGGTAGGTTGTAGGGTTTTTCCTTTGTAAAAAGTCATAGGATAAAAAAAAATGTGTTAATGAATGGGTCCAAATAATTCGGTTAATTTTCAGGCAGGGAATTGTAAAAATCTGCTAATTGTGTTTTTTTTTCATTTGGGAATAACTTTACAGCGTTTGAAAGTGAGAGACACGGCACAGAAAACTAGCACCTTCATTGCAGTCTGTCGCTTCTATATTTGTTTGTGACTAATGAGCTATTACTATTGTAACACATCTAAATGCAATGCAGGAAAGTCATTTACTCATAGTTATTATGACCTGGGACTAGATTAGTCTTGCAGTTATGTAGATTAAAAGTTCTCATGATGTAAATTTTGACTTGGTTAAAACTAGTGTAAAGGTTTTTGTTTTAGATTCAGATTTCCATTCATTTACTTGTGGAATGACAGCATCCATACAAAAAAAAAAAAACCTTACTGTGCAGACCTTTCAAGAGTCCAAAAGCTGAAACATCAGGAGCTTATTAAAGGAATACTAAACCTAGAGGCGAATGTACACCCACATTGTTTCTACATTATAGAAATCTTTTAGAAAACTTGTTACTATTCTCCATCTCCTGTTCATTTTTGCCTTGTAAGCAACATCCTAGCTTTCCACTTCATATACAGTGGGGGAAAAGAAAGTATTTAGTTTGCCACCAATTGTGCAAGTTCTCTCACTTAGAAAGATGAGAGAGCCTGTGATTGGCATCATAGGTAGACCTTAACTAAACTTGAAAATAAATCTGCAAAAATCGGTCTAATTTTTTTTTTTTTTTCAATTTATTTGCAAATTATGGTGGAAAATGCCTAATAGCAGTTAATCTTAATAATTTGTTATATATCCTTTGTTGGCAAAAACGGAGGTCTTCACAAGGTTGGCAGACACTGTTGATGGTATGCTCCATGCAGATCTCCTCTAAAGCAGTGATGTTTTGGGCCTGTGGCTGGGCAACACAAACTTTCAACTCCCTCCAAAGATTTTCAATGGGGTTGTGATTTGGAGACTGGCTAGGCCTCTCCAGGACCTTGAAATGCTTTTTACAAAACCACTCCTTAGGATCATTGTTATGCTAAAAGACCCAGCCACGTTTCATCATCAATACCCTTACTAACGGAAGAAGGTTTGCACTCAAAATCTTAAACTACGTAGCCCCATTCATTCTTTCATGTACAAGGATCAATCGTCCTGGGCCCTTTGCAGAGAAACAGCCCCTTGTTGTGATGTTGCCACCACCATGCTTGTATTACAGACAAACTGGGATACATATTGTGTAATAAGAAAATAAGGCATATCGAGCTGGATTGTAATAAAAGATGTTACAAATAGCAACATTACTTCATTTAGCCACTTAATGACTGTCGTATCATGTTTTTATGGCAGCCATTAAGGGTACTTCTTCTGACGAGCCACCTTCCTGTTTCGGCACATCAGAAGAAGATTGCGGAACATTGGATCCTGTAAGTGCCGTTGTCTGGCTGTGTCATCACCACCTGGGTGTACCCTAAGGCTGCTGGTTCCTCTTCACACCAGGTTCCAAATCCTGGCAGGTTCCGACTGAAATTCACTGAGCATGCTCAGTTACTTGCATTATACACTGCAATACATGTGTATTGCAGTGTAAGGGCTTGAACAAGCAATCAGATTAAATAAAATAACACCCCTAATCACTCCAGTTACATATAAAATCTAAATAAAGTATTTAAAACAAAAAAAAATACATATTTGGTATCATCGTGTCCGTATTAATCTGTACAATAAATCTAAACCAATATTGAACCTGCCCGGTGAACGAAGATCAAAAACAGTTACGTGCCCTAATATGGCACTACTGAAAAGAACAACTCTTTTTGGAAAGGATAAACCCTCAACAGAAAAATACAGAAATTTTGCCCCTGAAAAGTTGTTGTAAAAAAAAAAATGTGATTGCTTAATTTTACTGGGCAGTGAATAAAGCTAAAATATTATACGTTGAAGTGAGCGGGAAAAAAGTGCTAAAAATCCAAAATAAAAATTGATGATTTTGTCTGTGTCCCCCTTGATATAGTTAATAAAATCTCATGAATTAGCTATTGATCCCCAAAACGAATTATCTGTACATTGTATCTCATCCTCCAAATAATGAGCCCATATATGTTCATATAAGCTCATATGTTTGCATTACCAAAAAAAATAAAAATTTTATATTATTCTTTTTACTGCTCTGAATGGTGCTGCTTTCATCCTATGCCCGGCCGTGCCCATACAGCAGTTAACCACCACACATGCGTTGTCGCTACACTTAAAGGGGTATTCCTGGAATATGAACGTCTGACACAAAAATCCATGATGATATAACTAAATGAATATAACAATACTCAATGTCATTAGTCACAAAATGGAGCTTAAATAGTTTGATTTTATGATTTACAAAGTTTATGGCCTCTCTAAAGTAGGTGGAGTTATCACTAAGATGGCCGCCACTGGAAACTACAAGTTCCATGATCCTTAAGTTTTCAGTAACTCCTCCTACCACTTATGCTCTGCTCCTGGTGATGATCTAACAGGTTTTCTTGCTCCGTTACCATAGTAATGATGTGTAACTGCCATCACCACAACACTGACCATACTGGATGCACTGCAACCAACCGACAACAGCCAAACATAGTGGTGATCACATGACATGCCCAGGCCACAGGACATGTGATGTGGGCATGTGACCAGGGCCATCTTCTGTCCTGCAACGGACCGCGCGGAGGAAATTAACGGACTGATTAAAGGGCCAGTAGCATTTTAATTCTTCATTACAGTCTATGTCATCAGCATTTTCTGCTAAGGGGAGCAAAATTTTAAATAACAACCAATTACACATTAGCTTATATTTTGAGTGCCCATTTGTATATGAATTATGCTGATTCCTGGAATACCCCTTTAAGAGAAATTGAACATCAAACTTTGCAGAGCATTTCATCATTTATTATGAAAGTGTCATATTTTTTTACCTAAATGAATGTATTTTCCAAAGAAATTCAAAAGTTTGTAAATCACACTTCTATTTTGTTTTAACCCGTGTTAAACACTTAAAGGGTTAATAGATTGGCGATTTTCATGAAAATTTGAAAAATCGCACCTAAAGTTCTAAGCCTAGGACACACAAAATATCATTCCAACATAAAGCAGACATTTTGGAAATGTTAGTAATCAAGCTTTTTGGGTAGTTTAACCATCTGTTTGGAAAGCAGAACATTGCAAATTTTGAAAATGAATAATTTCATTCCAAATTTTCATTTTTTTTTTCAGGACGAAAGTCTGGTCATTTAAGCTGAAAAAAACATATCTGATAATGGGTGTAAGGATATCTACCCCATGGTCAAAACTGTAAATTGGTGTGTGCCCCCTCTGTCAAGAGTTTCCTCGTGAATTTCACAGAACTGTGGAAAAAGTGGATATAAACAATGTGCCAATACAGATTTATGAACGGAAAAGTGTTATAGGAAATCTACCACTAGGATGAAGCATTGTAAACCATGCACAATTATATGCTGGTGTATGTAACCTGTTGTAGGATTGAATCTTTTTAGCTTTTTATGCATCTCTTTAGAAAAAAGGATTAATATTTTATGCAAATGAGCCTCGGGCTCCTTAGCTATTTATTAAGCGTGGGGCTCCTAAGGCTCATTGTATACTTTTTAAAGTCTTTTTTTTTGTAAAAACAAGGACACAATAATCTAAAAGCAGAGCAGATCCTGCCACATGGGACACACACTAGCATGGTGCTTGGTTTACAATCTTTTTCACTCTGTGCCTTCAAAAATCTAAAACTGTTATTTTTCAATGTAATGAGCTGTATGGGGTCTTGTTTTCTGCATAACAAATTGCACTTCATAGTGATGTTATTTTAAAATGTAAAAAAATTCCAAATGTAGTAAAATTTGGTGAACAAATGCATTTGTTCCATTTTCTTGTGGGCTTGGATTTTACAGCCTTCGCTGAGCGCCCCAAATGACTTGTCTACTTTTGGGTCGATACAATCACGGGGACAACAAAATTTATATAGGTTTTATAAAATTGTAATACATTTACAAAAAAAAAAAATCTTTATTTTGCCATGTTCAGACGCTAATAACTTTTTCATACTTCAGTGTACGGAGCTGTGTGTGGTGTTTTCAGACCCCCTAGGGTACTTTAACGCTAGGTTGTCTGATTGATTCTACCGTATATTGCCATACTACAGAATGGCAATATATGGGGATTTTACACATCTATTACAATGTAACACATTGGAGCACGTTACTTACCTGGTCCGGAGGAGTTCCCAAAAGTGCATTGTCCAACGACAATGCACTGTGCTGCGATTCGATAAGATTGTGCGCCCAATTTCCTGAATGTGTTGCTTCCCCAATCAGGTCCGCTGGAGTTCGCCATCTTCCTCCTGGTGCATGTCTTGGGACACAATTTTTAAGTTAAATCCTGCAGTTTGTCCGAATCAGTTGGATCGTCCGACGGCACGCCCCCCGATTTGTGTCGCATGAAAGCAGGCTCCACTGCACCAAAATCTGATTGTGTGCACCAAAATCCCTTTCTAAATCGGTCACAGCGGCGAAAATATCAGAATATCCAACGAAAGTGCGATCCGCGGGACCTTGGTAAATGAGCCCCATTGTGTAAAAAGAGAGCGCCTCGGGTCATCATTATACAGGCTGTCAGTCATGTGTATTGGAGTATCTCACACACCCAGGCTGCAGGGGGCATGGCCTCCATCACCATGTAGCACGTGGACGAACCATTACATCTCACATCATTATACAGACTGTCAGTCATGTTTATAGGAGTATCTCGTACACCAGGAAGCACATGGAGGAGCCATTACACCATTATATCTCACATCATTATACAGGCTGTCAGTCAAGCACTGGTGGGTGTGTCTGTGCCTCCCACTCATGAATAAGCTGGACTGCTGAATATGATGACTCGTTGGACATCTCTCTGGTCATTTGCATACAGCTTTAGGACCTGATAGTTTGAGTGTACAGGCCTGTAGAGAGACAATGAATGGATAGGGACAATGCTTTCTAATGGCAGTTTATAAAAATATATTTAGTTACGGGGGTTAATTTTCCTGACCGCTTCTCTCTAAGGGATTAAATCGTGATGCATTTTTATTTTAAAATATTAATTGAAGAATAATTTTGATAAATTAGGTGTCTTTATGATGCACCTTTGAAAAATTCATTACTTTATCATTGTGTGTTAAAGAGCACCTTGTAGGTTACATTGTTATAGTTCTGTTTTACATATGGCTTTTTTTTAAGCTGTGTTTTGCCCTCCTAAATGTCCATCTTGTTTTTGCATGAAGGGTTGTATGCGAGGTTGGACCAACACACTATGCTCAGTCTGGAAACATTAAAATATTGGTAAAAAACAAGGAAGGAGTCTCTCCCAGCAGTCTTACTTTTACATATCAGGTAAGAAGAGGTTATTTGTGTTATTTGAATGTGTTCTCCTGTAGCCTTTTTTCATTATCTAATGTTATCATCCCCAATTTTTTTTTTTTTTTTATTTATGGCACCCAGTCAACACTTAAATATGGAATTTCCATACACATTTGCATAGGTTAATAACAAGTGCACTGTGGAATGCCTGCCTTAAACCTGTTTTTAGAGAAATGGGATGCAATCTACAGGATATGTGTTCTATGACTAATTTGTTAAAGCAGGCTGTGTACTACTTTGAAATATATTATTCCTGCTCTATTTTGCAATGTAGGACTTGAGCAGATGAAAGCAAGATTTTTCAATGGCAGTCCTGTTGTATCTCCAACATAGCCGGGAAAAGTAACATTAAAGAATGCCTCAGGATGTGATCTCTGATGATCAAGATTCAGCTGCAGTAACACATCCCAAATCCCTATCATAACTAGAGGCAATGCAAATGAGTATGTGAGGTGCAGACTGATGCTGACACCACCGCAGTGGCTGCTTCCGATCTGAGATCTGTGCATCCTTTGTGTCTGAGGATACTGTCAGCTTCAGATGAGGGTACCCAACAAGCTGTCTACTTCTCTTGGCTCCCGTCCTAGTATATACAGGAAGTGTGGAATTTCTGATGCTCTCTGGCTCGGGAGTTGCACATCAAAGCTGACATCTGCCCTTTTGGGATAGCTCAAAGCTTCTGTGTGTCTTTTCTTTCATGTATAGGATATGATAATATGGTTGTTTGTAACTTTTCTGAAAGTTATCAATATAATGCATACTTGATTTCCTGAAAATATTGGTATTTTGGAGGCAAAGTTTTCCTTTTCAGATTTCTTGGTCTACAGTATGTAATTAAATTCAAAACAGAAGTAAAAGTTATACCCCTCCCAGTTCAGTTGCTGTATTTTTGTGAAATTTTCATTGATTAATTCATAATCATATCTTACAGTACAATTATAAAGTATAAGAACTTTTGCCTAACTTTAAGCAAAAATAAGCAGTTATCTAACTTACTCTAATTGGCTATCTGCAAGTGTTTAGCTGCTAGAAGAGGTTTTACCTTGTTCCCCAAGGCTAATATCCATTTGCTATGTTTCCCGGTAACTGTGGGAAACCGTATAGAACAGCTAGAGATGACAGGAGGCTTGTTGGAAGGGTCTGTAGGAGCAGGGTGCAAGAAATTAGGACCTGGGGTGATGTCACAAGCATGTGACTTATCACATTCTTCAGGTCGTCCAATTTCAAACATGCTGTCTTGATTTATGTGAAAGGCCTTGGTACTCTGCCAAAGAACCTTGGGTTACAATGGGAAACCATATAGAACAGATAGAGATGACAGTAGGCTTATTGGGAGGGGCTGTTGGAGGAGGAGGAGGGGAGTGGGCAAGAAAATGGGAAAATGAGTCAAGCATTTTCTTATCACATGCTTCTGATCATCCGATTACAAACATGCTGTCCTGATTTATATGAATGACCTCAGTGGCCTTACCTGATGTCACAACTAGAAAGTGCCCACCCTCTTTAGGAATAGCTGAATGTGATTTTATAAGAAGGGATGATGGATATACCAGGCTGTATTTAAGGCTAGGTAGAAGACAGCAGCATAATCGTTTGAAAGATAAGACCGGCACCACCTTCTCCACACAGCCTTCAGACTCAGGAGCGTCCCAGAGTGAGAACTGACATGTACTCGCTGCTCCCCGGAGGTGCACGTGCCAATATACACTGAATGAAAATGTCTCAAGAAAGGTGAAAACACGGCACTCACCGGTATGTGCAACGTAGAAATCTTTTATTCGGACGAACACAGGACAGGAGTGATGCACGCCACTGCTAGGCGACGGGCCGTTTCGCGCAAAAGCGCTTTCTCAAGCCTCAGAGACGGTGAGGCTTGAGAAAGCGCTTTTGCGCGAAACGGCCCGTCGCCTAGCAGTGGCGTGCATCACTCCTGTCCTGTGTTCGTCCGAATAAAAGATTTCTACGTTGCACATACCGGTGAGTGCCGTGTTTTCACCTTTCTTGAGGCATAATCGTTTGAATTGTTATCAAAGGCACCCGTCAGCTGTGCTAAACCTATTTTTTCTTCAGTAACTTTACAGTTCCGCTTTTAAGAGGACATAAGTTCCTGGATCATTACATTTTCTTTTATGATCTATTTACAGCACTCAAAACCATACTTGCATAGTGGATAAGCTATAGGTACTAGCAACTTTATACTATTGTTTATGCTAGTTTCGGAAAGCTTCTAATATCAGCTGATTTTTGAGGGTCCAGAGTATGCCCACACATCTGATGTTGTTTACCATGCCTGTGGATAGGTCATCAATTTCATCCCACAAAACCCTTGATTTCTAGAACACAAGTTCTCAACGCATACAAAACTAAAGGATATTTATCAACAGAATCCAGCATTATAGACCAGGCACTGTTACTGATGTAATCTTTTTATATTTCTTATCCATAGCCTCCTTCCTTCTAAAATCAACCTTTAAAATTATGCTAATGGGCTCAAAGGGCTCTGGAGAGCCATTACCAAAGCCCCTCTGTGCTGCATCTTCACCGGCTGTTCACTGTGCAGGCTTACTCCCCCCTCTCCTCCCACTGTGTGAGATTAGTGGTGAGAGAGCATTGGGGGGGGGGAGACAGTGTAACGGTATGTAAATTTGTAGCACGAAGAGGCTCTGGGCTATGGTAGAGGCCTTCTGGCTCATTAGCATAATGTTAACAGTTCATTTTAGAAATCGAGGTGGTCATGGATAATGAGTATGGTTTATCATGCTTGATTTTGATTGTAGAAAATGTACCTGGTGGAATACTATTTTAGCTTTAGAGTTAATTTATGTAATGTGACTAATGGATTTCCTTTTTTGTTCCTTCTCCAGGAACCTGAACCTACATCTATTAGACCAGTGGAAGGTGTGCTTGCAGGGGGCACATACATTACCATATCTGGAAATAATCTTGAAACTGGATCTAAAAATGATGTTAAAGTGTCTCTCAATAATTTCCCTTGTACAGTGTATGTATCTTGTAAAAATGAAAGTGTTCTACCTTGTCTCTGTATAGCATTTTTGTAAGATTAATACACAAGGCAGACAGAAGCATTTGTAGCAGGAGCACTACATATATGGCCCATAGTCTTGTAAAAAATTTAAGAAGCTTGAATAGGATATGAGAATTAATTAGTAGAGAAGGGAATTCACTGACTGCTTGGATAGACAGAGGCAAGAAAATGGTTAGAGAATTGCCTAGGGCAGTGGTGGCGAACCTATGGCACTGGTGCCAGAGGTGGCACTCAGAGCCCTTTCTGTGGGCACCCAGGCAATCACCAGAGAGGACTCCAGGTATCTTCCTGCAGTCTCAGACAGCCCAGGACTTGCTGTGCACAGAGCTATTTTAAAGTGACAGCGCTACCTGGGACTACTGGAGGGGTGGGAAGGTGTGAACAGATCTGGATTTATCATTGTAGCTCCTGCTCCGGCCCTGACAATTCTTCCTGTTTATGGCATCCTGGAGGGAAGTTACAATGATCGTCCAAATTTCTTCTATTTTCTGCTTAATTGGTGTCCTCAGGGTGATGATATGAATGAAAGGAGTGACAGAGCAGGGAGTATAAATCACAAATTAAATGTCTTTGTTGGCACTTTGTGATAAATTAACGGGTCTTGGTTGTAGTTTGGGCACCTGGTCTCTAAAAGGTTCGCCATCACTGGCCTAGGGTATTGGCTGTGCACCAGATGCCAGCCAAATTATGTCTGAAAAGTTATACTAATCAGGGCAGCACATTATGGTCACATCTGAAGCATTCAACTAGAAGGTAAAAAACTACATGCTAGACCTGCTGGAGTGATTTCTACAAATATTTGAATTCAACATGATGGTAACTTGTACTTATTGTGTTTTCCTGCATGGACTTTATAAATATCTTGAGCGGCTACCAAAGATCTTTGGCTTAAACAATGGATTTTGTTTTAAGAGTTGGTTCTAATTACAATTAAGTGGCTTCTGTTAGCAATATGGCAGTGGTTACATTCTAAGGGTGAGGAGGAAGCATGATTTGGTTAATTCTGAGAGTGTCACTAGCTAATTGGAATGCTGTGTGAATGAAGGGGTTACTGTGCTGCTCACCAGAACCTTTGACTTCAAGCTGTGCTAGAGAACTTGCCAACTTGTTCCAGCTGTCCCTGTTGTATTGCGAAGCTTTGCTTAGAGATTTGCCAATTTGGCTGTAGAGAGATACAGTGATTAGTAACAAATGCTCCATGATTTTCAATTCCATTACAAATTATAAGTAACTTCAGCCAATCCCACTCCAGCTAATGTTCACATTGCAAATTAAACAAGGTATTCTACATTTTCTGTTCCCCTGTATGTAGTGGAATATAACACTTTATTAGATTTGGCTCGGAGACCTAAAATTCCTCTTTTAATGTGTGTGTTTTAAAACAAACCTGTAGTATAATATGTATACTGAAATTATGGTTGTATGGGTTATTTTCTTTTTCTGAATACTTTTCTGTTGAGGTGGATTTCAGAGTTTGTATGATCTGGAGATCTGGATCGGAAAACTCTTCTCCTTTTGTATGCCACAATCGGTCAAAATTTGACTGTTTTCACAAGCTAACTCCCTGATGAAGCTAATCAATCTCAATCACGGTTTATCATATTGTAGACTATTACTTTGGGCTTTTGAAATGATTCAGTGTATTCTATTTTTTTCATGCATTGGGGTACATTTCAGTCGTACTTGCTTGTCATTTAATGCATTGTTTAGAGCAACTTTAAAGGGAGCTTTTATGTTTTCTGTAGCCTCTCAGTTTGAAATGCTCCCTCTCATCTGCAAGGGGTTTTCATTGCTGCGCAGGATCCCATGCCCTGCTGCATTTACAGTACCAATTTAAAAAAAACCCTTGCAGAAGATTTCAAATGGTCCGATTTAAAACCACGCAGGCAAGGGATGATGGGATGTGATATGTAGATAATTAACATATAAACTCAATTATTTGAATTTTCAAAATACTTCATGTATCAGCATTAGGTGCACCATCACACAGCTATCAGTTATATATGGTTGGGTTTGGTGGTAGACCCTGTTAAAGACAGTCAGGACACTGCATATAAGTAATTGTATAGTTATATTCTGTCACTTGCCCATAGAAATCAGTGCAGTTCTTCCAGAGGATTACAGCCTGGAATCCTCAGTAGTTGAATGCTGATTACATAAGTCTCAGGTTGGGCTTCAGGATTTGTAGATGTGTGTACCTTCTGTGTGAGTTTATACAGAGACTAAATTAATACATGTGTGGCTCTGGATACAGGGGGCTTGAATATTGGCCCATTTCTATGAAAGATTATTCTTGTATATTATTTTATTTTGCCATTAATTTCCCCTACTAACCTTAAAGATCAGTTATCAGCCATAAGGTTTGCTGTATTGTTAGCAGAAGACATAAAGCATGTCAAATGCACATATTTACTTTGTTCTTTTTTTTCCCCACATAGAATTTCATTTGGTGAAGAAATAGTCTGCGATACAAGTATAGCAAATAAAGAAGGCAAGGTCAAAGTAAAGGTCTTCTATGGTACTGCCACTGAGAAAGAAGCAGGGATGTTTACATACAGAAGCAATCCCAGTATCTTTCACTTTAATCCTGATCGCAGTTTTGCAAGGTATTTTGAATAATATTATCTGCGGTATGATCAAATCATAGTAAATTTTGCTGTGGACAGAAGTGTTATATTAATATGCATTATTGGTAAAATGCTTGCCAAGCATAATATAATTGTGCACTGTGACATGAATTGTAGTCTACAAAGTTAATATATCAATTGTTTTAGCGGTGGAAGAAACATCACAATTTCTGGAATGGGATTTGGCATTGTACAAAATTTCAGCATGATGGCCACGGTACCATCCACAAGGGAGAAAAGAGAACTGAATGAATATCCTTTCCATACAGTAAGTAATGTAACAACTTTTGATTCTATAGAGCTAGTCACACTTGTTGATAATTAAAGGGGTATTCTCGTCTGGGCATTAACATTCAGTTTGATTAATCTGCCATTAATAAACATTTCTTCAATTGGATGTTATTAAAAAAAATGTTCCTGTGTGAAGATAATTTTCCATAAATGTAGTCATTTTGTCCCTTAGAAACGAGATGGTTTCCTCGGATACGGCCACCTCTGCTGGAGTGAGTGCACAAAGAAACAAAAGGTTATTGTATATGAAATGTCCGGGAGTTATGTCGCACAGCCGTCCTGTGGTAATGATTGCTGAATCCTGGTGGTCCAGCAGGACTCTATAGCGCATGTCTGGCCACCGCTGCCAGAGTGTGACGTGGTCGTATCCGAGGAAGTTATCTAGTTTCTAAGGGACAACATGACTACATTTATGAGAAATTATCTTCACACAGGAACATTTTTTTTAATAACATCCAATTGAAGAAATGTTTATATATGGCAGATTAATGAAACTGAATGTGAATGCCCAGACAAGAATACCCCTTTAAGATCATTTGATAAGCAGCATCCGACTGCTACTTACCCTGTAAATTCCTATGGAAGCAGGGAATGGTCTAACTCCCTTTTCAAACACTGCTTCTGCATTTTTGTCTAGTTTTCATTTAATAATGACATGGTCTTATCTGGCTATTCACTTAGGGCCAGTTCTCGCTCAAATACTAACATTTCAGTCACATTTATCAAGAGGGTACTTGTACATCTTTCTATTACATGGCATGGAAGTCAGTATTTTGGGGCAAATGCATTTTTGTATACACCCAAAATATATGGTTAACTGGTGATTATTGCGCTGTTAATAAGGGGTTTCTGTTGCCTGTTAGATTTCTTGCTGTGTGATTTCAATGCAGCAGTCTCTTTATTCTCTAGCTCTATTAACTGTCTAAAAAGGTGTAGAACGTACCATTTTACTATGTTATTTGTGAGGTCAGCAGCTTTCTGTCTTCTTCCTTTACAGATAGAAAAGGAAGACATCCTTGAAAAAGTCAATGACTCGGTAATAATATTCTCCTCTCCTCAAGTACCGGAAAATTACCTGAACTCTGAGGTTACTGTAATGATTAAAATGGATGGATTTGTGACACATCTGCACACAACTGAACTCTCTTTCAATTATCTCCTTGATCCGACTTTTGAGAACTTCACGGATGGTATAAAAAAACAAGTGAACAATTTCATTAATGCCAAGGTAACTACAAGGTTTACTGTGGTGGCAGTGTGGTTATGCCAGTGTGTAGGTTAGTCAGTTATGTGGAGGAATTGTTTAACCCCCTCACGACTGCCATACAGCTATATACGTACAATCTGCACATGCCCCATTCGGAAAGGACTCTTATAAACGTCTTGACAGTGGCCAACTTCAAACCGCTGTATCTCCTGAAACCTGGCACCTAGCAAAGCAATTCTGGTGTCCTATTAAACTGGAGATTCTTCCCTTTAATATGTGTATGGATGCTTCACAAAGATAGCCACCCTAACAATTGTATTAAAACATGTGGATTTTTATGTACGGCTTTCTATTTTCCGAGTGGATATCTCCCGTTCTGTAAATCCTTACACTATTTTTATATCATATTAAAGGGGAGACTCTCCTTTTTAATATGACACCAGAATTGTGCCTACGTACCAGGGTTCAGGAGATGTATTTATGCATTTGAAGTATGTCAGCTGTGTCAGTCTGTCAGCTGAAGGCAGAATGTAGAAGTAGCTGCAGGAAAGACTTTCCTTTTTACATTGCAGAAGTACATGCACCCTCTGCATCTGTAGCTGGACCTGGGAATGGGTGATGGAAAAATGCTGTACTTATTTATAACATAGTTTGGTAAAAGTCACAACTTAAAAAAAACAAAAACCTTTTAATCAGAAAAATGACAGACAAGCTTATTTATTCATATTATTTGTAGTGAATTATTGGCAAATTTTATAAAGCGAAAACAATTAAATAAATAAACCTCAACTTAGTCTCACGTGTCATGAAAAAGTTAGAATTGTTATATGTATGTAATTTTAAAAAGCCCATAGCAGAATGTCAAAAATTGACCTGGACATTCAGGCACCAATGACCATCAGTCATGAAGGGATTAAGCTCTCATATGCTAGAACACAATTGTATCCAATTTGCTATTTTAGGGTTTTCTGTAAGGTTTTTGATCATTGGCACTTCTTTTGAAATGCATCATGTCTCTCGCATCAACATTTGGATAATCAAGTTGCTAGGCCAAGAACTGCAATGATTTAATTTGCTTGTAGTGCCCCCTAGTGTGTATTGAATTAATTTTTTTTATAAACCTATATTTATTGCAAGCATATTCGGTAATGTATGTTTTATATTCTAACAGCATACATCATGAATATACATGCATACAACTTTAGTGGCTCCCTTCTTCCACCCTTTTTGTCTAGCTTGACTATATAGCGCAAATGCTAAAGAGGACCTAAATAAACTCCAATTCTTTACCCAGCAGTCTATATTTTCAACTCTGTCAAGGGGACAGAGCCAGCCTCTTTGTTCTCACAGCATATTGTAGACTTTACTATTTACGCTGCCTACAGTCGGGGGTTGTAGGCTGAAGCCTGCCCATCTGACTGTAAAGAGCTGAAAATTATGGCATTGATTACTTGGGAACCATGGGGTCAGCACTAGAATTAGTGGGAAAATTGTTAGTGAAGGTAGTGAATGATCCTCTTGAATTGTACTGTTTTTTTACAGTAATCCAGACCCTGTGCATTTACCATTAAAGTAAATGTTGGTATATCTTTTTAAAAATCTGCTGCACGACTTTTTTCTGTTTAACCCCCTTTCTGACCTGGCCTTAAACTGCTTTACTGACTGGAGCATTTCACAAATTGTTATACTTATTAATCTAAGGACCATAATTTCCTTTTTTTTGGTGCAATACCATGAAATGTAAATGTAAACAAGGCTAAAATATAACTTAACTTAACAATATCAAATTAAAATGCCTTATGGTAATTTGCCAACATATGTACAAAGAAAAGAAGCAGCACTCCAATGCAGGTAGATGTAAGGTGAAAAGGTGGTGTCTTTATTCCATAAGTGGCCACTTTTTACCTTACATCTACCTGCATTGGAGTGCTGCTTCTTTTCTTTGTACATATTTTAGAGGACCTGTTTGCCTGGAAGCTTGCACCCGCCATTTTTTTTTTTTTTTTTTACAACTGTGCTGCTGAGAACTTTACTCAAGTATAATTGGCCAACATAGCTGCACAGAGTTGAAAGAGAGAGTGCAGCTCAATGCACTATGTAGTCAAAATGAGCCAACAATCTCAGCAAACAAGACCCCTTGCCATGGAGTCAATCATATATTTAATATGCGGAATAGTATAATAATAAGCTTAGATCTCACTAGTCTTCATGTGTTGATTGATAGTTAGAAGAGTTCAGACCACAGATCCTGGGTAAGCCTATTTCACCATGCAATTACACCGGTGCCTAAGCCCCACATAACTCCCTCCCTAACAAGGGTGGTCCAAAAACTGACCCTGCATGTCTGGTAAACCCTCCGTTTTAAAATGGGTTTTACAAATTTAAAAAAAAAAAAAAAAATCCCCATGTGTTTAATCACCATGCGATATACTAGTGCCTGTCTGTAGACAAAAAGCAACTTTGAGGGCTATAACATGAGCAGTGGCTCATGTTATAGCCCTCAAAGATACTTTCAACGTATACACCCCAGTTCTGACAACGACCCCTAATAATGAATGATTTGGGCTCTTTAACAGATTTCCAGGTTATATAAATTCGTTTATTCACTTAATTTTTATTTTTTTTAGGGTGATAAACTTAACGCAGCAATGACCATAGAAGAGGCAGAAGCTTTTGTTGGGCAAGGTGTTTGCAAGATAAACACATTAACTGCAACAGATTTGTACTGTGTACCACCAGAGCAGCAGCCTCCACCCATGAATCGCCATAAGAGAGATACCACAGACAACCTACCAGAGTTCATGGTATGGCCTTAATTTTTTTGTGTTTATTTCCTCTTGTGCTACTACCCTTACTTGTTATTTGTTCTTAAAGATGAACTATGCATTCTTGTAGACAAAGTGGCAAAATTAAATGCTTGACCCAATATTGTAAAACTCAGATGCCCACTGTTAAATTTACATCATGGAAATGGCAACTTCTAAATAATTTACCTAATGAATGTAAAAAAGGTTGCCCACAATCCACTCACAAAATTTTAATAACATAAAAAGTGGATAACTTCCCCACTCTGCCACAATCAGGTAGTTCACAAACCCTGTTTGAATTGTGTTTCAAAGTGCAAATTAAATGCTGTAGGGAGGAGCACGGCCTTATCGTGTATTACACTGAAACTGCAATCGGGAACGGTGTCCATGTGTTTTAGTATGGTTTAGGGTGATGTCACACGTGGCGTTTTGAACGCGTTTTTGGCCCATTTTTAAACAGTCCGTTGAAAAACGCTTGCATTTTTTTGAAAAGGCATCCGTTTTTGGCAGGTTTGACCATTTTATCTAAATTCAAACTGGTCAACTTCAAGCTGGTTTTTGAAAAATGCATGCGTTTTTTAATGGACTGCTTAAAAACAGGACAAAAACGTGTTCAAAATGCCACAAATGGCGCTTTTGGTCTGTTTTTAAGCATGTGTTTTCAGTCTGTTTAAAAATGCATGCACTTTTAAAACGCAGACATTCTTGATGAAGACTAATGCCAATTGCAGAATTTGCCACAAAGATGTCTGCATGACTTACAGTAAAGTGCCGCTTTAAAACAAGTGTCATTATCAAGGACACCATGCAGGTGTAAGGAAACCCTGCAGTATCCCTTTTGCATCTTATAGATGCCAATCCTTATCCACATATGCCAGCCCTGAATTAACTAAAAGCTAGATACTCAAATTTTTTTACTTTTTATGTCTTTCTTCATAGGTTAGATTTGGAAAGCGAGAATGGATACTTGGAAAAGTAGAATATGGACAGTCCCCAGCGATTCCTTTACACATAATCATTCCTGTTGTCCTAATACCAATGATATTGATAATTGTGACTGCTGTTTACTTCTATCGGTATGTAGTATTTGCTTTTTTGAAATTTTGCATTAGTATACTAACCTGAATTTGTGTTTTTAGAATTTATGAAACCCTCCTTGTTAGCCATGGGCAAAACTATCCAACTGTCCTTTTCAGGAGAGGATAATTCGGGCACATTTGTGCTAATTTGTATTAGGTATTCTACTCCGGGTCTGAAAATGAGCCTGCGTTTGTAGCATCACTGTACAAGTGTTTAAACGTGCAATTTTGCTAAAGAGTCAAATGGCCACTTTGTTCAGTTTTTGCCCGTGAGATAATCTCCTTTGTATTTGTAACGAAAAAAATTACATTGCCTTAAAAAGTTTGAACCAAACTCTGAATTCATCTGCCTTTTGCAATCTGCAATAATCGGAATGAAATGCAATTTGTTTGTAATTTCTACCTGATGATTATGATCTTGTCCAAAGGAGGAAGAGTCAGCAGGCAGAGCGGGAATATGAAAAAGTGAAACAGCAGCTCGAGGGGCTTGAAGAAAGTGTAAGAGATCGCTGCAAGAAAGAATTCACAGGTAAGCTTTATCTGTTTGTGGAAGTGATTGTAAATAGTTTAACTCTCAATAACTTTACATGTTAAGGGACAATTGCACCCTTTTTGGTTTAAGTAGGAGTAGTATCATCATTTTCTCTTTGTGCATGACTGTTCCTGGAACAGTCTTGATTTGTGGATGCTGCTGGAATTGTGTAGCCTTCACCTAACTGTAATTTTCAAGATCATAGATGGAAACCTAAAAAGCTATTAATCACCGTAATCTTACTGACATTCACAATCATGTAACACTTGTAACCTTTATAGTGCACAATGGACAAAAAAAATGAATACAGGCTTTCCGAGGCATTATTTGTTATCCCAGAATGGTGACATTAACCTCTTGGTGACTTTATATAGTACGTATACATCGCCAAGAGGCTAAGGCTAAGCCCTCTCCCTACAGGTCAGCTTTAATCTATATTACACCAGCGCTGGCATTAAACATGGCACTTGGGTGTCACAGTGAAAGGCCACAGTCACCCCTCCTGATGTATAGTGGGATTGCCGAACAGTTGCATCACATTCGTGAGCCTCTGAGAGGATCCTAATAATAATAATTCTTTATTTATATTGCGCACACAGATTACGCAACGCTGCACAAAACTTGTCAAATTGGTCCCTGTCCCCATGGGGCTCACAATCTAAACATGATTGTCCAAACAGAAAATGTGTCTCCGTTGCCAGTTGCTGCTTTTCACCATCTTGTTATCAATTAGAATGAAAATTAAAACTGATCAGGCCTCTTGCAGTTCATGCCTGATGTCAAGAGAGCTGCCTTACAAGGTAGCTAAAAGAGGTGTGTAGTTTTCCTTATGCCATCCTGCAAAACTTTGCATATTATCCCAAGTGAATTTGAGATTTTTGTGACATGTTTATCTTTTTGGCTTTATGTTGGCATCGTTTTTTTTAGTAATTTTATTTTATAAGGATTTAATGAGGTCTACAATTTAAAACTGCAATTTTCAAAATTTTCAAAGAAATTTCCCAATTAAATATGTTTGCATCCCCAAACTATGCAGAACGGCTTTAAGCTTCTAACATGGTTTAAAACAAAATGGAGGTTCTGTTTGGAATGTTAAAAATTTGACAATAAAGCGTTGATTGGGCCTAAAATTTAGATGTTTGTGCTGGATAAATATAAAAATATGTATTGAAAAATTTGCTAGCGTCAGAATATGACAATGAAAAGTGATTGAGTGAGATTTGGGCATGTTTTAGCAACTGAGCCTTAAAGGGGTTTCCCATCTTGGTAAGTTAGGTACTTTCATGTGGATAGGCCTATCTTGCTGATCTGTGGGAGTCTCTGTGATGGGACCCCCACTAATCATAAGAACAGGGCTCCAATGTGCCCCAGTCGCATGCCGAGATGACTGGAGCAGCAGGTCGTGCATGCACGGGCTTCCCTATTCATCTCTATGGAGTTGACAGAGATTGCCAAGTACGACGCTCACCATTTCCATCCACTTCATAGAGATGGACGAGGCAGCTCACGCATGCGAGACCAGCTGCTCCGGTTATTTTGTGATCTGACTGGTACGCGCTGGACCCCCATTTGTGGGATCCATGGGGGTCCCTTTACTGAGACAACCACCGATCAGCAAGTTGGGCACAATCCTATGGATAGGGCCTAATTTGCTATGATTGGACAACCCATTTAATTCTGAGTTTCCTTTCATAATAATAATGTTTGTTTCCTGATGTCATTATTTTGTCATCTTTAGATCTAATGATAGAGATGGAAGATCAAACAAATGATCTGAATGAAGCTGGAATTCCATTTTTGGATTACAAAATGTACACAGACAGAGTATTCTTCTGGCCGTCAAAGGATGGAGAAAAGGATGTGATGATCACTGGGAAACTTGATATTCCAGATGTGAGAAAACAAACTGTAGAACAAGCACTAAACCAATTTTCAAACCTCTTGAACAGCAAATCATTTCTCACCATTGTAAGTCCATTACTTTTCTTCTCCTATATTCTATCATAATAGCTGAGAAAGTCTTTTTACCCAAGTTAAACTTTTAATAAAATGAATCCTGTTTTGTTTGTATGGGCTACCATCCTAGGACTTCCCAATCTGTTGGTAAGCAGTGTGGGGCTAATGTAAATATTTCTCCAGGTCCTAAATGCAGTACTGTAGTATAATGAAGCTCGAAAATGGTGAGCACTATAGTTTTGTTGATATAAATCTGTTTATTGTTTCTTAGTTTATCCACACTTTGGAGAGCCAAAAAGACTTCTCTGCCAGGGAGAAACTTTATTTTGCCTCCCTGCTTACAGTTGCCTTGCATGGAAAGCTGGAGTACTACACAGATATCATGAGAACCTTATTTGTAGAGCTGATGGAGCAGTATGTGGCAAAGAATCCCAAATTGATGTTGAGAAGGTAACAAGCTATAGTTGGCTTATATACTTGCATGTAGTACATACATTCCCTTTTAGTGGTTGACATGACATCATCTTAAAGATCTGCCTTTTTTAATTATTATTATTTTATTTTTTTTTAAGAAAGGGACCCATTGATTGGTCAAAACCCATAAATTGCACAAGAATGGAGTCCTTGCATCATACGGAAATATGATGCAAAGACTGTCTTTTGGCTAGAACTGCACAAATATTTCATAACTTACTACTGGAAAATCTACTACAGATTTCATGAATTCTTACAATGAATAATTCACCAGCCCTGTTGATCTAACACAGGACCATTAATGGCCATGAGCAAAGTGGTGCAGATAAAACGCCAGAAGCACCTTGTGGCCCTTGTCCTTCAGTGGTTGGTGGTTGTACCCCATCATGTTACAGCACAACTTGGCAATATGCTTGAACACTATATGATTGCTACTTAACTATGCCTTGTACAGTTTTGTGTACATGTGGTGGTGATCCTTTCTTTTACTAAATTAGTTGAAAATATTAGTTATGAGAAGATATGTTTATACCTTCATGGAATCATTTTATCTCTTTCTATTGTTTGCAGATCAGAAACTGTGGTTGAAAGAATGCTTTCAAACTGGATGTCTATCTGCTTATATCAGTACCTGAAGGTAGGTAATTGATCTATAGTCATAACACAATGCAGACAGTAGAGAAAGTCACTTTTTTTTTGTCAGCCCTAAGAACATGCTGCTTTAGAATAAAGTCCCTAAACAGCCTTTGGTAAACAATATAACAAAAAGTCTTGGCTTCCACTTCTGCTATCGTAAAGCAGCTTTTGCCATGCAAGTACAAAGAATAGTTTCCACTGGGGAAAGGGATTTGAGATGTTAACAGCACCATTAAAAGCTCTTCCTAGATCTACTTAGCGGACATGTTCTTCTTCATTTCCAATACAGGACACAGCTGGTGAGCATCTATACAAACTCTTCAAGGCAATCAAACACCAAGTGGAAAAGGGTCCAGTAGATGCTGTGCAAATTAAAGCCAAATACACTCTGAATGATACTGGTTTACTGGGGGATGATGTAGAATACTCACAGTTGGTAAGTGGCCTATTTTGTAAATGAATAGATTGAGACAATTGCACAGAGAGCACAGTGGGTTTGTATTGTTGACCAAAATAATCATGGTGAATAACAATCCTAGGGAGAATTGCAGCTCTAATCTTTCAGAATCCATTAAGATTCAGTAAGTGTAACTCTGGCCATTTCCATGAAAAAGTGTGAAATAACGCAGAGAGCATAGAATGACCTAAAAATCTGAACTATTCCTCTCTTACTGCATTTGTATACATACTGCTTTATGTAGTTTCAATTAATCGGTGAGAAATGTATAGAGAATTCACACAAATTGGTTACTGGCTGTCTTCCACCTGATCTATTGCTCACTTGTGCTACGTGATGCATTGGCGTTTTGACCTAAAAGTATTCTTTTGAATGTGGCAATATGTGTTTTGCTTTGTTAATCGTTATTAATGTTAAGCGGTAAAACACATGTTGCTGCTTTTGGTGCACATTTGGGGTGCAGTCACACGTTGCAGTTAAAACTGCATCGCAATCAGATTTGAGTTGGTTTTAGGTGCAGTTTTGTCAATTTCACAGGTGAAAGACATGAGCTGAACGAGTGAATTTGATTTTGAAGGAGAAAGCTGTTCCACAAATGTCATTCACCTGTTGATTTGATGTCCTTCACTTGTTAAAATAAGTAATACCACCTAAAACCAACCCAAAGCTAATTGCGATGCAGTTTTAACTGCAACGTGTGGTACCCTTGCTGTTGTGTTTTTCCCAAATGAATTGCACTGCTTTTGTAAATGCAATGCAAACAAATTATTTGATTGCAGCCTCCCAGGGCAGGATTGTGGAGTACTGCCCTCTTACCTGGAGACAAGTAGAACCCTTATGGTCACAACTGATTCTTCTTTACCTTACAACTTGCAGATTTGGCTGTGACCTGATATTTGTCTCCATCAGGGGGAGTTGGACATTGTGCAAAATATGAATCCGAATTGTTTTTATTCCAAAATGTTTTCATTACATCCCGTGGAAGGAGTGCTTTTAAAACTCATACGGTGTAGGACTTCAGCAGAATATGAATATCAATGTATTTTATTAATAAAAATTAATATTCTTTGCAGACTGTTAACGTCATTGTTCAAGATGAAGGTGGGGAACCTGTACCAGTGAAAGTATTAAATTGTGATACAATTACACAAGTCAAGGAAAAAATAGTTGAGCAAGTTTACAAAAACCTTCCATATTCACACAGACCAAAGGCAGACAGCTTAGCATTGGGTGAGTGTGTGGTGTACTGGTGCCATTGTAGAATTGTATTTATGTTGTTAGGGATGAGTCACATGTCCATGGTTGGTTTGTGGTTCACAGACTGACCATGACAGTGTGAGACAGCCTTTAGTCTGAGATCTACGTTTTGTGAAGATCTGATCATACTAATTAACCTACTATCAAAATGGCTAGTCTAGTTGTTTCATTGCAGTGCATTTTAACACTTTCCTTTCCAGGCATTTATGGAAATTTGGTCATGTTATTGACCAGAGTAATTTTTGCAATTTTGAAATTACAGCATAAAAAATTATACTAAACCCCAACAAACCATATATTTTCTGAAAATAGACCTTTGCCCATTTTAAAAATTATATTTTGGAGTTTATAGACATAGGCACCTTCATGCAATTTTGATTTAAAGTGTAAAATTTTATTTAAGAAAAAAATGCATAAAAATTTACTTTTATGGCAAAAAAATGTGCCCAAAACAGAAAATAGCTTCACACATCACACTATTACATTTATGATGTGTAAAGCTAATTATTTTCTGTAAATGTAAGTTTTCTGTAAATGTGATAGATGAACAGTATAGATCTATGAACTGCGTACAGTTCATTGATACCTCATAGTCATATGTTCATATGCATAAATAATCCTAAAATAACTAAAACTGAAATAACCAAAAATCTGCTTTTCAGCTAAAATTTTAAGACAATCACAACTAAAAAATATACTGATTAAAAAGTAAGGGCGCCACTAAAATCTATATTTTTTTTAAAACAGACAACCTGGTGATTCCATTTGTCTTGATATACAGTTAACGTCCTGTACCACCATCATGCAACTTTGTGACAAACATAAATCTCAGATTTACAAACAGGGATGTAAAAATAATAAGTAGAACTGAGCAGATTTATGTTTACCACCGCACACATCTTCTTCAACAAGAATGTACACTCCCAAAAATGCTAAAACAAAACTATGCAATACTTGGTTGTAATCCACAAAAAAACATCTATTCTGTCAAATTTTTTTGTTTGAAAACACAGCCTACCATGTGTATAAAAGCAACTTTTTCATTAATGCACACAACCACATTCATTCAACTTTGCTGCAGATGGACATAAAATGCAAAAATTACATGAAAATTCTAAATTTCCACCAAAAAATGTGCAAGTCTACTTGTATGAAGAAAATATACGTTCCTAAAAACCGTAAGTTGTGAGCAGTTCATACATACCCCACACATGAATATTCAACAAAATATGCAGCAACTGAAACATTTAATCCACAATTTAAAATTGCCCTGAGCTTCACACTGTTATAGTATTGTGCTCTCTTACACAACGGTTGCCCAAATAAACTTTATATCCATAAACCAAGGTAATGGCATAGCAAAAGTCACTTTTAGATGTGCGCCATTGTATTACTAGCACAGTAACAGAACCTTCCACCTTTCATAAGAATTTGAGTAAGAACGCTATAATTTAGGTATAAATAATTGAGAGTTTGGGCATTCCAGAGTTTTATTTCACAATCTCAACCAAAAGCTGTCAGCCAGTTTTGTTTTCCTCCCTATTACGTGCATGTTCAACATTCTACTTCTCAATGACCTGTCTTTCCTGCAAACAAATTAATTAAATATATTACAAATGCATTATGCTAATTATTTTCTTTCCCCTCTTATCACCTATCAAGAGTTGGTAGGGCTTAAAATACATGACCGCATTTTGCTATGTTAGCTTACAGTAATGTAATGTAAACATACCATGATAATATATGATTTTCCAAGGTAATCATGTTGAAGCCCAAATGTGAGTTCTGATCCTGTGATGCTGCTTCCTTTTTAGAATGGAGACCAGGCTCAACTGCACAAATCTTGTCTGACTTGGATTTAACGTCCCAGAAGGAAGGCAGATGTAAACGGATTAATACACTAATGCATTACAATGTAAGTAACATTTAATGATGTCTGTCACTTCAGATATGTGATTGTGTGTATATCATGTGTGTCTGTTATCGTCAGAGGCCCTGAAAAAAAATGTGTGCTTCTGTGCAGGTTCGAGATAATGCAACACTTATACTATCAAGAATTGGAATTTCTCAACAACATGAAGAAAATCACCAAGACTTCCCAGGAGAAAGTATGTGTGTGTTCTAGGCCTAGGATAAAATGACAATGTTTTGTGTTCATTTCTGCTGGGAGATTTTCCCCCCACATTTAAATACATTTTGGGATCTTATATAATTTTACTTTTAATTTTTTTTTTTTTTTCCCTGTTTTATTGTTTTTGTTACACACCAAGTTGCTACATACAATATTTGTGAATTCTTTTCTTTTTACTCAGGGCATGCATTGCTAGAAGATGAAAACAAAGTATGGCATCTTGTACGTCCCGCAGATGAAGTTGATGAAGGGAAATCTAAAAGAGGGAGTATGAAGGGGAAAGATCAGACAAAGGCCATCACTGAAATCTACCTGACAAGGCTTCTGTCCGTCAAGGTACAGTTGCATTGTGTGGATTTTTCTTTCTTTTTTTTTTTCATTGTAAAAATAGCACCATATTACTACTTTTCCTTTTTTTTAAGCCTATCCCACCAAGCCTCCCACCCATTTATTTTTAAGATATTTACTTAAAAAATATTTATGATTTCCATTTTATGCAGTTTTTTGTATTTTTCACCTAGGGTACGCTTCAACAATTTGTAGACAACTTCTTTCATAGTGTCCTTAATTCACATCAAGTGGTACCTCCAGCCGTTAAATATTTCTTTGACTTTTTGGATGAGCAAGCAGAAAAATATGAAATCAAAGATGAAGATACAGTTCACATATGGAAAACAAATAGGTATGGAGAGACAAGTGAAAATACTGTGTATTCCGGCGTATAAGACGACCCCCCTACTTTCCTGTTTAAAATATAGAGTTCAAGATATATTCGCCGTATAAGACTACCCCTTTTCCAACACATACAAAACACCAGTAAAAAAAAAAAAAAAAACAGATTTGAATTTAACATGGTCCTTTTTTAATTTAATTCTTAACATGCAGTTATAGCAGGAAAACTGTCGCTCATAAACATAAGGCATACAACAACATTACCATCGTCCTTTTTACTGTAAATGTTACCATACTGTACCTAATTTTTATTTTATTAAATATTCCATGCCATGTACCGGAAGCGGGAAAAAAAAATTCCAAATGCAATGAAAATGTGTGAAAAAACGCTCGATACCTGATTGTTTCTGCTTTAACTGTTTATATTTATGTCTTCTGGGAGGGGGCGATTTGAAATTGTAGTTTTTTTTTTATATATTTTTTTTTTACTTTTTTTTATTTTTATTTATACTATTTTCAAGACTCCCTAGGGTACTAAACCCTGTTGTCTGATCTCCTACCATTATACTTACTGCCATACTACAGTATGGCAGTATTGGGGTTTTCCTCATTCATTACAATGTGCATCAGCACATTGTAATAGGGGTAAAAAAAACGATAGCCTCGGTCTTCGGAGAGACCCAGGCTACCATTGGAGACGGATCGCCGCCCCCGATGACATCATCACGGGGAGGGCGGCCCATGCGCCGCTATCTTTTTGAGGCTCTGGCAGCTTTGCCGGCAGCCCACGCTGTGAAAACCCCGGCGCATCGGTGCTAGCAATGCCAGCAAAGACTTACCGCTTATGAGAGGGCTCAGCCCGTGACCCTCTCCCTGCAGCGCGAACCCACCGTGAATACACGGCGCTGGTCGGAATAGCAGCGTATAAACGACCCCAAGAAGACAGAAGATTTTTTCGTCTTCAAAAGTCGTCTATACGCCGGAATATACGGTACATTTATTGATAATCACAGTGTACACTTTTAATTTTAATTTGATATACAGGCCCTGCTTTAACCGGTTCGCGACCGCCCGCCATGTATTCACGGCAGCGGTCGCGTTCCGATGCATGGAGAGGGCTTGCGGGCCGAGCCCTCTCCATAGCCGTAAGTTCTCTGCTGCATATTGCAGCAAAGGCTTACCGGTAACACCCGTTATCGTGCCGGCACCGATCGCGGGTGTTTCTTGTTGACCGCCGCCGGCAAAGCTGCCAGCGGCTTCAAACAGGCCCATGCGCCGCCATCTTTCTGAGACTCGCCGCTCCCCATGACGTCATCGGGGAGTGGCGATCCGTCGCCATAGTACTTCGGGTTAACCCTTCATTACATGTGCTATCAGCACATTGTAATGTATGAGGATAAATCCCCATATACTGCCATACTGTGTATGGCAGTATCTGTAGGATCGATCAGACACCTAGGGTTAAGTACCCTAGGGAGGTCTGAAAAAATAGTAAAAATAAAATACAAAAAAAGTTTTAAAAAAAAATATATTAAAAAACCTAAAATTCAAATCACCCCCCTTTCCCTATGAACTCATATAAATATAATAAACTGTAAAATCATAAACACATTAGTATCGCCGCGTCCGAAAATGCCTGATCTATAAAATATAATACTGTTTTTTCACTGCGTTTACCCGTAACGAAAATCGCGTCCAAAGTCAAACGGCCACTCTTTTTTTGCCATTTAAAAAAAAATTTAAATTCTAAAAAAGTGATCAAACGGTCGTACGTCCTAAATAATATCATTTGAAAACATCATCAAAAGATGACACCCCACCCTCACTCCATACCAACAAAGTATGGAAAGTTATAAGTCATAAAGACGCAAATAAAAAAAAAAAATTTTTGTTCATGAGGTTTTAATTTTTTGTAAATGTATGAAAACATTATAAAACCTTATCAAATTTGGTATCCCTGTAATCGTACTGACCCAAAGAATAAGATTATGATGCATCATTTGTGGCGTGAAGTGAAAGCCGTAATCCAGTCCAAAAATACGACACAAATGCTTGTTTTTTTTTTCACCATTTTTCGCAGCAATTTTGGAATTTTTTCCCGCTTCCCAGTACATGGCATGGAATATTCAATGCGATCACTATGAAGTGCAATTTGTTACGCAAAAAACGAGCCGTCACATAGCTTTTTAAGTATAAAAATAAAAAAGCTATAGATTTTTGAAGGTGGGGAGTGAAAAATGGAAATTTAAAAACGGGAAAGGGCCCGGTCCTTAACCGGTTAACTTTGTGTTTTTGGCGGTTAATTTGACGGACAGGTTCTCTTTAACCCCAAAATTTATAAAAATCAGACCACATGTGTAAACATCTGTGTAGAATATTGAAACCTATACATATCTTTCCCTGTTTATGTGATTGAAATATTGGAAGCTGAGGACTTCTGTGCACTATGCTTGATGCCAATCATGATCATCCTCATCCTATCTTCAGTGAAACTTTATATTGTACAACCAACACCTAATTCATCCATATAGCTGCTAATCATGGTATGCTTACTTGCAGCTTATCACTACGGTTTTGGGTTAATATTCTGAAGAACCCTCACTTCATCTTTGATGTCCATGTACATCAAGTAGTGGATGCTTCTTTGTCAGTCATTGCACAGACTTTTATGGATGCTTGCAGCAGGACGGAGCACAAGCTGAGCAGAGTAAGTGAAAGAGTCTGCAAAGACTTGTCATGTTTGCTGTGCATACGGGTAAAATCACTGTTCTGTCATGAAGACTGAAGAGCATTACATAGTGACAGGGACGTGCAGTGCATGCTATATAGATGACAACATGTCTAAGCATTGTTTTCTGTATAGAGCTGAGACATCAAAAGTCTGCTCACAGAAAATCTAATTCTGAAAGTATGGCTTTCTTTACAGATGCACTTTAAGTATTATATATAATAACCATTTGTAAAGATATTGCAGGCAGAGGCGTAAATAGGAGACTAGCGAATAGCAGATTTCTGAATGCCCCCACCCCTCCCAGAATAAAATATGCATACTTATATACTCAGACATGTGAGTTACAATCACACACCGTATATACATACATACAGCATACACATGCATACAGTACCATATACACACATGCATCTTATACATACACATACAGCATATACGTACACACATACATACAATACCACATGCATATAGTATATATGCACCCAATACACTAGATCAGTGATTTTCAACCTTTTTTGAAACGCGGCACACTTTTTATACTTAGAAAATCCTGGGGCACACCACCAACCAAAATAGCACAAAATGACACTAAAAGAGATATTATACATATAGTTAATAATATAGATTCTAAATTTATTTTACTCAGTGTGAAGCCTGGGCCTGTTTCGGTAAACACAAAAGGGATATCCTGGCAGGAATGGTGGAAAGACACACACGAGGCTCTTCCCCAACAGTTCTCATTTTCTCCCTGTTTTTAGTATATGGTGCTGATTATTATGTGGCTCATATACTGCAAAATAAAGGGGTACAATGAGAAGTACTATGGCCTCATGGCCATAGTACTTCTCATTGTACCCCTCCATGAGGCAAGTACAAGTGCAAGCTCATAGACTCAGCATATGAGCTGGTACTTGTAGTACTCCCAGCCTCATGACTATAGTATTCTTTCTCATTTTACATTTCTCATTGTTTTATATGCAGTTATACGCTGGAGTACTAAAAGTACCATCTCAATGCTGAGTATTCTGCCACGTTCTTTACTCAGGCAGAAAAAGCTCATATTGTCACATTATTGGTTGGCAAATGCGAGTCTCTTGCGCTCTCAGGATAATTCGCCACCTGAGTGAAGTTTGCCCCCCCACTTGTGCAATCAAACAAAATTGGGTCAAATGGTTTTTTTTGCTAACGTTTTTTGCTGGTTGTGCAGCAAAATTTTCATTTGGTGCCGCTATCATTTTTAGTAAGATTTTACTGAAAGCCCCGCCACATTGCCAAGAAGGAGAAAAACCAGAACAGAAACTGTAGGCCGAAGTACAATCTGCTAGAAGGAGCAACATTTGTGCATGGATTTGTGCTGCTCAAATTTTTGTTTGTGCTGCTTTTTGCGAGAAGGGGAAAAAAGGAAAAGAGGAGAGGAAAGAGAGTTGGTTATAGAAGGGGTTGGACTAATAATGATGTTGAACGGATATGCCAGTGCACAACTGGTCTAATGACAGTATCAAAGCAGCCCACCACAAGAACATAAGATTAGTACCGAATCGAATACAAAAACTGTGTCAAACAGTTTGTGGCCAGCTATCATTTTTAATATTTCATACTTTTTTCCGAGGTCATCAGATTCTTTATTCCAAGTACAGATGGTGTTTGCTAGCTCCCCCGGTGAATCACCGTCACTAGGTTTGTTTTTTATGCAGTTCATCCTAAACACACCTTTTTTAACCTTTGTAAACCCACCTGGAACATACCTTAAAATGATAGCGCACAATGAAAATTTTGCTCACACTGCGATAACGTTTGACACAGTTTTCGTTTGATTCGGGTAATGTGGGGGGGGCTCGTTTGGACTTTTGACCTTTTATTTTTGTTCATTTATTCAAAACAAAAGCAGCAGCAACAAAAAATGAGCAGCACAACCAACGTAGCAGAATTGTTTGGCACCAGTTTTGTTTTGGGGAGGAAATGTGGGGGGGGCCGGTTACACTCTGATGACACGGGAAACTTTCATGAATATCTACAAAACGATAGCGGCACAAACAAATTTCTGCTGCCACAAACGTAGCACAAATGTTTGACTTTGTTGATGGCAAGGTGGTGTGTGGGAGCAACCTCACCGGGTGATGCGCACGGCCTACGGTGACGTACATTTTGTCGCGCTGTTGGATTGTACAGTCTCCTACATTGTTAATAAGCCTTGACTGCCGAATCGTTGCACACTGCTGGGAAACAAAACCAGGGGGCACCATGTTGGGGAGGTAACTTTCCCCCCGCGGCACTCCGCTCAGCGTCGAGGCAACACGGTGAAAATCACTGACTAATGATGGACCCCATAGAGCTTCTATGGCTCTACCCTGTAATTTACCCCCCTCTGATTGCCAGCAAGATGCATCAGAAATAGAATATGTAAATAGACCACCTACCTTTCTAGGCAGCTAATTCAGCAGGGCAGGAATCGATTAGAACCCATCCTTTTTGGGGTTTTTAATCTCATAGTTGGAGGAAAAAATTGGATGCAGATACAATAAGAGCTGCACACAACATTGCACGTCCGCCTTTTTGTGGGTTTGCAATGGACATGCTATTCCCGTTTATGCAATGGCAAGAAGTCTTCCACAATTAACGTAATGAAGTAGTTGAATGATGTGTTGCCCTCGGAATGAACTGTGGTGTTTAACGTGATATTAATATTGTTATTAAACTCTTATTTAATATTTACAGGAATCCCCGAGCACACAAGTTGCTCTATGCAAAGGACAAGTTTCACATATAAAAAAGTGGTTGAAGAGTAAGTCACTTATTTTAATAAAACACTTTTAATCTTGGAAATTCATTGTAGTCATTAAATATGAACAAGATTGAGTATACAAAGGAGCTGAGCACGATCTCTCACTAGACATGTTTTTTAATTAAAAACTTTTGAAAAATGTGACACATGGGTTAGCAGCACTACTAATATGGAATTTAAAAAAAATTGTATCAATCACAATACTAAACATATCATGAATATCCAAGGCAGAAAGTGAAAATATAAAAATATAGATAATAAAAACCTATTTATAGATCACCAGTGCGGCAACACGAGTAGAGGTAGGTAACTAAAAGCTCAAGTACGCCATACTAAAAAGACTGAAAAAGTTTGTAGTCTGTGACATATGTATGTATTGTAGATATTATGTGAGACGTATAGTCTGGAAGTGGTATGAGCAATGAGTAACAGTTGGGCATGGAAATGTTTTTTATTTTCAAAATAACTCTGTAACATGAATACCTTCAATAAAAGTTTAAGGTACAATATAACATACACATTTTTTGAGTTTTCGGGCTCAGAGGACGGCAATAAAATACAAATATGTCTTTCAAGTCAGAGAGGTGACTCCGACCAGGTAGATTTGATCTTGTCCAATATCTCGTGAGTAAGTGAGTCCAAAGGTTCTGTTCCTTGGAGCCCGGGGAAATCTGTTCCTTTCATGTGTGTAGTATTTTCCCAAATACGTTGCCATATAACAAGCAAACAAACAAAGGTCAAATAGCATACATAACTAAATGATCCTATTTAGCTAGTGTGGATTGTTAAGGTTATGTAGTATGAGCTGTAAGCAAATATTCCAGTTGCTTGGAAATCTTTACTATTTTCTTATATGCAGATGAACTTTCTCATACACTGTTCACCATTTATTAGAGATATTACCGCGATAAATTAGGGCAAGTTGTACTTTTCTAGTATCTAGTCAGGAATCCGTTAGTTACCATGAGAATGTGTGAGCTCACACTCTGCTGGAGGGTAATGATCTAATCCTATTGAAGGCTAGTGCGGGTGATATTTCATCTGTGTTAACATCATAGTTGTGATAGTGCTGAAGGCGCTTTTCAAAGGGGCTGTATCGCCTGCGTCCCCATTAGTATGTGTAATAGGGTGCCTTTTGATCCACCCTCAGGCACTCCAGGGGAGGCCATTGGGAACGCCTTGTTTATGCGTGTTGGGGGAAGGATCACCTCATCTGTCGTTTACCACTTGCTTCCTGGTGTGCTATTACCCTAAGAGTTGGAGTTTGCAAACTGTATAGTTTCTCTCTAGGAATTTAAGTGTAAGTAGGAAAGCCACCACCTCCCTCTCTCCCTCTTCTTTTTAGTCTACTGGATAATTTTGTTTGTTTCCTCTTGCAAAATTTATGTATATTGCACATAGAAAAGGGCTCTGACTGTATCGCTGTCGTTGATTTTGAAAAATTAAAATCTGATTTTTCAGCGCAATGAGTTGATTTAGTTCTTCCGCTACTACTGTCATATTGGCCCTCAAAATGAAGTCTGATTGGGTTGAGTGTAGTGTCTGAGAGGGGTGACTGTAGTGCTGCATGGTTATGATCATTGGATGGTCCCTATGAGTGAAGAGTACACACTAGATAGGTACTATCGTACTATTGGTCAATGCGGGAAATGTTTTGTGTCTTGCGGATAGTAACTATAAATCTCGTTAAGGACGTATGTTGCACCCCGCATACCATACAGATTGAATTTTCCAGAGGACGGGGTAAGTGTGAAAGTATCTATGTGTAATTGTTGCTGTATATCCAGCGCTTAACTGACCTATATATATAGTCCCCATACAGCAAAGACCTCTTAGGGGACCCCTCTTTGATGCCTTGAGCGAAATGTTTTAAAAACTTTCTGCTGTGGTGGGCAATATATGTTACCATGTGTGTAGTCTAGGTTGTTTATAGAGGCAGGTATATAATAGATCTGCTTTTGGGTCAATTGATTTTCTTGATTCACGTCACGGCGTAGAAAGTTATCTACTGAAGGTATCAGGACTCCTCTTTTTTTTTTCTTTCAGTAAGAGACTGTAATTTTAGTAAATTTGGGGTTGGCAATTTTTGGTGGTTGCTTTTGCTGATATGGATTTCCTGAATAAAGACTATATCGCTTTTGTTTCAGTGCTCCCTCCAATCATAGATCGTTTGAATGCTGGTTTAGCCCTTTACCATTCAATGAGTCACAATGTAACTCACATTTGGTGTCCTTACTATTCCTGCTTGTGTTGTGTGTTTTTATGCAGCTGTTCTTTCAGGCCTTTTTAGATTGTCATTTTCAAATCTAAACAACCACGTGGTCCTAGCATATTTGTAGGCCCCCCCCACCCGAGTATGAACGAACAAGAAAATAGAAAAAACTGTAAGTACTATGTACTTAATATTAGTACAAGTAAATAGGAATGTTAAGTCAGTCTAAATCGATAACTTTTGTATTTCCACATAAAAGAGCTCTGTGACGCCTTTGTTTCTGCGTAACAAATGCACTTCATAGTGGAGGTATTTTAATATCCATGCCTTGTACTGGAAGCATGAAAAAAATCCAAATGCAGTGAAAACTGGTGAAAACCGCATTGTGCGTTTCTTGGGTCTTACGCTTCACTGTGTCCCCAATGACATGTCTTCTTTTCTTGTTTTATTTTTTTCTTTCGGTCGGATTATGATTATGGGGGATACCAAATTTGTAACGGTTTTTAATGTTTTTATACATTGCAAAAATTAAAACCTCTGGACAAAAACTATCTTTTTTTAATTTTGCCATCTTTGGTGTACAAGCTGTGGGTGGTGTAATTTTTTTGCGGACTTTTGATGCCATTTCCATTGATATCATTTTAGGACTGTGCGACCTTTTGCATTCACTTTTTATTGATAATTTTTTTAATATTTTAAAATGGCAAATGTGGCCATTTTCGACTTTGGGCTGGATTACGTTACGGGGTTAAACATGCAGTTAAGAAAAAACGTTATTATTTTAATGACGGGCATTTTCGGACGCAGGCAATACCTATGTGTTTACTTTTTACTGTTTATTATATTTATATCAATTCTGGGGGAAAAGGGGGTGGTGTGATTATGGGTTTTTGATATATTTTTTTGCTACAGTGTTTACTCCGTTTTAGCGTATAGATCTCTAATACAAGTCATTCCATGATGAATTGTAACGGACAGAGGTGTCATGGCGACGGATCGCCGTGCTCCCCAATGACTTCGCAGGTGAGCGACATACCGACACAATGATGGCGACCGCCAGATGGCCGATCGCGAGGTGGTTACCGGCAAGCCTTTGTTGCAATATGCCGCACAAAGATATCCGGCTATGGGAGGAGGGCTGTGCCTCCACCGAACAGTACGGGGCAAGGCGCCGTCAGGGGAAAGGGGTTAATCCTCAGCATTGTTTCAAGTAGGTTTCATCCCTCTTCCCATTGGGTGACAGAGGAGTGCTTTCTTTTCACCAATATTTTGGGGTGAAACACCCATCTGTAGATTGATTATTCACTCTCAGGTATAGTTGTAATTCGGTTAGATTCCCTTCGGGCTGAAAGGTAGCAGTGATAAGATCCGTGAAAAGCTTCAGAGAATGTCGGAGTTGGAAAGTTGAGTCATTGCAGTTTCCTGTGTTTGAGCTATCCATATGTTCCTATTGTGATAATATAGAAGTAAACTAGTCACTGCGTCTCTGGAACTGTGGTCGAGATGTTAGGACGAGGACGCCTGTTGCGCCTGGTCATACGAGCTCGTAGTCCTCAGCTCTGGTATCCGGTCCTATTCGCTGTTTTTACGAATGATCGAGTTGGACCGTTTTTGCTATTATCGATTTTGACATTGGTCCTCCTATCGCGGTCCACTTGTCCTATTAGTGTTGCTGTCCTTTTGTGACATAGTCTCTAAGGCTCTGGTGCGGGTCTGCTATCTCGTGAAAGATGTATCAAGTTCGCCGTTTTGTTTCTGTATTTGAACTCTTATCACTAGATCTTCTATGGAGAAAACCCCCCTTGTAAATGGTTTATTGCAGGATCAGTCCCCTTTTAGAGTGATGATTCGCATTGCAAATCGCATATCTTTGGGCAATGTCTCAGAGATCTGTTTATCTAGGGCTCGGGTTAGCGATTTCTAGCTGGAGGGCTGTTCACTCACCCCAGGTTAGAAGTGTCACCTGTGTGTGGCTTTTTGTTGCACCATGCTGCCTTGTCGGGATCTGGGGCCCCTTGATCCCGCCGATGCTGTCGCTGAGGCTTCTGAATTCCACTGCATCCTCTGTGTCCCGGCACGAGGTGCAAATTTTTAGCCATGGCAACCCGAGTTCCGATCGGACCCCAGGCTGCCTATGGTAGCTTCCTCTAGATCGTGCACTGTGACGATCTAACATGCATCTATCAGCAAGGCTGACATTTACTATCGGCAATACATTAGTAAGGTACAAATGATAACTTGTTCTGTCCCACCCTGGGACAAAATAAAACCGTAAAAAAAAGTTTAAAAAAAAATGCAACTTAATATAAAAAAAAAAAGTCCCTTAACTCCCATCCCATGCATAATCAAATAAAACATAAATTAAATTTACCCCCCAAAAAACCAAAATTATTACATTTTCACATCTGACGCATAAAAACCATAAAAATGATCTAAAAGTAAATTACCCCAGACATGAATACCGAAGAAAAAGTACAGCTTGTCCTGCAAAATAGCGTATAAACCAGCTCGTAACACCAAAATATAAATGTTCTGCCCATGTTACATGGCGAGAAAAACAAGCAAATTCTCACAAAATGACGTTCTATATCTCTGGGCAAAACCTTACCCCATTTATCTAGCTTTTTATGGTTATCGCTGTAATCGTGGATGACCCATAGCTGAAGATAACACTTATTTTTATGGTATGGTGAACTCCGGCGCAAAATGCTAAAACCCTAAACAAGAATTAATGATTTTTTTTAACCACCACCAAGAAAGGGTTATAAATCTAATTTATTAGCTATTCAGGCCCCCCCCCCCCCCCCCCCCCCCCCCCCCGTAAATGATGTACCTGAAAAGTGGATCTCATCACAAAAAAAATAATCTCCCTGTCCAACTACAAAAAATAAACATTTATCGCCTTAAATGTACATTGCAGATCTGCCTCTGAATGGCGCTGCTTCTGTCGCTGATGCCCCGGCCGTGTGTCTGTACAGCATTTAACCAAGTCATGGGGGCATCCTCTTACTCGGGAGAAATTGGGTATCAGACTTTGTGGAGTTTTTCATCATTTAAAGGAAACCTACCACTTGAAGTGGCAGTTTTCCGATGCAATATCGGGCACCAGCTCGGGTGAGCGGTGCCGGAGCTTATTTTAGTTAGTTAGTGTTTTTAAAACCCAACCGCGGTATCGTGGTTTAAAACACTTTTAAACGTTGCGCCCGGCGCAGGCCGTTACGCGCTCGGCGCTTTACGTGCACACGGCTCTCCTTCACTCCTATGTAGCCTCGTGCAACGGTAAGCGCCGCGCGCGTACCTGCCTGCGCCGCTATGCGTTTAAAAAGTGTTTTTAAACGCGATACCGCTGTTTTAAAACACTAAACTAACATAAGCTCCGGCACAGCTCACTCCTATCTGGTGCCCGATATTGCCAGCGAACCGCCCCTACAAGTGGTAGGTTTCCTTAATACTTTGTGAGCGGTTCAGTTTGCTACCATTAATACATTGTCTAAAAAATTACAGCTTGTAAATTTACGCCTCCAATTTTGTTTCAACCCCTGTGAATCATCTAAAGGGGTAACACCTTTCTTAAAGTTAGATTTTTTTACACATTAGGGGTGTAAGTTTCTAAAATGGCATGATACAATGGGGGTTTACTGCTGTTTAGGCTTCTCAAAGTCGTTTAAAACTGAGGAGTTGGCATCTAAATAGGGTTTTGGTGATTTTCCTAAAATGCGAAAAATTACACCCAAAATTCAGAACCTCTAACAACCTAGAAAAGAGAGAGGATGCATACAACCCTATGCCGATATCAAGCGACATTCAGGAAAATGTTTATGTTATCCAAAAGTTACTTGGGTGCTATGCCATCTGCCTGAAAAGCAGAAATATTGAACTGAAAATGAATAATATTTAGAATGTTTGCCAAATTTTAATTTTTTTATAACTAAACACAAAAGATATCATCAAATGTTTCTATTACTTGAAGTACAATTTCCAAATCCCTAGTATGTTAAAAGCGTCACAAAGTTATAACCTCCTTTAATGATACAGGGCAATTTTAAAAATCAGGCCTGGTCCCTAATGGCGAAAATGGCTTGACCAAAGGGTTAATGGCGCTGCCGCATGCATTGCATTTGCAGAGAAGATTACCTGAAATGTTTGCCTTATTATTTATTTTGTTACCAAATTCCGTATTTTAAAAGTACCTTCCTGTTTTCACTCTCCAACCAAGCCAATTGTTTGTTTTTCCGGTCTACCGATACCACTTTGTCATCAGTTACTTCATTGCACACCAACATCCACAATAGAATCCACCATTCACAGTAGTCTCCCTGCAGACCAATCTACTCCCTCTCTACACAGACTAATGGCCTGTAACAGCTGTTTTCATATTGAAATCTATTGGTTTATCTCTAACATTTTTTCATGTCATCACAGAAAGATGAAGACGCTTTTAATCTTAGTGGTCACGGTTGGTACTTCAGGGTATGAAGAATTTTCTAATGTCACTTTTTTTTCGTAAATCTTTAGCTATTACACAACGGGGGGGGGGTAGGGGAAGGTGTGGGGTGGGGGGGGGGGGGGGGGGGGGGGAGAGGAATCCTTCATCTGGTACAAGTTGTGCACAGACATGAATCTCACTTAGCAGAAATTTCACAGGGTAATGTTACATTTTTTGTCTACAAACGTTTTCTATGTATTGTCTTATGACATATTTTCTGCATGCGAGTATTTTATTCTTTGAGTGGCTCATTTACACACTCTGTAAGTGTATTGGTATAGAAATTTACACATGATGTTAAGTACACGCGGCATAGTATCAATAAAGTGTGGTAATAAAGCTTAGTAACGTTGTGCCCTATGCTGTCTGGGCTGTATACTTCAATATCCCATTAAAGCTGTATTTTCCCCTAGATGTATATTGTTTTTACTCAGTGTGTTCGTCCTCCACAGGCACATACCGAATCACTAACACTATGGTAGCACTGCACACTATATCATATACAAAGAACTATTATATGATGAGGTAGTTCTATACCCTGTTGTCTTATCATTGTTTGTGATGAGATGACGTTGGCTTTGCTTTGACATGGTTTCTGTGTGTTGTAATAATGAAACTCACTAGAAGAAGATCCAGCGCACAGCGCATTCAGTTAGCAATCCGGTTACAACAATAGCAGCTGCGTTAGAGAATAAAGTCACGTCTTTGATTGCGATAGTGGAAGGAACAGAAGCCTGGAAAAGGAGTCCATTTTTTTTTTTCTTCTCTAAGAACAGAGTATTATATTTTTAAAACGCCTCTTTGCCTTTTTAATTGGACATATTTGTCCTTGGCACATAACTAAAAGGAGGAAATTTTTTGTTTTTTACGTAATATGCCTCAAATGAATCTGTGTTCATATGGGGGGAGAGGGTTTTTTTTTTTTTTTTTTTGTTTTTATAGCCATTGTAATCCAGCACTGCTGAGGATATCAAGTGACGTTTGTACTTCGCTTTGTCATTTCATTTATAGTAAGCAATACACATCGCAATCATTTCAACACGCTAGGAATTGTGATCCTGTGCTTCTGGATAGTAATGTGAATTGTGACTAGTTCATTCTCCACAAAGTTCCTGAGGGATCACGCAATGCGCAATGTATTGCTACCATCTTTAATGGAGCCACAGGAATCACAAACCTGAAACTGAGTTGGCCTCTTATTCGTCTTTTGTTTTTTTTTTTTTTTTTTAATATTCTGAAATTTATTTTATAAAAATACAGTCTAACTGGTGCCTTACATGTCCAGTTTTATGATGACTGAAGATACATTATTTGTAAAGATATATAAATTTTCTTTATGTCACGATGTTTTTTTTTTTCTGTGACCAAATGTTAATTAATTGTTTGTCAATGACGTCACGTTGACATGAGTACTATTAAAGTTTCAATATGTTATCTTGTAATTAAAATTTACCATATTTCACTCTTTATCTGGTAACCAATCTCAAAGCACCTTTTCTTGTATTTTTTACATTAGGAATGTAACTTCTACATTGTGTTTAGAGCAGCAACCAGCATCCTATTGTACTTTAGACTCAATAATACTCTTGCATCTCTTTTTAGTATATTTGTTTAGAATCCACACTATTGTATTGTCTTGCTGTGTAGTAATGCAGCATGTGTGAATTCTGATGCCATGTTTTGGGTCCCCCCCCCCCGTTGAGAAATGTGTATGGGCTTATCAATTTACATAAAGCCCATTAGATCTGATTCTATACCCCCCTTCTCAACATCCTCCTTATGTTTCCTCTTGCTATCTTCACCAAACAGAATATATAGCAGCAGAATAGTTAAGCTGATATCTTTTTTTAGTGTGTGCGCGTTGGGCTAATTTCATAGTGTTTGTTAACTTTTTTAGATCATTTTTTTTTCAGATTCCTATGCCCAACCACAAAAATAGCGAAAATAATACATTTAAAAAAACACAGCATTTTAACCCCCTTCCCGCTCTGCATCCATATATCTGGCCGCTGACGTGTGAATAGCGCTCACGTCCGATAATCGGACGCAGAGCCGATGCCGTTCGCTCATATTCTGGGCGAACCGGCAACGGAAACACTGTGCCAGCGTTAACTAATAGCCGGCACCTAGTGTAGCACAACCGCGATCAGAGTTGGCTCTAACATGCCTCTGGGGGGTCGTTCCTCCACGATCTCCCCCCCCCCCCTCCCTGAATCGTTTTTGGGGGGCTCCGATCATTGCTGTGGCATCACTGGGGTCCGCTCGGTCTATGACGTTATCTTACTGGCACAGTACCACCTTTGCATGTGTAAATAGGCTGACACTGCTAAACCCTGCAATACATAAGTATTGCAGATATTATCATGAACTCGCACTCTGCTGATGCTTGTTCATGTCCCATGCTAGAAAAAGTGGAAGAGTACCAAACAAAAAGAGTTATGTCACATACAATAAGAAATCATACAAATGCCCAAAGCCCCAACATAGAGACTATACGCAAAAAAAAGTCTAATCATAACACAAAACCCCACATATATAGTAATCAGTAAAATAATTTTGAACCGGCATGGTGGTCAAAAGTTAAACCATATAAGCACGCATGTCAGAATCCAAAAAATCGGGCTGAGCCTTAACCCAATATATGTGAGTTCACTAAAATTAACACGATTTCTTCCTTGACTATTTTTTCATATGCTTGTTGGAAAATGATACATACAATTTTGCAGTGAGTATGAATGTGTAGAAGTGAAGTAAATAACAGCCTGTAAAAGCAAGATCACAAGGGGCTAGGGCATCGTGCGAACCTATGGCAACGGTGCCAAGAGGGCACTTGGACGCATCCCCCCTGCCTGTCTATATTAAATCATTAGACGCCCGGCAGGCAGAAAAGCTGCCATCGATGAGAGCTCAGTGATTTCTTTCACTGAAGCTGCTTCTGACCTCCTCTGTCCCATTATCTGCCTAGCCACAGCAGGTCAGTGCTCGCCCCTCCACTCCCCTCCCCCTTCAGCCCGGAACAGGATGAGAGTGAGATAGAGACGGCCAGAAGCCGCAGCACCTTTTCCCAGTGAGTAAGAGAAGTTCAGCAGGAGGCAGAGCTGCTCTGTTGTAATTACACAGGCATAAGGGGCAGGCAGCTATGGGGCAACTAACAACTATGGTGCTTATTGTTAGTGTCCCAAACTGTCCTGTATGACACATGTCTATGGCCCACAGATATACTGCCCTTGGCTCAGATAACTTGTCACGTGGCTATGCTGCCAGTGACCCCGGGTGCACTACCTGCCCTCACTGACAGCATGGCAACAGGTGCCCAGAGCTCCAGACCAATGGCGGTATGTGATGTGTATGTAGTAGTGGTATGTTAATGTATGTATATTTTTATGTATATGTGTATGTATGTGGTGGTGTATAAATGTGTATGTCTTGTGTATATGTGTTATGTATGTATGTATGTGTGTGTGTATGTGTATTGTATGTGTGTGTATGCCACCGACATGGTCAGTTGTGGTGAATTTGATGGTAAATTCACCCCCCTACCAACATACCCTTTACCCTACCCATCCCCTGCCAAATTCCCAAGCAATCCTTCATATTGCCCCTGGATGGGGGGTCTGTTTCCTCACTGGATGGGGTAAGAGTTCCTTGTGTATTTCTTCTGCTTTTGATATAATTGGTGACCTGTTTGACTTTCTATGTCTGTTTATTTCACATGTAGCAGTAATTATATGTCCCTTATAGAGTTATGGTTGATTTTAGGCTAAATAGAATGTTGGGAACTTTGCAATGATCATGTACTTTAGTTTGGAGTTTGGGCAACTCGGTCCTCTAAAAGGTTCCCATCAACTGGGCTAGTGTACCGCTAGGGCTCATCAGCATAATGTTAAACATTTTATGTTTGGAAGTAGCCCATATAATAATACCTTCTCAGTGACATTAATTATTTTCCATGCCGGTACTGGAGTGGAAATTCTGAATGTGGTGAAATGGCAACAAAGTGCTATGCGTCACTTGTTCTCGGGAGCCCGGTTTTTAAAATATACGACCGTATTCAGTATGGCATTTTGCACAGTATTCATTACAAGAGCCACTGGCTCATTGTAAATAAATCGCAGAAACCATACAGCCTTGATTGCGTTCGGGGCGCAACAATTGAAATCTAGATGCCACCGTCATCTTTCAATGCTGTCGGCTAGCACCACCCGTGGGTGTTTGCTGCAATATTCAGCAAACCCCACCTGTGTATGAAGAAGGCTCACCTGTGAGCCTTGTCATACATCCCCGCATCTCTGCGCTGTAACCTGTACACCATACGGGGGTGATCTCCATCAGTATTTGCGGCTGTTGATGGTTCTTACCCATACATGATAAATGGTAGGTACGTGAGACCAGGTTATTACAGAAGGTCACAGTTTCACTGTAGAGAACAGATATATTTACTTCTTGCTGGACGTGTGCCGTCTCTGCACACTTTGGCTCCCCCTGTTATGAGAGGGTTCCTGGTAACCCTGTAAATGTCTCCACCTTCTTGAATTCGATCACTGCCCACCTGTGCAGTCATTGTGGGTGGGGGGCAGTCAGTTTACTATGACCAGGCCGCCACTAGGTAATTTCCTGGCCCCTTACTGACAAATGTGTGACCCCCCCCTTCCCCCTGGTGATCAAACCAGGGAAGTGTCACTAGGTTTGTTTTTTATCAGTTCATCCTAAACACCTTTAACCTGTGTAAACACCTGAACATACCTTAAAAATGATAGCGGCACAAATGAAAATTTTTGCTGCACAAACGTAGCGATAACGTTTGACATCAGTTTTGTTTGATTCGGGTAATGTGGGGGGGGGGGGCTCGTTGGACTTTTGACCTTTTAATTTTTTGTTCATTTATTCAAAACAAAAGCAGCACAAACAAAAAATTGAGCAGCACAAACATAGCAGAATTGTTCGGCACCAGTTTGGTTTGAGGAGGGGGGGGGGGCCGGTTAACCTCTGATGACCACTGGAAACTTTCATGAATATCTCAAAAACGATAGCGGCACAAACAAAAATTTCTGCTGCACAAACGTAGCACAAATGTTTGATTTGGACAAGGTGTGTGGGGGGGCAACTTCACTCGGGTTGATGCGCCGGCCTCGGTGACGTCATTTTGTCGCGCATGTGTTATTGTACACGTCTCCTACATTGTAAGAAGCCGTGACTGCGCATCACTGCACACTGCTGGGAAACAAAACACGGGGCATATTTTGGGGAACTTTCCCCGCGGCACATCCGATCATGCGTCGCGGCACACTGGTTGAAAATCACTGCTCTAGATGATGGACCCCATAGCAGCTGCTATGGCTGCTACCCCTGTATTTACCCCCCTTATTGCAGCTAAATGCATCAGAAATAGAATATGTAAATAGACCAACTACCTTTCTAGGCAGCTAATTCAGCAGGGCAGGAAGTCGATTAGAAACCCATCCTTTTTTGGGGGTTTTAATCTATGTATGGAAGTGAAAAAAATTGATGCAGATACAATAAGAGCTGCACACAGATATTGCACGTCCGCCTTTTTTGTGGGTTTGCAATGGACATGCTATTCTAAGTTATTGCAATGGGCAATAAGTCTCCCACAATAAACGTAATGGAAGTGTTTTGAATGATGTGTGCCATAGGAAGTGAACTGTGGTGTTATACGTTGATTATTATATTGTTATTAAACTCTTATTTTAATATTTACAGGAATCCCCGAGCAACAAGTTGCTCTATGCAAAGGAAATTTCAACATATAAGAAAATGGTTGAAGAGTAAGTCACTTATTTTAATAAAACACTTTTTAATCTGAAATTCATGTAAGTCATTAAATATAACAAGATTGAAGTATACAAAAGCTGAGCACGATCTCTCACTAGACATGTTTTAATAAAAATGAAAAAATGTTACACATGGGTTAGCAGCACTACTAATATGGAATTTTAAAAAATTGTATCAATACACAATATAAACATATCATGAATATCACAAAAAGGGGAAAATATAAAAATATATGATAATAAAAACCTATTTATAGGATCACAGGCAGGCAACACAGTAGGTAGGTACTAAAAGGGCTCAAGTACCGACCATACCTAAAAAGACTGAAAAGTCTTGTAGTCTTGAAATGTAGTATTATTGTAGATAATTATGTGAGACGTTATAGGCTGGGAAGATGGTATTGAGCCATTGAGCAGTGTGGCCATGGAAATGTTTTTTTATTTTCAATAATACTCTGTAACATGAATACCTTCAATAAAAGTTTAAGGTAAAATATAACATACAACATTTTTTGAGTTTCTGGGCTCATGAGGACGAGCAATAAAATAAAATATGTTCTTTCAATCGGAGAGGTGACTCTCGACCAAGGTAGATTTGATCTTGTCCAATATCTCGTGAGTAAGTGAGTCCAAAGGTTCTGTTTCCTGGAGCCCGGGAAATCTGTTACTTGTCATGTTGTGGGTAAGTATTTTCCCCAAATAGTTTGCCATCAATAACAATAACAAAAACAAACAACAAAGGTCAAATAGCATACATAACTAACATGACTTCCTAGTTTAGGCCTGAGTGTGGATTGTAAGGTTTATAGTATGAGCTGTTAAGCCAAATATTCCAGTTTGCTTGGAATATCTTATACTTATTTTCTTGATATGCAATAACTTTCTCAACTACACTGTTCACATTTATTAGAGATATTACCGCTGTAAAATTAGGGCAAGTTGTACTTTTCTAGTATCTAGTCAGGATCCGTTTAGTTACCATGAGAATGTGTGAGATCACTACTCTATGTGTGGAAGGGTAATGATCTAATCCTATTGAGGGCAGTTGCGGGTGATATTTCATCTGTGTTATACGTCATAGTTGTGATAGTGCTGAAGGCGCTTTTCCAAAGGGGCTGTATCGCCTGGCGTCCCCATAGTATGTGTAATAGGGTGCCTTTTGATCCACCTCCAGCACTCAGGGGAGGCCATTGGGAAAGCCTTGTTTATGCGTGTGTGGGTGAAGTATCACCTCATTCTTGTCTTTACCACTGCTTCCTGGTGTGCTATACACCTAAAGTTGGAGTTTGCAAACTGTATAGTTGTCTCTCTAGGAATTTAATGTGTAGTAGGAAAGCCACCACCTCCCTCTCTCCCTCTCTGCCTTTTTAGTCTACTGATTAATTTGTTTAGTTCCTCCTTAGCAAACAATTTATGTATATGCCACATAGAAAAGGGGCTTACTGTATCGCTGTCATTGATTTTTAAAAATTCTCTGAGTTTTTCAGCAAATTGAGTGTGATTTAGTTCTTCCGCTACTACTGTCATATTGGCCCTCCAAATGAAGTCTGATTGGGTTGAGTGTATGTCTGAGAGGGTGGCTGATATTGCTGCATGGTCTGATCATTGGATGGTCCCTATTGAAGATGACACACTAGATAAGGTACTATCTGTTACTATATGGTCAATGCGGGAATATGTTTTGTGTCTTGCGGAATAGTACATATAATCTCGTTAAGACGTATGTTGCACCCGCCATACGTCATACAGATTAATTTTCCAGAGGAACGGGTTAAGTGTGAAATTTCTATGTGTAAATTGTGCTGTTATATCCAGCGCTACATGACCTATAGTATTATAGTCCCCATACATCAGCAAAGCACCTCTTAGGGACCCCTCTTTGACTGCCTTTAGCAGATTTTTTAAAAACTTCCTCTGTCTGGTGTTGGGGGCATATATGTTTACCATTGTGTAGTCTAGGTTGTTTATAGAGCAGGTGATTATAATAGATCTGCTTTGTGGGTCAATTATTTCTTGATGCACTGTCACGGCTAGAGTATCTCTAAAGGCTATCAGGACTCCTCTTTTTTTTCTTTTCATAAGAAGACATTGTAATTTTAGTAAATTTGGGGTTGGCAATTTTTGGTGGTTGCCTTTTGCTGATATGGATTTCCTGAATAAAGACTATATCGCTTTTGCTGTTCAGTGCCTCCCTCCACATCATAGATCGTTTGTTTAGCCCTTTAACATTCAATGATAACAATTTAACTCACATTTGTGTTCATTACTATTCCTGCTTGTAGTTGTTGTTTTATGCCAGATGTTACATTCAGGCCTTTTAGATGTCATTTTCAAATCTAAACAAACCACTGTGCCTAGCATATTGTAGAGCACAGTATGAAACAGAAACAAGAAAAAAACTGTACGGTACTATTACTTAATATAGTACAAGTAAATTAGGAATTTAAGATCAGTCTAAATCTATAACTTTTGTATTTTTCCACATAAAGAGCTCTGTGACGCCTTATTTTCTGCGTAACAAATTGCACTTCATAGTGAGGGTATTTAATATTCCATGCCGTGTACTGGGAAGCAGGAAAAAAAATCCAAATGCAGTGAAAATGGTGAAAAACCGCATTGGGCCGTTTTCTTGTGGGCTTACAGCTCTCACTGTGTGCCCCAAATGACATGTCTTCTTTATTCTTTGGGTCGGTATGATTATGGGGATACCAAATTTGTATAGGTTTTATAATGTTTTTATACATTTGCAAAAATTAAAACCTCCTGGACAAAAATATATTTTTTTTATTTTGCCATCTTTGGTGTACAGAGCTGTGGGTGGTGTAATTTTTTTGCGACTTTTGATGCCATTTTCATTGATATCATTTTTAGGACTGTGCGACCTTTTGATCACTTTTTATTGATAATTTTTTTTATATTTTTAAAAATGGCAAAATGTGCCATTTTCGACTTTGGGCTGTATTACGTTACGGGGTTAAACGCAGTTAAAAAAACGTTATTATATTTTAATAGGGCATTTTCGGACGCGGCAATACCTAATGTGTTTATCGTTTTTACTGTTTATTCATATTTATATCAATTCTGGGGAAAGGGGGTGGTAGTGAATGGGTTAAAACAAGTCCGAGGCTGTCATGGCGACGGATCGCCGCTCCCCAATGACTTCGCAGGGAGCGACAATCCGCAGCAAGATGGCGACGCATGGGCGATCGCGGGGGTTACCGGTAAGCCTTTGTTGCAATATGCAGCAAAGACATACCGGCTATGGAGAGGGCTCGGCCCCAACTAGTACGGCGCGCATCGGGAAGGGGTTAATCCCCAGGTTTCAAGTAGGTTTAATCCCTCTTCCACATTGGTGACAGGGATGCTTCTTTTCACCAATATTTTGGGGTGAAAACCCCATCTGTAGATTGTTATTTTCTCTCAGGAGTAGTGTAATCGGTAGGAATTCCCTTACGGCTTGAAAGGTAGCGGATGATAGATCCGTGAAAAGCTTCAGAGAATTGTACGGAGTTGGAAGTCATTGCAGTTTCCTTGTTTGAGCTACCAATTGTTCCTTTGTGTAATAGAATGTAAACCTAGCCAATACGTCTCTTGGAACTGTGTCTGGAAGATTGTTAGGACGAGGGACCCGGTGCGCCTGGTCAATACTGAGCTCGTAGTCCTCAAGCTCTGGTAGCAAGGTCCTAGTCATCTGTTTTACGAATGATCTGAGTTTGGACCGTTTTTGCTATTACTCGGATTTTGACATTGGTCCTCCTATCGCGGTCCACTTTGTCTATTAGTTTTGCTTGTATTTTGGTGACATAGTCTTCTAAGGCGTTGTGCGGGTCTGCTAGCTCGTTGAAAGATGTAGCAATTTTCGCCGTTTTGTTTTCTGTATGTGATACTCTATCACCTAGATCTTCTATGGAGACTTGTAATGGTTTTATTAGACAGGATAAGTCCTTTTATAGTGATGATCGCATTGCAATAAGCATATCTTTGGGCAATGTCTCAGAGATCTGTTTATCTGAGGCTCGGGTTAGCGCTGTCTAGCTGGAAGGGCTGTTCACTCACCCCAGGTTGAGAAGTGTCATCCTGGTGTGTGGCTTTTTGTTTCACCAGGCTGCTTGTCGGGGATCTGGAGCCCATTGATCCCGCCGATGCTGGCGACATGGAGGCTTCTGATTCACTGCATCCTTCTGTGTCCCGGCACGGAGGTGCAAAATTTTTACCATGGCAACCCTGAGTTCCGATCAGGACCCCAGGGCTGCCTATGGTAGCTGCCTGCTAGGATCGTGCACTGTGCACGATCTAACAGTGCAGCTATCAGCATAGGCTGACTATGTAATATGCTGCAATACATTAGTATGACAAATGATAACTTGTTCATGTCCCACCCTGGGACAAAATAAAACCGTAAAAAGAAAAGTTTTAAAAAAAAATGCAACTTAAAAAAAAAAAGTCCCCTTAACTCCCATCCCATGCAGTAATCAAATAAACACAAAATTAAATTACCCCGCCAAAAAACCAAAAATTATACATTTTCACATTGACGCATAAAAAACATAAAAATGATCTAAAAAGTAAATTTACCCCAACATGATACCGAAGAAAAAGTACAGCTTGTCCTGCAAAATAGCTATAAACCAGCTCTGTAACAAAAAATATAAATGTTCTGCCCATGTTACATGGCGAGTAAAAACAAGCAAATTCTCACACAAATGAGTTCTATATCTCTGCAAAACCTTACCCCATTACTATAGCTTTTTATGGTTATCGCTGTAATCGTGATGACCAATAGAATAAGATAACAACTTATTTTTATGGTATGGTGAACTCCGGCGAAAAAAATGCTAAAACCCTAAACAAGAATTAATGATTTTTTTTAACCACCACCAAGAAAGGGTTAATAAAATCTAATTATTAGCTATCAGGCCCCCCCCCCCCCCCCCCCCCCCCCCCCCGTAAATGATGTACCTGAAAAGTGGATCTCATCCACAAAAAAAATAATCTCCCATGTCCAAATTACAAAAAATAAACATTTTATAGCCTGTAAAATGTGACATTGCAGATCTGCTCTGAATGGCGCTGCTTCTGTCCTATGCCCGGCCGTGTGTCTGTACAGCAGTTTACCAAGTCATGTGGGGCATCCTCTTACTCGGGAGAAATTGGGTATCAGACTTTGTGGAGTTTTTCATCATTAAAGGAACCTACCACTGAAGTGAGAGTTTTCCGATGGCAATATCGGGCCCCACCAGCTCAGGGTGAGATCGGTGCCGGAGCTATTTTAGTTAGTGTTTTTAAAACCCAGCGGGATCGGGTTTAAAACACTTTTTAAACGGTTTGCGCCCGGGCAGGCGTTACGCGCTCGGCGCTTACGTGCACACGGCTCTCATTCACTCCTATGTAGCCTCGTGCACGGTAAGCGCCGCGCGCGTACCTGCCTGCGCCGCTATGCGTTTAAAAAGTGTTTTAAACCGCGATACCGCGGTTTAAAACACTAACTAAACATAAGCTCCGGCACCAGCTCACCCTGAGTCTGGTGCCCGATATTGCCAGGAAACCTGCCACTACAAGTGGTAGGTTTCCTTAATACTTGTGACGGTTTCAGTTTTGGCTAACATAATACATTGTCTAAAAAATACAGCGTGAAATTACCCTCCATTTTGTTTAACCCCTGTGAACATCTAAAGGGTAACACACTTCTTAAAGTTAGATTTTTTACACATTAGGGGTGTAGTTCTAAAATGGCATGAACATGGGGTTTACTGGTTTAGGCTTCTCAAAGTCGTTTAAAACTGAGGAGTTGCATCTAAATAAGGGTTTTGGTGATTTTCATAAAAATGAGAAAAATTACACCCAAAATTCAGAACCTCCTAACAACCTAGAAAAGAGAGAGGATGCATAAAACCCTATGCCGATATAAAGCCGACATTCAGGAAATGTTAGTTATAAAGTTACTTGGGTGCTATGACTATCTGCCTGAAAAGCAGAAAATATTGAACTTTGAAAATGAATAATATTTAGAAATGTTTGCCAAATTTCAATTTTTTTCATAACTAAACACAAAAGATATCATCAAAATGTTTCTATTACTTTGAAGTACAATTTCCAAATTCCCTAGATATGTTAAAGCGTCACAAAGTTATAACCTCCTTTAATGATACAGGGCAAATTTTAAAAATCAGGCCTGGTCCTAATGGTCTAAAAATGGCTTAGACACAAAGGGGTTAATGGCCTGCCGCATGCATTGCATTTGCAGAGAATATTACCAGAAATGTTTGCTTATTATTTATTTTGGTTACCATTCCGTATTAAAAGTACCTTCCTGTTTTCACTTCTCCAACCAAGCCAAATATGTTTGTTTTTCCTGGTTCTACAGGATACAACTTTGCATCAGTTACTTCATTGGACACCAACATCCACATAGAATCCACCATTCACAGTGTCTCCCTGCAGAGCCAATCTACTCCCTCTCTACACAGACTAATGGCCTGTAACACTGTTTTCACATTGAAATCTATTGGTTTATCTCTAAAACTATTTTTTCATGGTCATCACAGGAAAGATGAAGACACTTTTAATCTTAGTGGTCACTGTTGGTACTGCAGGGTATGAAGAATTTTTCCTAATGGTCACTTTTTTTTCTTAAATCTTTAGCTATTACAAAGGAATCCGTCAGATGGTACAAGTTAGTGACCAGGACATGAATACACACTTAGCAGAAATTTCAAGGGTATGTTACATTTTTGTCTACAAACGTTTCTATGTATATTTCTTTATGACATATTTTCTGCAATGCTAGTATTTTATTCTTTAGTGCTCATTTACACACTCTGCAGCTGGTATTGGTATAGAAATGTGACACATGATGTATACACGGCGGCATATTAGCATAAAGCTTGTGGTATAATAAAGCTTTAGTACAGTTGTGCCCTATGCTGTATGGGCTGTATACTTCAATAATCCAATGTAAAGCTGTATTTTCCCATAGATGTATAGTTTGTACTCAGTGTGTTCTGTCCTCCACAGGCACATACCGAATCACTAAACACTATGGTAGCACTGCACCAGCTCTATCAATATACAAAGAAATATTATGATGAGGTAAGTGCTGATACATGTTGTCTTATCATTGTTTGTGATGAGATGACGTTGGATTTGCTTTGACATTGGTTTCTGTGTGTTGTAGATAATAAACGCACTAGAAGAAGATCCCAGCGCACAGCGCATGCAGTTAGCAATCCGGTTACAACAAATAGCAGCTGCGTTAGAGAATAAAGTCACCGATCTTTGATTGCGATAGTGGAAGGAAAAGAAGCCTGGAAAAGGAGTCAATTTTTTTTTTCTTTTTCTTCCTAAGGAACAGAGTATTATATTTTTAAAACGCCCTCTTTGCCTTTTTTAATTGGACATAGTTGTCTTGCACAGTACGAAAAGGAGAAAGTTTTTTTTTTTTTTACTGTAAATTATGCCTCAAATGAAATCTGTGTTCTATATGGGGGGAGAGGTTTTTTTTTTTTTTTTATAGCCATTGTAATTCCACAATGCTGAGGATATCAGTGACGTTTTTAATTCGCTTTGTCATGTCATTTATAGTAAAGCAATACACATGCCAAGCAATCATTTCAACACGCTAGGAATTGTGGATCCTGTGCTTCTGGATGAGTAATGTGAATTGGTGACTATTTCATTCTCCACAAAGTGCCATGAGGGATCACGCAATGCAATGTATTGCTACCCATCTTTTAATGGAGCCAACAGGAAGCACAAACTGAACTGAGTTGGCCTCTTATTCTTCTTTTTTTTTTTTTTTTTTCTTTTTTTTTAATATTCTGAAATTTATTTTATAAAAATACATTCTAATGTGCCTTACATGTACCAGTTTATGAATGACTGAAGATACATGATTTTGTAAAGAGTATAGAAAATTTTATTTATGTCACTGATGTTTTTTTTTTCTGTGACCAAATGTAATTAATTGTTTGTCAATGACGTACACGTTGACATGATTACTATGTAAAGTTTCAATATGTTTATCTTGTATTAAAATGTTACCATGATTTCACATCTTTATCTGGTAACCAATCCTAAAAGCACCTTTTCTTTGTATTTTTACATTAGGAATGTAAACTGCTACATATGATGTTAGAGCACAACCAGCATCTGATTGTACTTTTAGTACTCAATAAATACTCTTGCATCTCTTTTAGTATATTGTTGTAGAATCCACACTATTGTATTGCTTGCTGTGTAGTAATGCAAATGTGTGAAGTCTGATCCATGTTTGTCTTGAGAAATGTGTAGGCTTATCAATTTACATAAAAGCCAATTAGATCTGATTCTATAACCTTCTCAACATCCTCCTTATGTTTCATCTGCTATCTTCAGCCAAACAGAATATATAGCAGCAGAATAGTTAGCTGAAGATCTTTTTTTAGTGTGTGCGCGTGTGGCTAATTTCATATTGTTGTTACACTTTTTGTAGATCATTTTTTTTCAGATCCTATGCCCCACCCACAAAAATAGGAAATAATACATTTAAAAAAACACAGCATTTTTAACCCCTTCCCGCTCTGCATCCAATATATCGGCCGCTGAGCGCTGTGACTTAGCGCTCAGCGTCCGATATATCGGACGCAGAGCCGATGCCGGTTCAGCTCAATATCTGGGCCGAACCGGCATCGGAAAACACTGGGTGCCAGCTGTAACTAATAGCCGGCACCCTAGTGTAACACAACCGCGATCAGAGTTGGCTCTAACATGCCTCTGGGGGGGTCTTTCCTCCACGATCGCCCCCCCCCCCCTCCCTGAATCGTTTTTGGGGGGCGCCGATCATTGCTGTGGCATCACTGGGGTCCGATCTGGTCTATGACGTTATCTTACTGGCACAGTACCAGCCTTTGCATGTGCATAGGCTGACACTGCTAATACCCTGCAATACATAAGTATTGCAGAGTATTATCATGAACTAGCAATCTGCTGATTGCTTGTTCATGTCCCATGCTAGAAAAAGTGGAAGAGTAAAAAAAAAAAAGTTATTCACTATAAAATAAAGAAATCAATAAAAATGCCCAAAAGCCCCAAAACATAGAGACATATAACGCAAAAAAAAGTCTAAATCATAACACAAACCCCACATATATAGTAAATAACAGTAAATAATTATTGAACCGGCACGGTGTTCAAAAGTTATAACCATATAAAGCAACGCATGTCAGAATCCAAAAAATCGGGCTGAGCCTTAACCCAATTATATGTGAGGTGCACTAAAAGTAACACGATTTCTTCCTTGACTATTTTTCATATGCTTGTTGGAAAAATGATACATACAATTGCAGTGAGTAGGAAGTGTGTAGAGTGATAGTATAACAGCCTGTAAAGCAAGATCACAGAGGGGCTAGGGCAGTCGTGGCGAACCTATGGCACGCGTGCCAGAGAGGGCACGTGGACCATCTCCCCTGCTGTCTATATATAAATCATTAGAACTCCCGGCAGGCAGGAAAAGCTGCCGATCGCTGAGAGCTCCAGTGATTTCTTTCACTGAAGGCTGCGTCTGACCTCCTCTGTGCTCATTAGTGCTGCCTAGAGACACAGCAGCAGGTCAGTGCTCGCCCCTCCACTCCCCCTCCCCCTTCAGCCCAGGAACAGGAGGAGAGTGAGAGAGAGAACTGCCAGAGCACGCAGCAGCCTGTGCCCAGTGAGTAAAGAGAAGTGCAGCAGGAGGGCAGGAGCTGCTCTGTGTGTATTACACAGGCAGCAGGCAGGCAGCTATGGGGCACTAAACAACTATAGGTGCTTATTGTTTAGTGTCCCAAACTGTCCTGTATGACACATGTCTATGGCCACAGATATACTGCCCTTGGCTCAGATCACTTGTCACTGTGCTATGCTGCCAGTGACCCCGGGGTGCACTACACTGCCCTCACTGACAGCATGGCACAGGTGCCCAGAGCTCCAGACCAAGGGCGGTATGTGTATGTATGTATGTATGTATGTGTATGTATGTATGTATATTTGTATGTATATGTGTATGTATGTGTGTGTATAAATGTGTATGTATGTGTGTATATGTGTATGTATGTATGTATGTGTGTGTGTATGTGTATATGTATGTGTGTGTATGGCCACAGACATGTGTCATTTGTGGTGATTTGATGGTAAATTCACCCACCCTACAACATACACTTTACCCTACACATCCCCTGCCAAATTCAACAATCCTTCATATTGCCCCTGGATGGGGGGTAGTGTTCCTCACTGGATGGGGGGTAGAGTTCCTTGCTGTATTTGCTTCTGCTTTGTGATATAATTGGTGAAGTTGGACTTTCTATGGTGGTCTGTTTATTATCATCATGTAGCAGTATTATATGTCCCTTATAGAGTGGTATGGTGTGATTTTAGGCTAAATAGATGTGTTGGCACTTTGCAATGATTACATGGACTTTAGTTTGGAGTTTGGGCACTCGGTCTCTAAAAGGTTCGCCATCACTGGGCTAGTGTAACCTCTAGGGCTCATCATCATAATGTTAAACATTTTATGTTGGAAGGAGGCCCACATATAAGAATATACTTATCAGTGACATTATTTATTATTCCATGCCGTGTACTGGGAAGTTGGAAAATTCTGAATGTGGTGAAATTGGCAAAAAAGTGCATATGTGTCACTTTCTCGGGAGCCCTGTTTTTAAAAATATATGACCGTATTGCAGTATATGGCATTTTTGCACAGTATTCATTACAATGAGCCACTGGCTCATTGTAATAAATCTGCAGAAACCAGACAGCCTTGATGGCGTTCGGGGGAGCAACAATTGAAATCTAGATGCCACCGTCATCTTTTAAATGCTGTCGGCTAGCACCAACCGTGGGTGTTTGCTGCAATATGCAGCAAACCCCACCTGTGTATGAAGAAGGCTCAGCCTGTGAGCCTTTTTCATACATCCCCCGCATCTCTGCGCTGTACATGTACACCGAGAAGGGGTGAATCCATCAGTATTTGCGGCTGTTGATGGTTCTTACCCAGTACATATAATGGTAGGTAAGTGAGACCAGGTTATTACAGAAGGTAACATTTCACTGTAGAGAACAGATATATTTTAACTTCTTGCTGACGTGTGACGTATCTGCACACGTTGGCTCCCCCTGTATGGAGAGGGTTACTGGTAACCCTGTAAATGTCTCCACCTTCTTGGATTCGATCACTGCCCACCTGTGAAGTCATTGGGGGTGGGGGGGCAGTCAGTTACTATGACCAGGGCCGCCACTAGGAATTTCTGGGCCCCTTACTGACAAATTGTGTGACCCCCCCCCCCTCAAAGTTATTTTGACAGCTGCTGCAGGACCTAGTTTGTCTGTGTGCTTGCTTTACAATCCTTGATCCTGGTGGTAGATGTCCTTTAAATATAACAGCAAAAATTACATGCACTGCAGCTTTATTTTCACTGTTATAAACGACACGGGGTGGGTGCGATGGAGAGGAGGCCTTAAATGTATAATATACCGTTCTATACATTGCCAATAAATAATGTCATATGCACAAATACAGGTAGGGTTACATACAAGATAGGTTCTGTAGTTTTGTTCTTAAGTTGAATTTGTATTTAAGTCGGAACTGTATATTTTATAATTGTAACCCCAGACAAATTTTTTGGGGTCTCTTTGATAATTGGATTTTAAAAATGCTTGGTTGTCATAAGAACCAGGATTAACAACTAAGCTTAATTGCAGAAAAGGCTGAAGTACAGTATGTTACCAACATCCAGAGCTCCATTTGTAACTAGGGGTTGTCTGTAAGTCGAGTGTTCTTAAGTAGGGGACCGTCTATAACCTAGATAAAAGAAATCTACACATTCATATTATCATATATATACACAATTTCATACAGAAATATGCTCACACACACAGGTTATATACTGCATGTCCATTTATTTCACACACGCGTGCAGACCCAGAAACTTATATACAGGCACTTGCATGCATCACACAAATATCTCACACATACTTGCCCACATTGTCATTGATGCAGAAAGGCAATCCAGCTTGCAGGAAGTTCTGCTGGGGCAGAAATGACTTCCCTCTGCTTCTTCTTCCTGTACTCTGAGCCTGGCTCGATCTCCTGCCGTGCCTCGTCCCCCCTATCTTCTCCGACAGGTGGCCCAGGGCCCCCTGAACAAACCCACCCTGATGGCGGCTCATTGCACATTGTAATAAATGATGTAGTAAATCCCCCATATACTGTCATAGTGTAGGATCAATCAGACAACCTATGGTACCCTAGGTAAAATTAAAAAATAAAAAAAAAATGAAAAAATTCTAATAACCCCCTTGCCTAGTACGGATATAAATAAACAGTAAAAATATCCGATCTATCAAAATATAATAACCTTTTTTCCCTGCGTTTAACCCCATAACAGAAAATAGTGTCCGAAGTTGAAAATGTCACTTTTGAAAAATCTAGAAAATTCAATAAAGTGGTCAACAGGCTTAAAATTGTAGCATTGAAAACCTCATCAAAAGTCACAAAAAAACGCACCAAACACACCCCTGTACACTGAAGTATGAAAAAGGTTTAACGCCAGAATATTTTTTGTAAAGGAGGTTTTAAGTTTTGTAAATGTATGAAAACATAATACCTATATAAATTTGGTATCCCCGTGATCGCACCGACCCATAGATCAAAGTAGACCTGTCATTTGGGGCTCACGGTGATGTAAATTCCAAGCCCACAAGAAAATGGTGCGAGCGCATTTCTTCACCAATTTCGCTGCATTTTGAATTCCCAGTACTAAACCCCTTACCAACATGTGACATAATAGTACGTCACATGCCGGGTGCATGGAGAGGGCTCACTGGGTGAGCACTCTCCATAGCCGGTAAGTTTGCCTTTTTTGCAGCAAAGGCTTACCGGGAACACCGGCGGTCGGTGCTGGCATCGATCGCTGGTGTTGACTCACTGATCGCTGCTGGCGGCTTCAAAAATATGGCGGCACAGGGGCGCTGCCATATTGCCGAGGATAGTCTCTCCCCATTATGGGAGCGGCGATCTGTCTTCTGAAGACCCGAGGCTGTCTCGTTTTAACCCTGTCATTACAATGTGAGTTCCTTTTTTCCCTAGAACTGATATAAATATAAATAAACAGTAAAAACTATTAATGCATTGGGTATTGGGAAAATGCCCGATCTATCAAAATATAATAATGGTTTTACTGCTTTTAACCCCGTAACGTAAAATAGAACCCAAAGTCTGAAAAGGCACTTTATTGTTATCTAAAAAAATTCTATAAAAAGTAATCAAAAGGCCGTACAGTACTAAAAATGGTAGCATTGAAGAAGTCAACAAAAGTCGCAAAAAATGACACTCCCCACAGCTCCGTACACCAAAGTATGAAAAAGTAATTAGCGCCAGAAGATGGAAAAATACTTTTTTTGTACAGGAGGTTTTTGTACACGGCATGAAATATTAAATACCACCATTTTGAAGTGCAATTTGTTACTTAGAAAACAAACCATCACACAGCTCTGTACATGGAAAAATAAAGTTATAGACTTTTGAAGGTGGGGAGTGAAAAATGGAAATGAAAAAACAAAAAAGGGCCAGGTTGTTAAGGGGTTAAAGGATACCTGCCATTTGATTTCATGCATTATGAAGCAAACATACCTTGAGAATGCTGTAGCTACACTGATGCAGAATCATATCTTGGTTAATCCCTGTGCTGAGTGGTTTTGTTGAAAAAACAATTATACTATTATGATAATGAAGCTGTCTCCCTACTGTGGCTGGTTCAGCACTTCTCCTAGCACATTAAATATTCACTGCTGCACAGGATGAAGTAATCCCTGGGTTGTGCCTGAAGGCAGAATAATCAATTGCTGCACCATCCCTCTGCTGCTGTGTATGAGTGATCCAGCTCAGGATGATTAGTCATGTCTTGACTAAGCTCCATGTGTTATGACAAGCCCTGTGTGTAATATGTTTATGTACACAGCCAGCCTGACCCAGATTTCCCAAGGTCCTGAATGTTATATTTGTTTTTTCAGCAAAACCACTCAGCTCAGGGATCAACTAAGATATGATCCTGCATCAGTGTAGCTAGAGTATTCTCAACGTATGTTTGCTTCATAATGCATCCAATCAAATGGTAGGTTTCCTTTAACCCCTTAAGGACGCAACCATTTTACAGCTTAAGGCTCAGCCCCATTTTTTGGATTCTGACATGCGTCGCTTTATATTGTTATAACTTTTGAACACTGTTACTTATCAAAGCGATTCTGAGATTGTTTTTTCCCCACATGTTGTACTTCATTTTACTGGTAAATGTTTGCTGATAAGTTTTGCGTTTATTTTCCAAAAAAAGAAAAAAATGATTAATTTTTTGAAATTCTAAATCATTACATTTTCAGGCAGATAGATTTACCACCTAAATAAGTTGCTGAATAACATTTCCCATATGTCTACTTTACATTTTCATAATTTTTGAATAATATATTCTGGATATATAATATAATAATATATTCTGGATAATATATTTTGATATCGCGTGGCTTACAAATCGAATAGCGATTTTCTGTATTTTCAGAATTTACTCTTTTGCGGATAAATACTGTTTTGAATGAAATTTTACATATTTAGCATAAAAACCCCCTATATAACCAACCCATTTTCAAATGTGCACCCCTCAAACTATCAGAAACAGCTTTTAGGAAGATCGATAACCCCTTGAGATCTTCATAGTAATTGAATCAAAATGTTTGTGAAATTTAGAATGGTCAAATTGTGCCCGTTATACGTTCATTTAGCCCTAAAATTTACACATTTCCAAAAGATAATATCTTTTAGAAAGGTGGGGTAATACTATCAAATGACAGTTTGTCACACATCTGAAGAATACTAGAATATTGGAAATAAAGAAAGAGATGTGTATGGATGACACATGAAAAACCTTATTGGTAAAGTATTTAAAACACACTTAAAAACCCAAACAAGGGTACATATCACTAAGACTCCCCAGACAAAAACACAATAAATAACAAGGAATTATCACCATGAATGATACTAAGGTAAGTAGCAATCTTAAAAAGTACACAATAATACCTAGGACCAAAGGTCAAAGCCTAATTGATTACATATTTTTTTTATTTTTAAACGTTATTCTTACCCATATAAACTGTAACTTGACTAGACAGATTTATCATCCAGCATCAGACTCTTGTGCAGCATAAAGAAAACTTGCACTCAAAGTGGCACAGGATTCCTTGTTGTCTTTAAAGATTGTGGGACGTAAGAGGACTCTTAGGCTACATTCACACAAACGTATCTTGGACGTATATACGTCCCCCATACAGTTCAATGGCCTTGCGGTGCCGTACAGGAGCGGTAGGTTGCAGCATACAGCACTGTGTGTTCCTAACAAGGGCCGGGGGTGAGTAGCGCTCTACCCCTCCTCTCCTCCCAGGCCCCGATGTATGCCCGCCGTACTACTGTACGTACTGTGAAGTTGCATAAATAAAGTGGTGTTTAAATGTTCCCTTAATTTTCACTGATTTATGCAAATTGTTAAATAAAAGCAGTGTTGGGCTGGAATACCTTGGCCCACCCTTCGTGTAAAGAGAAAGAATACCAGACAACCCCTATTTGAAGTGTAAACTAGTAAATGACCTTCAGCAGCATTAGACACATTTTGGCATATTTATTAGAAGCATCTAGCATTAGATAGTGCAGTGTACTATATAAATACAGGGCCAGAACCAAGCTCAATACATAATTGCAGCACCCAACCAAGCTCACTATATAAATACAGGGCCAGAAATAAGCTCCACACATAACTGCAGTACCAAAAACAAGCTCATTACACAAATACAGCACCAAAATATGCTCCATATAAACATTATACAACATAAATACATTGCCAGAATAAGCTAAGTTTCAACAACAAAAGTGACATGCCTGTACTGCAATTCCTAGGTAGGGAACGTGTAGTTAGGAGCAGACCTAAGAACAAAGTCTAAAGGGGACAAGAAAAATGCCCACTGTGAATATATAGCAGCCTGTATACACTGTGTCCGTGATATATGAAAACTCGTGCAATCTGCCTCACTCATGTGTCATATGCATTAAATGAATCTGGTCCGTTTTCCATTTTTTTTGGTGCACTTTCATTCTACAGTGTTCACCACAATTGTGTCGGATTCAAAACATTAATGTGTTGCAAACTACGACTAAGCATTATAGTGAACCTTTTGGTGCACAGTTTTCTAAAGTGCAACAATTGCAAACACAACAAATGAAAAGAAATACATGTGCAAACTCCAAGGACACTTTTATCATGCAAAAAACTGGTGCACACACTATATTTTATCTGGACCTGTGGAATGTGTAGAGTGCAGCAGATTCATCAAAACTGGCACACAGCCATTATTAATCTGGCACCCCCTGCACTGCTCAGGAAGTGTGCACCATTTCTCTTTTGGTTCACTTTGTTCATGCTGCAGAATTGTGGCACAGGTCAGTAAATGTGCCGCAAACTCCGACTAAGCACTAACGCTCCTTTATGATCACATTTTGGACACACGTTGGACACAGTGCAGCTGTGACACAAAACTGTTTCAGACACTTCTTAACCCCTTAACGACAAGTGACGTAATACTATGTCACACATCGCCTGGCAATGTTTGGAGAGGGTTCACGGGCTAAGCCCTCTCCATATCTAGAGGGTGTTTTCTGCATATTGTAGCAAACACCCACTGGTAAAACCCACCATTGCCATCAGTGGCTTCAAAAAAGATGGCAGAGCATGGTGTCAATGAGTTTCTTTACCCTAGTAGATCGGGCAAGTCATCAGGAGACTAAAATGTACTTAGCTAGAGAATGTAGACTCCTATCTAGCTAATGGAGACAGCCAGACACTGATGGTGTATGTGGCTGCTCAGAGATATGTAGCTAACTAGCTAAGAAACCAAGTAGTTGCGCTAGAACCAGTTAACTTGGAGATGGGAGGCAATCTGAACCCACTATCCCTAATAGGACTGCCAAACACCACAACACCATAATCCCAAGTGACGGCAGGCAGATCATAAATTTATCCCAAAGGAAGCTAACTAATGATGAATGTGATCTACTAGCTACAGGACTATCATTTGTGCCTATGTCTAGATTTAACCTCTTATCATGGGTAAAGGATGTGTCCCTCTTAGCAAGGAAACTCAGATGGTCCAAATACACTCACCGGCCACTTTATTAGGTACACCTGTCCAACTGCTCGTTAACACTTAATTTCTAATCAGCCAATCACATGGCGGCAACTCAGTGCATTTAGGCATGTAGACATGGTCAAGACAATGTGAAACCAGGGCCTGTTTCGATAAACACAAAAGGGATATCCTGGCAGGAATGGTGGAAAGACACATACGAAGTTCTCAGTTTCTCCCAGTTTTTAGTATATGGTGCTGATTATTATGTGGCTCATACTGCAAAATAAAGGGGTACAATGAGAAGTACTGTGGCCATGAGGCCAGAGTACAAGTGCCAGCTCATATACTCAGAATATGGACTGGTACTTGTAGTACTCCAGCCTCATGACTATAGTATTTCTCATTTTACATTTCTCATTGTTATATGCAGTATACTGCTGGAGTACTAAAAGTACCAGCTCATATGCTGAGTATTCTGCCAACAGTTCATATACTCAGGCAAAAGCTCATATAGTCAGCATTATTGGCGGGCATTACCTTGGTTGTGGGGAAATGCGAGAGTCTCTCCGCTCTCAGGATGATGCGCCGGCCTCGGTGACATCATTTTGTTGCGCAAGGTTCAAAGCTTGCACATGTGTTATTGTACATGTCTCCTACATTGTAAGAAACCGTGACTGTACAGGGAGCACCATAGTTTGGGGAACTTTCGCCACGGCACACTGGTTGAAAATCACTGGTTTAGCCCATGTATACTATAACCAAGTATTAACATGTAACTTTTATTAATGTACCTTAATAAAAAGTTGTGGTGAAGATTAAAGAATTAAGAACATAGTGTGCATAAGAGGTCAACCAGCCCCCCCCCCCACATTGCCCAAACCAAACAAAGCTGGTGCCAATCAATTCTGCTACGTTTGTGCTGGTTTGTGCTGCTCAAATTTTTGTTTGTGCTGCTTTTGTTTTGAATATGTGAACAAAAAATGAAAGGTCAAAAGTTCAAGCAGCCCCCCCAAATTAACCGAATCGAACAAAACTGGTGTCAAACGTTAGTGCTACATTTGTGCAGCAAAAATTTTCGTTTGTGCTGCTATCATTTTTAATATATTCATACTTTTTTCCAGGGGTCATCAGAGTTCATTTCTTACAAAGTACAATGTGTTTGCTAGCTCACCCTGGTGATCAAACTAGGGAAGTGTCACTAGGTTTTTTTTTACCAGTTCATCCTAAACACCTTTACCCTATGTAAACACCTGAACATACCTTAAAAATGATAGCGGCACAAATGAAAATTTTTGCTGCACAAACCAGCACAAACGTAGCACTAACGTTTGACACCAGTTTTGTTTGATTCAGTTAATGTGGGGGGGCTAGTTGAACTATTGACCTTTAATTTTTTGTTCATTTATTCAAAACAAAAGCAGCACAAACAAAAAATTGAGCAGCACAAACCAGCACAAACAGAATTGTTCGGCACCAGTTTGGTTTGGTCAATGTGGGGGGGGGGGGTGATGGCGGCAACTCAGTGCATTTAGGCATGTAGACATGGTCAAGACAACTACTATAACTAACTATATAGTAAAAAACACTATATTTAAAACAAAGAAGATGGGATCATTGAGTAATTGTACACCAGTGTGGATCCCTAAGTGTTGCACCAAAAGATGTTGCTGCACATACTAAACATAAATCCTATTGTCCTGGAGGGGAGGAAACCCTTACCAGGATGAAGAAAAAGGCAGACTAAAAAGAATATGAAGAAATATAAAGACCTTTATTGCGTGCAGTACATTTTAAAACTTGTTAAAACATCAGATGATGAAAGAGGAGGACTGGGAAATCATCCGGACAATGCATGGAGGCCAGTGGTGATATATATCAGTGGAATAGACAAAACTTAGAGGTTGGTGAGCATTCAAAAAAGAGTTCACATCAAAGGAAAGTACATATTCAGTAAATTAAACACCTACATAAAGTTATACTATTGTAAATGTCTTACCCTGTGGTAGATAACCGCCTCCACAGTCCGGTGGCACCTTCCCGACGCGCGTTTGGCTCTATTGAGCCCCAGACGAAGGCTCAATAGAGCCGCAACGCGCGGGGGAAGGTGCCATCCCGGACTGTGGAGTGCGTTATCTACCTACCAGGGTAAGACATTTACAATAGTATAACTTTATGTTAGGTGTTTAATTTACTGAATATGTACTTTCCTTTGATGTGACTCTTTTTTGAATGCTCACCAACATCTAAGTTTGTCTATTCCCATTGATATATATATCCACTGGCCTCCATGCATTGTCCGGTGATGTCCCCTAACTATATAGTGTTGCAAGTGATATAGGAATAACTTCACATACATTTTCCAAGCCCAGGAACTCCATTTAACACTACTCTGCTGACACCTGCAGGATAATATGGAGGGAGACAAAACAATGTGCTAAATTACAGGTACTGGGGGAGAATTAATTAATTAATTAGTTGTCATACACAAGACCATATTTGCCATGCGCTCACTAAACTTCACTAAGATAAACATCATCTGTATATTAAATGTACATATATTCCAAAAGTACAAAGAACCTAATTTTAGTAATTCATAGATGCTAATTAAGACAAATATACTGCAATTGTTCACCGTGCTACACTAATATATATATACACTCACCGGCCACTTTATTAGGTACACCTGTCCGAGGGGTAAGAAACACATCAAACAGCCGGCAAATACGAGATGCACCCTTCTCGGTGACATGTACAGCGCAGAGATGGGGGGATGTATGAAAGGCCGCAAAGCTGAGGACTTCTTCTACAAGGTGGGGTTTGCGCATATTGCCGGAAAACCCACGGTTGGTGCTGCCGACGCATTTAAAAGAGGACGGTGGCATTAGATTTCAATTGTGCTCCCCCGAACGCCATTCAAGCTGTCTGGGTCCTGCAGACTTATTAAATGAGCCAGTGGCTAGTGTAATGAATACTGGCAAAAATGCCATATACTGCACACGGTAGTATTTTTAAAAACAGGGCTCAGAGGATGACGTGACGCATATGACACTTTTATTGCCCATTTCACCACATTAAGAATTTTCCAACTTCCCAGTACACGGCATGGAATAATAAATAATGTCACTGATAAGTATATTCTATATGTGGGCCTCCTCCAACTTAAAATGTTTTAACATTATGCTCAGAGCCAGAGGTTACACTACCAGTGATGGCGAACCTTTTAGAGAACGAGGCCCAAACTCAAACTAAAGTCCATGAAATCATGCAAAGTGCCACAATTATTAGCCTAAAATCACACCATACCCCTTATAAGGGACAGATAATACTGCTACAGATGATAATAAAACAGACACCATAGAAAGTCCAACTCAACCCAATTATATCAAAAGCAGAAGCCAAATAAGCAAGGAACTTACCCCCCAGCCAGTGAGGAACACTACCCCCTTCCAGGGCAATATGAGGATTGTTGATTTGGCAGGGGATGTGTAGGGTAAAGTGTATGTTGTAGGGTGGGGAATTTCCCATCAATCCACCACCAAATGACACCATGTCGGTTGGCAAGACACACACATAAGAGACACATCACACACACATTACATGACATAAATACACATAGACCAAATACATACCCATTGATACACACACAATGTTTTTTTAAAACCATACACATATACATACACATATACATACATACATACAATTACATTACATACATACAATACACCTACCGCCCTTGGTTGGAGCTCTGGGCACATGTGACATTCTGTCAGTGAGGGCAGTGTAGTGCACCCCGGGGTCCTGGCAGCATAGCACAGTGACAGTGATCTGAAGAAGGGCAGTAGATCTGTGCCATAGACATTGTCATAAGGGACCGTTTGGGACACTAAAACATAAGCAAACGATAGTTGTTAGTGCCCCATTAGCTGCCTGCCTGCTGCCTGTGTCTAAACACAGAGCAGCTCCTGCCTCTGCTGCACTTCTCTTTTTACTCACTGGCGCCGGCTGCTGAGTTCTATGGCAGTTCTCTCTCTCACTCTCTCTGTTCCGGGCTGAAGGGGGGGGGAGTGGAGGGGCGAGCACTGACCTTGTGCTGTGTCTCGAGGCAGCACTAAGAGCACAGAGGAGGCAGACGCAGCCTTCAGTGAAAGAAATCCTTGGAGCTCAGCGATCGGCAGATTTTCCTGCATGCCGGGAGTTTAATGATTTTATCTAGACAGCAGGGGAGATGGTCCACGTGCCCTCTTGGCACGGTGCATAGGTTCGCCCGACTTGCCATAGCCCCTCTGGATTCTTGTTTACAGGCTGTGATGACTATCATCTACACACTTCCTAATCACTGCATTGTATGTATCTTTTCCAACAAGCATATGAAAAATAGTAAGGAAGAAATAGTGTACTTTTCGTGCACCTCACATTATATGGGTTAAGGCTCAGCCCCGAGTTTTTGTATTCTGAATGCGGTGCTTTATTGGTTATAACTTTTGGAAACACCGTGCCGGTTCAATAATATTACTGTTATTTACTATAGATGTGGGGTTGTGTTATGATTTAGACTTTTTTTTGCGTTATATGTCTCGATGTTTGGGGCTTTGGGCATTTTTATTGATTCTTATTTTATAGTGAATAAATTTTTTTTTTTACTCTTCCACTTGTTCTAGCAGGGACATGAAACAAGCAATCAGCAGATTGCTAGTTCTGATAAAAGACTTGAACTACTTATGTATTGCAGGGTATAGCAGTGGTCAGCCGATGCACATGCAAAGGTGGTACTGTGCCAGTAAGATAACGGTCATAGACCAGACGGGACCCCAGTGTGGCACAGCAATGATCGGCAGCCCCCAAAAAACGATCAGGGAGGGGGGGGGGGCGATCGTGGAGGAAGACCCCCCAGAGGCATGTTAGAGCCAACTCTGATCGCGGTGGTGTTACACTAGGGGCCGGCTATGTAGTTACAGGCTGGAACCAGTGTTTTCCGATGCCGGTTCGGCCAGATATTGAGCTGAACCGCACGGCTCTGCGTCCGATATATCGGACGCTGAGCGATAAGTCACAGCGTCAGCGGACGATTAGTGGATGCAGAGCCGGGAAGGGGTAAAAATGCTGTGTTTTTTAAAGTATTATTTCCGATTTGGGGTGGGGCAAGGATTGAAAAAAAAATGATATACAAAATGTGTAAACACCAATATGAAATAGCCACACGCGCACACACTAAAAAAAAGATCTTCAGCTAATATTCTGCTTGCTATTATTTGTTGGCTGAAGATAGCAGTGAAACATAAGGAGGAGTGAGAAGTATAGAATCAGATCTAATTGGCTTTTCTGTAAATGATAAGCCTACACATTTCTCAAGACAAACAGGGATCAGACTACACTTGCATTACTACACAGCAAGCAATACAAATGTGTGGATCTACAACAATATACAAGAGATGCAGAGTATTTATTGAGACAAAAGACAATCAGATTGGGTTGTGCTCTAACATCATATGTAGCGTTTAATTCTCATGAAAATACAAAGAAAAAGGTGCTTTAGGTATTGGTTACAGATAAAGAGGTGAAATCATGGTAACATCTTTAATAAAAGAAAAACATATTGAAAACTGTACATAGTCAACCGGTAAGTGGACGTCATTGACAAACAATTAATACATTTGGTCACAGAAAAAAAAAAACAGCAGTGCATAAAGAAAGTTCCTATATCTTTACAAATCAGGTATCTTCAGTCAGTCATAAACTTGGTACATGTTAAGGCCACTGAATGGATTTTATCAAAGAAATTTCAGAATCTTAAAAAAAAAAAAAAAACAAAGAAGAATAAGAGGCCAACTCGTTCAGTTGTGTTCATGTTGGCTCCATAAAGCATGGGTACGCAATACAGTGATGCGGGATCCATCATGGCCTTGTGGAGAAGAAATGTCACCAATTCCATACATCATCCAGACGACAGGATCCACACTCATAGCGTGTTGAAATGATGCTTGGATGCTGTATTGCTTTACTATAAATGACATTACAAAGCGAATGAAAAACGTCACTGAATCCTCAGCATTGTGAATTACAATGGCTATAAAAAAAAAAAAACAACATCTCCCCCATATAGAACACAGTTTATTTGAGGCATAATTACAGTAAAAAAAAAAAAATTTTCTCCGTTTCGTACGTGCAAGCGACAACTAGGTCAATAAAAAAGTCAAGAGGGCGTTTAAAAATAATAATACCTGTTCCTTAGGAAGAAAAGAAAAAAAAAAATTGACTCCTTTTACAGGGTTCTTTTCCTTCCACTATGCATCAAAGATCGGGGATTTATTCTCTAACGCAGCTGCTATTGATGTAAACAGGATGCTAACTGCATGCGCTCGTGCGCCGGGATCTTCTTCTAGTGCGTTTTCTTATATACAACCACCGAAACCAATGTCAAAGCAAATCCAAACGTCCTTCAGCACACAATGATAAGACAAACATGTAATCAGACACTTACCTCATCATAAATGTCTTTGTATATTGATAAGAGCTTGTGCAGTGCTACCATAGTGTTTAGTGATCGGTATGTGCTGTGGAGGAACAGAACACACTGAGTACAAATATACATCTAGGGAAAATACAGCTTTACATTGGATTAATTGAAGTATACAGCCCATACACGCATAGGGAACAACTGTACTAGTTTATTCTACCACAAGTTTATGCTAATATGCCGCCGTGCTATACATCATGTGTCACCATTCTATACCAATACCAGCTGCAGGAGTGTGTAAAGAGAACTAAAGAATAAAATACTAGCATTGCAAAAAATAGTCAGAAAATAAATAAATCGAAAACGTTTTAGACAAAATGTAATACCCTTGAAATTTTCTGTAAGTGTGTATTCATGTCCTGGTCACTAACTTGTACCAGTCTGACGGATTCTTTTAGGAGCTAAAGATTTAAGAAAAAAAAAGGAACAAGGAAAAATTCTTCATAACTGCAGTACCAACAGGTGACACAGATTAAAAGCGTCTTCATCTTTCTGATGATGCACCCCCCTCTGAAAAATAGTTTTAGAGATAAACCAAAGATTTTCATAGAAAACAGTTGTACAAGGCATTAGTCTGTGTAGAGAGGGAGTAGATGGCCTGCAGGGAGGACAATGTGATTGGTGGATTCTATGTGGATGTTGGGTGTCCCAAGAAGAATGTGCAAAGTTGTATCCTGTAGAACCAGGAAAACCAAACCATATTTGGCTGGTGGGAGAAGGTGAAAACAGGAAAGGCTACTTTTCCGACGGAAATGTAACCAAATAAATAATAGCAAAAACATTTCTGGTAATATTCTCGCAATGCATGCAGAGGTCAGCATAACCCTTGTGGGCTAAGCCATTTTTAGACATTAGGACCAGGCCGGATTTTGTAAAATTTGCCCTTGTTATCCATTAAAGGAGGTTATAACTTGGTGACGCTTTAAACCCCATATCTCGGGATTTGGAAAGTGTACTTCAAGTACTAGAAAAAGTTTGATGATACTTTGTGTTTAGTTATGAAAAAAAATTGAAATTGGCAAACATTTCTAAATATGATCATTGTCCAAAGTTCAAATTTTATGCTTGTCAGGCAGATAGTCATAGCACCCAGTAACTTTATAAATAACTTTCCTGAATGTCGGCTTTATATCGGCTAGGGTTTATGCATCCTCTCTCTTTCTAGGTGTTAGGAGGTTTGAATTTTGGGTGTAATTTTTTCATTTTTATGAAAATTCACCAAAACCTATTTAGATGCCAACTCCTCAGTTTAACTGGACTTTCGAGGAGGCCTAAAAGAGTAAACCCATGTACATGCCATTTTGAAAACTACACCCTTAATGTGTAAAAAAATCTAAACTTTACGAATGTGTACCCCTTTAGAGCTTCACAGGGGTTGAAAAAAATGGAGGGTTAATTTACAAGCTGTAATTTTTTTTAGGACAATGATATTATTTAGCCAAAAACTGAACGTAACAACGATTAAGGAAAACCTACCAATTGTAGTGGCAGGTTTCACGGTGGAATATCGGGCACCAGCTCAGGGTGAGCTGGTGCCGGAGCTTATTTTAGTTAGTGTTTTAAACGCGGATTTCCACGGTTTAAAAACACTTTAAACGCTATTAGCCGGCGCAGGCAGGTAGCGTCGGCGCTTACCGTGCACGCGGCTACATAGGGAAGTGAATGAGAGCGTGTGCACGGTAGCGACGAGCGAGTAATGCGCTTGGTGCGCCGGCTACACGTTTTAAACAAGGGTTTTAAACCCGAGGGGGGGGGGTACGCGGTTTTTAAAACCATGAACTACTAAATAAGCCGCACGGCAACAGCTCACCTGAGATGGTGCCGATCATATTGCGACCATCGGGAAACCACTGCAATTCAAGTGGTCGGGTTTCCTTTAAAGATCGAAATAAATTCCACAAAGTCTGATCCCAAGTTCTCCGAGTAAGAGGATGCCCCACATGACTTGGTAAACTGCTGTCACAGGACACACGGCCGGGCATCGGCAGAACGCAGCGCATTCAGAGCAGATATGCAATGTCACATTTACCGGGCTATAAATGTTATTTTTGTAATGTGAGACATGGGAGATTATTTTTGTGGATTGAGGATCCACTTTTCAGGTACCTCATTACGGGGGGCTGAATACGCTAATAATTAGATTTATGAACCTTTCTTGGTGGTGGTAAAAAAAAATCATTAATTTCTTGTTAATGGTTTTTAGCATTTTTTCGGCCGGACAGTTCACCATACCTAAAACTAATGTGTTATCTTTAGTCTAGGGGTCATCCCGATTACAGCGATAACCATTAAAAAAGCTATATAAATGGGGTAACCGGTTTTGCACAGGTTATAGAACTCATTTTGTGAGAAATTTGCTTGTTTGACATCGCCTGTAACAATGGGCCAGAACATTTATATTTTTTGTTTACAGAGCTGGTTATAGAATTATTTTTTGCAGACAAGCTGTACTTTTTCTTGGTATCATTGTTGGGTAAATGTTACTTTAGATCCCTTTTATGGCGTTTTTTAGCCGTCAGATGTGAAAATTTAATAATTTTTGTGTTTTTTTGGGGGGGGTAAATTTAATTTTTATGTTTTATTTGATTACTGACATGGGATGGGAGCTTTAAGGGGACTTTTTTTTTTTTAAGTTGCATTTTTTTTTTTTAAATTTAAAACTTTTCTTTTTTTTTTACGGTTTTATTTGTCCCGGGTGGGAATGAACAGTTATCATTTGTCTGACTTAATGTATTGCAGCATATTACATATTCAGCTATGCTGATAGCGCACCGGTTAGATGTGCACAGTGCACGATCTAGCCGGCAGCTTACCATAGGCAGCCCTGGGGTCCTGATCGGAACTAGGGTTGCATGGTAAAAATTTGACCTCAGTGCGGGACACAGAAGGATGCAGTGAATCAGAAAGCTCCATAGCCAGCATCGGCGGAATTCAATGGGCTCAGATCCCCGACAAGCAGCCTGGTGAAAAACAAAAGCCACACACCAGGATGACACTTCTCAACCTGGGGTGAGTGAACAGCCCTTCCACGCTAGACAGCGCTAACCCGAGCCGCAGATAACACAATCTCTGAGGACATTGCCCAAAGATATGCTATTGCAATGCGATCATCACTATAAAAGGACTTATCCTGTCTAATAAAAACATTACAGTCTCCGAGAAGAATCTAGGTGATAGAGTATCAAATACAGAGAACAAAACGGCGAAATGCTACATCTTTCAACGAGCTCGCGACCGCCCAACGCCTTAGAAGACATGTCACAAAATACAAGCAAAACTATGACCAAAAGTGGACCGGATAGGAGGGACCCCACTGTCAAAATCCGAGAATACGCAAAACGGTCCAAACTCAGACATTCGTAACACAGAGACTAGGACCTTGCACCAAGCTTGAGCCTCGAGCCTCAGTATGACCAGGGAGCACACGGGGCTCCCTCGTCACTAACATCTCCAGACACAGTTCCAAGAGACGCATGTGGCTAGGTTTACGTTCTTTACACCAAAGGAACAATTGTAGTGTCAACAAGGAAACTTCAATGACTTCCAACTCCGTACATTCTCTTGAAGTCGTTCACGGACGATCATCGCTACTTCAAGCCGTAAGGGAAATTCTACCGATTTTACCCCGTAATATGAGAGAAAAAACAATTACAGATGGGGTTTTCACCCCAAATTGGTGAAACGAAGCATCCCTGTCACCATGTGGAAGGGGATAAACCTACTTTGAACCTGCGGGATTAACCCTTCCACGAGCGCGCGTATAGTTGGTGGCCGCGCCCTCTCCATAGCCGGTACTGTATTGCTGCATATTGCAACAAAAGGTCTACGGTAACCCTGCGATCGCCCATGCGTCGCCATCTGCTGCGGATTGTCGCTCTGCGAAGTCATGGGGGAGCGGCTTGATCCGTCGCCTGTGCTCCCATGCCCCGCTCCTTCGGGAGCGCGAGTTCTGACTCAGATGTAGTCACGTCACCTAGCCCGCACATTGTTTCACCTGACTGCCAACTGATTACCCTCTGACCACACCCACTAACTTCAGCTCACCCCGACTGCTGATCCTCCCCACCCCTCTTCGGTCTTGTAACAGCGTACCCGCGGACACGACACTCGTTCCTGCCCCACCTCTATCGCGGCTGCTTGTGCCGGCTGTGGCCGCGCCCGTTTCCTCGCCCGTACCCGTCATCCAGCACCACCCTCCGTCAGTGACATAAGGGGGTCATACATTGTTGTATTCGCCATTTTCTGATATCTTCCGCACTACGTCCAGATCATACCAGACTACGTCAATCACACAGTGCTCGAAAAAGGCTGTCGCCACCAGCGCATTTTTGCCCCTTTTCCCCCTCTCCAACACCATCCAAACCTGAATTCTCAGTAGACGTACACAAGGCGCATCAAAAGTCAAAACTATAATATGACTCACCGTGCTACCATGCCGCCGCCTGTGGCCATCACACTGACATCGCAAAGCTAGAGTGACAAATGACCCCACAACCCAAAGCTGTCTAGTACTATCTCGACCGTCCATGGCCCCGGTAATTGTCAAATTATTTTGACTATAGTTATGTCATGATAAAAAGGTCATGCGTCGTTACTCTTTAGCTAGCCGCACACAGCACATGTATAGTGAAATCTCTCTTTGTTTTGTGTTTGAGAGCAGATTTTAGCACATTGCAAAAATTTAAAACCTCATGGAAAAAATATCTTTTTTTATTCTTGCTCTTTGGTGTTACAAGAGCTGTGGTGGTTTAATTTTTTGCGACTTTGATGCCATTTTCAGTGTAAGTTTTGGACTGTGCGCGACTTTTGAATCACTTTTATTTGGATAATTTTTTTCATATTTTTAAAAAGTGGCAAAAGTGCAATTTCGTACTTGGGCTGTATCGTATTAGTAACGGGGTTAAAACGCAGGTTAAGTAAAAAACGTTATTATATTTAATAGGGCATTTTCGGAGCGGAATTTAAATATGAGTTTAGTTTTACTTGTTATTCATCATATTATATCAATTCTGGGGGGAAAGGGGGTGTGTGAATGGGTTTTTTTTTAAAACAATCCGAGGCTAGCTCGATGGGAAGCGATCGCCGCTCCCCAAGGACTTCGCAAGGGAGCGACAATCCAGCAGCACAGATGGCGAGCTCATGTGGCGATCGCGAGGGGTGGGTACCGGTAGCCTTGTCTGTCAATATGCCAGCAAAGACAACGGGTATTGGAGAGGGCTCGGCCCACCAAACTAGTACGGCGGCATCGGGAAGGGGTAATCCCAGGTTTCAAGATAGGTAATACCTCTTCCACATTGGTGACAGGGGATGCTTCTGTTCACCCAATATTTGGGGTGATGGAAAAACCCCATCTGTAGATTGTGATTTTCTCTCAGGATAGTAGTGTAACGGTTAGGAATTCACTTACGGCTTGAAAGGTGTAGCTGGGTGTGATAGATCCGTGAAAAAGCTTTTCAGGAATGTACGGGGTTGGACGTCATGCAGTTTCCTTGTTGAGCTACCAAGTTGTTCCTTGGTATAATAGGAACGTAAACCTAGCCAATGCGTCTCTTGGAATAGGTGTCTGGAAGATCGGCTTAGGACGAGGGACCCGGTTGCGCTTCTGGGTTCAATACTGAGTCCGTTAGTCCTCAAGCCTCTGGTAGCAAGGTCCTAGTCATCTGTTTACGAGTGATCTGAGTTGGGACCGTTTTGCTATACTCGGGATGTTGACATTGGTCCTCATCGCGAGTCCACTTTGTCTATGAGTTTGCTGTATTTTGGTGACATAGTTCTTCTAAGTGGTTGTGCGGGTCTGCTTAGCTCGTTGAAAAGCATTTGTTTAGCACTTTTCGCCGTTTTGTTTTTCGGTATGTGATACTCTATCAAACCCTGAAGGGTTTCTATGGAGACTGTAAGTTTTATTAGACAGGAATAAGTCCTTTTTATAGGTGATGATCCGATTGCAATAAGCATATCTTTGGGCAAGTGTCTCAGAGATCTTATATGAGGCTCGGTGTTAGCGCTGTCTAGCTGGAAGGGTCTTTCCTCCACCCAGGTGAGAAGTGTCATCTGGTTTGTGTGGCTTTTGTTTCACCAGGCTGCTAGTCGGGGATGGAGCCCAGTTGATCCCGCGATGCTCGGGACATGAGGTCTGATTCACTGCATCTTCGTTGTCCCGGCACGGAAGGTGCAAAATTGTTACCATGGCAACCCTTGAGTTCGCTCAGGCCCCCAGGGCTGCCTAGGTAGCTGCCACTGCTAGGCTCGTGCACTGTGACAAGTCTAACAGTGCAGCTATCAGAATAGGCTGACTATGTACTATGCGTGATCAATACCTGACAAATGATAACTTGTTCATGTCCCACCTGGACAAATAAAACCGTTAAAATAGAAAAGTTTAAAAAAAAAAGCACTGTAATAAAAAAAAAAGTCCCCTTACTACCATCCTATGCCGATAATCAAATCAAACATTAAAAATTTAAAGTTACGCCCCACAAAAACACAAAAATTATACAGTTTTCACATTGACGGCAATATAAAAAGCATTAAAAAGTGATCTAAAAAAGGAAATTTACCCACATATACCAGAAAAAGTACGGCTGTCCATGCAAAATAAGCTATAAACCAGCTCTGTAAACAAAAAAACTATATAAGTTCTGCCCATGGTACATGGCGTTGTAAAAAAACAAGCCAATTTCTCACCAAAATGAGTTCTATACTCTTTGCAAAACCGGGGTAACTACCCAGTTTATATAGCTTTTTATGGTGATCGCTGTGTATCGTGTGGACCATAGAAGTAAATGAAAGTAACAACATTTTTTTATGGTATGGTGACCCGTCCCGGCGAAAAAAAATGACTAAAAAAACCTAAAAACAAGAATTAATGATTTTTTTTAACCACCACCAAGAAAGGTTATATAAATTCTAATTATAGCTATTCGCGCCCCCGTAAATGTGTACTGAAAACGTGGATCTCATCCACAAAAAATAATTCTCACCATGTCCAAATTACAAAAAAATACAACAATTTTATAGCCATTGTAAAAATGTAGCATTGCAGATCTGATCTGAATGGCGGCTGCTTGCTGTCGTCTATGCCCGTGCGTTGTGTCGGTACAAGCAGCTTACCAAGTCATGTGGGGCATCCTTTCTCTGGGAGATAGAGGAGAAATTGGCGTATCGATCTTTTGTGGAGTTTTCATCATTTAAAGAACCTACCACTGACAGTGAGCAGGTTTCCGATGGCCAATATCGGGCACCAGCTCAGGGGAGATGGTGCCGGAGCTATTTTAGTAGTGTTTAAAACCGCGGGATCGTGGTTTAAAACACTTTTTAAACGGTTTGTAGCCGGCGAAGGCAGGTTCGCGCTCGGCGTTACCGTGCGCACACGGCGCTCGAATCATTCATGTAGCGCTCGTGCACGGTAAGCGCGAGCGCGCGTACCTGCTGCGCCGGCTATAGCGTTTAAAAAGTGTTTTAAACCGCGAACGCGGTTTAAAACACTAACTAAAATAAGCTCCGGCACCAGCTCACCCTGAGCTGGTGCCCGATATTGCCATCGGAAACCTGCCATACAAGTGGTAGGTTTCCTTTAATACTTTGTGACGGTTTCAGTTTTGGCTAAAATTAACATTGTCTAAAAAAAATACAGCTGAAATTACACTCCATTTTGTTTACCCCTGTGAAGCATCTAAAGTGGGTAACACATTTCTTAAAGTAGATTTTTTACACATTAAGGGGTGTAGTTTCTAAAAGGCATGAACATGGGGTTTTACTGTGTTTAGGCTTCTCAAAGTCAGTTAAAACTGAGGAGTTGCACTATAAATAAGGGTGTTGGTGATTTCATAAAATGAGAAAAATTACACCCAAAATTCAGAACCTCCTAAAACCTAGAAAAGAGAGAGGATGCATAAAACCCTATGCCGATATAGCCGACATTCAGGAAATGTTAGTTATAAAGTTACTTGGGTGCTATGACTATCTGCCTGAAAAGCAGGAAAATAATTGACTTTGAAATGAATAATATTTAGAAATGTTTGCCAAATTTCAATTTTTTTCATAAAAACACAACAGATTCTCAAAATGTTTCTATACTTTGTAAGTACAATTTACCAATTCCCTAGATATGTTAAAGCGTCACAAAGTTTTAACCTCCACTTTAATGGCTACAGGGCAAATTTTAAAATAGGCCTGGTCCTAATGGTCTAAAAATGGCGTAGCACAAAGGGGTTAATGGCCTGCCGCATGCATTGCATTTGCGAGAATATACCAGAAATGTTTGCTTATTATTTATTTGGTTCCATTCCGTATAAAAAGTACCTTCTGTTTTCACTTCTCCAACCAAGCCAAATAGTTTGTTTTCTGGTTTACAGGATACAACTTTGATCAGTTACTCATTGGACACCAACATCCACATAGAACCACCATCACAGTGTCTCCTGCAGAGCCAATCTACTCCCTCTCTACACAGATAATGGCCTGTACCAGACTTTTCATATGAAATCTATTGGTTTATCTCTAAAACTATTTTTCATGGTCATCACAGGAAAGATGAAGACGCTTTTAATCTTAGTGGTCACTGTTGGTACTGCAGGGTAGTGAAGAATTTTTCCTAATGGTCATTTTTTTCTTAAATTTTAGCTATTACAAAGGAATCCGTCAGATGGTACAAGTAGTGACCAGGGACATTGAATACACACTTAGCAGAAAAATTTCAAGGGTATGTTACATTTTTGTCTACAAAGTTTTCTAGGATCTTTTCTTATGACGCCTTTTTCGGCAATGCTAGTATTTTTCTTTAGTGCTCATTTAACACACTATGCCAGCTGGTAGTTGGTATCGATGAATGTGACACTGATGTATACACGGCGGCATATTAGCATTAAACGCTTGTGGTCAATAAAGATTAGTACAGTGGTGCCCTATGCTGTATGGGCTTGTATACTCAATAATCCAATTAAAGCTGTATTTCCCATAGATTATAGTTTGTACTCAGTGTTTTCTGTCCTCCACAGGCACATACCGAATCAACCTAAACACTATTGTAGCACTGCACCAGCTCTATCAATACACAAAGAATATTATGATGAGGTAAGTGCTGATAATGTTGTCTTCTATGTGTTGTGATGAGATGACGTTGGATTGGATTTGCTTGACATTGGTTTCTGTGTGTTGTAGATAATAAAACGCACTAGAAGAAGATCCCAGCGCACAGCGAAGCAGTTAGCAATCCGGTTACAACAAATAGCAGCTGCGTGTAGAGAATAAAGTCACCGTTGATGCGGATAGGTGGAAGGAAAGAAGAGCCTGGAAAAGGAGTCAATTTTTTTTTCTTTTTCGTCTAAGGAACAGAGTATTATATTTTTAAAACGCCCTCTTGCCTTTTTTAATTGGGCCATAGTTGTCTTGCACAGTACGAAAAGGAGAAAAATTTTTTTTTTTACTGTAAATTATGCCTCAAATGAAATCGTGTTCTATTATGGGGGGAGAGGTTTTTTTTTTTTTTTTATAGCCATGTATTCCACAATGTGAGGATATCAGTGACGTTTTTTTTAATTCGCTTTGTCATGTCATTTAAGTAACGCAATACACATGCCAAGAATCATTTCAACACGCTAGGAATTGTGGATCCTGTGCTTCGGATGAGTAATGTGAATTGGTGACTATTTCATTCTTCCACAAAAGTGCCATGAGGGATCACGCAATGCAATGTATGCTACCATCTTTAATGGAGCCAACAGGAAGCACAAACTGAATGAGTTGGCCTCTTATTCTCTTTTTTTTTTTTTTTTTTAATATTCTGAAATTTATTTATAAAAATAATTCTAATGGCCTTACATGTACAGTTTATGAATGATGAAGATACATGATTTTGTAAAGAGTATAGAAAATTTTATTTATGTCACTGATGTTTTTTTTTTCTGGACCAAATGGTTAATTGTTGTCAATGACGTACACGTTGGACATTGATTACTTTGTAAAGTTTCAAATATGTTTTCTGGTATTAAATGTTACCATGATTCACATCTTTATTGGTAACCAACCTAAAAGCACCTTTTCTTGGTATTTTTACATTAGGAATGTAAACTGCACATATGTGTGTAGAGCCCAACCAGCATTGATGTATTTTAGTACTCAATAAATACTCTTGCATCTCTTTAGTTAAGTGTTGTAGAATCCACATATTGTTATGCTTGCTGTGTTGTGTAGAATGCAAATGTGGTGAAGTATGATCCATGTTTGTCTTGAGAAATGGGTAGGATTAATCAATTTACTAAAAAGCAATTAGATCTGATTCTATAACCTTCTCAAACATCCTCTATGTTTCATCTGCTTATTCAGCCAAACAGCAATATATAGCAGCAGAATAGTAGCTGAAGATCTTTTTTTAGTGTGTGCGGCGTTGTGGTAATTTCATATTGTTGTTACACTTTTGTAGATCATTTTTTCAGATCCTATGCCCCACCACAAAAATAGGAAATAATAAATTTAAAAAAACACAGCATTTTAACCCCTTCCCGTCTGTGCATCCAATATATCGGCGCTGAGCGCTGTGACTTGCGCTCAGCGTCCGATATATCGGACGCAGAGCCGATGCCGGTTCAGCTCAATATTTGGGCGAAACCGGCACTCGGAACACACGGGTGCCAGCTGTAACTAATAGCCGGCCCCCTAGTGTAACACAAACGCGATCAGAGTTGGCATCTAACATGCCTCTGGGGGGTCATTTCCTCCACGATCGCCCCCCCCCCCCTCCCTGAATCGGTTTTGGGGGGGCGCCGATCATTGCGTGTGGCACCACTGGGGTCGATCTGGTCTATCGACGTTATCTACTGGCACAGTACAGCCTTGCATGTGCATAGGCTGACACTGCTAATACCCTGCAATGACAAAGTATGGCAGAGTATTATCATGAACTAGCAATCTGTGATTGCTTGTTCATGTCCATGCTAGAAAAGTGGAAGAGTAAAAAAAAAAAGTTATTCACTATAAAATAAAGAAATCAATAAAAAATGCCAAAAGCCCCAAAACTAGAGCATATAAACGCAAAAAAAAAGTCTTAAATCATAACACAAACCCCACATATATAGTAAATAACATAAATAATTATTGAAACCGGAACGGTGTTCAAAAGTTCTAACCATATAAAGCAAGCATGTCAGAATCCAAAAAATCGGGCTGAGCCTTAACCCAATTATATGTGAGTGCACTAAAGTAAACACGATTTCTTCCTGACTATTTTATATGCTTGTTGGAAAAATGGATACATACAATGCAGGAGTAGGAAGTGTGTAGAGTGATAGTATAACAAGCCTGTAAAGCAAGATCACAGAGGGGCTAGGGCAGTCGTGGCGAAACCTAGGCAAGTGCCAGAGAGGGCACGTGGACCATCTCCCCTGGGTCTATATAAATCATTAGAACTACCGGAGGCAGGAAAAGTATGCCGATCGCTGAGAGCTCCAGTGATTTTTTCACTGAAGGCTGCGTCTGACTCCCTGTGCTCATTAGTGATGCCTAGAGACCCAGAGCAGGTCAGTGCTCGCCCCTCCACTCCCCCCCCTCAGCCAGGAACAGGAGGAGAGTGAGAGAGAGAACTGCCAGAGCACGCAGCAGCCTGTGCCCAGTGAGTAAAGAGAAGTGCAGCAGGGAGGCAGGAGGCTCTGTGTGTATTACACAGGCAGCAGGCAGGCAGCTATGGGGCACTAAACAACTATAGGTGCTTATGTTAGTGTCCCAACTGTCCTGTATGACAATTGTTATGGCCACAGAATATACTGCCTTGGCTCAGATTCACTTGTCACTTTGCTATGCTGCCAGTGACCCCGGGGTGCACACAACTGCCCTCACTGACAGCATGGCACAGGTGCCCAGAGCTCCAGACCAAGGGCGGTAGGTGTATGTATGAGTATGTGTATGTATGATGTTAGTAATTGTATGTATATGTGTATGTATGTGGTGTATAATGTGTATGTATGTGTGTATATGTGTATGTATATGTATGTGGGTGTATGGGGTATGTATGTGGTGTATGGACACAGACATGTGTCATTTGTGGTGTTGATAGGTTAAATCACCCACCTACAACATACACTTACCCTACCTCTCCCTGCCAAATTCAACAATCCTTCATATTGCCCCGGATGGGGGGGGGTAGTGTTCCTCACTGATGGGGGTAGAGTTCCTTGCTGCTGATTTGCTTCTGCTTTGTGATATAATTGGTGAAGTTGGACTTTTATGGTGGTCTGTTATTATCAATCATGTAGCGTATTATATGTCCCTATAGAGTGGTATGGTTTGATTTTAGGCTAAATAGATGTGTTGGCACTTTGCAATGATACATGGACTTTAGTTTGGAGTTTGGGCACTCGGTCTCTAAAAGGTTCGCCATCACTGGGCTAGTGTAACTCTAGGGCTCATCAGCAAATGTAAACATTTTAGGTTGAAGGAGGCCCACATATAAGAATAACTATCAGTTGACATATTATTATTCACATGCTGTGTACTGGGAAGTTGGAAAATCTGCTGAATGTGGTGAAATTGGCACAAAAAAGGCATTGGTCACTTTCTCGGGAGCCCGTTTTAAAAAATATCGACCGTATTGCAGTATATGGCATTTTCACAGTATCATACAATGAGCCACTGGTCATTGTATAAACTGCAGAAGAAACCAGACAGCCTTGATGGCGTTTCGGGGGAGACAACATTGAAATTAGATGCCACCGTCATCTTTTAAATGCTGTCGGCTAGCACCCACCGTGGGTGTTTTGCTGCAAATATGCAGCAAACCCACCGGTATGAAAAAGGCTCAGCCTGGAGCTTTTCATACATCCCCGATCTCTGCGCGCTGTAATGTACACCGAGGACGGGTGAATCCCATCAGTATTTGCGGCGTTGATGGTTCTTACCCAGTACATATAATGGTAGGTAAGTGAGACCAGGTTATACAGAAGGTACATTTCACTGTAGAGACAGAATTATTTTAATTCTTGCTGACGTGTGACGTATCTGCACCAGTTGGCCCCCTGTATGGAGAGGGTTACTGGTAACCTGTAATGAGTGCTCACCTTCTTGGATGTCGATCACTGCCCACATGTGAGTCATTGGGGGGTGGGGGGCAGTCAGTTACTATGACCAGGGCCGCCACTAGGAATTTCTGGGCCCCTTACTGACAAATTGTGTGACCCCCCCCCCCTTCAAAGTTTATTTGACAGCTGTGCAGGGACCTAGTTTGTCTGGTCTGCTTTACAATCCTTGATCCTGGTGGTAGATGTCCTTTAAATATAACAGCAAAAATTACATGAATGCAGCTTTATTTTCATGTATAAACGAAGGGGGGGGATGCGATGGAGAGGAGGGCCTTAATAGTTATAATATACCGTTCTACATATGCCAATAAATAATGTCATAGGCACAAATACAGGTAGGGTTACTACAAGATAGGTTCTGTAGTTTGTTTTAAGTTGAATTGTATTTAAGTCGGAACTGTATATTTTATATTGTAACCCAGACCAAATTTTTTGGGGTTCTTTGATAAATTGGATTTAAAAAGCTTGGTTGTCATAAGAACCAGGATAACAACTAAGCTTAATTGCAGAAAAGGCTGAAGTACAGTATGTTACCAACATCCAGAGCTCCATTTGTAAACTAGGGGTTGTCTGTAAGTCGAGTGTTCTTAAGAGGGGACCGTCTATAACTAGATAAAGAAATCTACACATTCATATTATCATATATAACCATTAATAAAATACATATATACACAATTACATACAGAAATATGCTCACACACAAAGGTTATATACTGCATGTCCATTTATTTCAACACGCGTGCAGACCCAGAAACTTATATACAGGCACTTGCATGCATCACACAATATCTCACACATACTTGCCCACATTGTCATTGAGCAGAAAGGCAATCCAGCTTGCAGGAAGTTCTGTCTGGGGCAGAGAAAGACTTCCCTGCTTCTTCTTCCTGTACTCTGAGGCTGGCTCGATCTCCTGCGTGCCTGGTCCCCCATCTTCTCCGACAGGTGGCCCAGGGCCCCCTGAACAAACCCACCCTGATGGCGGCTTCATGCCACATTGTAATAAATGATGTAGTAAATCCCCCATATACTGTCATAGTGTGATCAATCAGAACAACCGTATGGGACCCTAGGTAAAATTAAAAAATAAAAAAAAATGAAAAAATTCTAATACCCCCTTGCCTAGTACGGATATAAATAAACAGTAAAAAATAGCGATCTATCAAAATATAATACCTTTTTTCCCTGCGTTTACCCATAACAAAAATCGTGTCGAAGTTGAAAAATGTCACTTTTGAAAATCTAGGAAAAATTCAATAAAGTGGTCACAGGCTTAAAATTGTGCATTGAAAACCTCATCAAAAGTCCAAAAAAACGCACCAAACACACCCTGTACACTGAAGCTAGTGAAAAAGGTTATAAAGCAGAATATTTTGTAAAGGAGGTTTTAAGTTGTGTAAATGTATGAAAACATAATCCTATATAAATTGGTATCCCCGTGATCGCACCGACCCATATAGAAAGTAGACCTGTACATTGGGGCCAGGTGATGTAAATTCCAAGCCCAAGAAAATGGTTGCGAGCGCATTTCTTCACCAATTTCGCTGCATTTTGAACATTCCCAGTACTAAACCCACTTACCAATCAGGTGACATTAATAGTACGTCACATGCCGGGTGCATGGAGAGGGCTCACTGGGTGAGCATCCCCATAGCCGGGTAAGTTTGCCTTTTTTGCCAGCAAAGGCTACGGGACACCGGCGGTCGGTGCTGGCATCGATCGTGGTGTTGACTCACTGATTCGCTGTGGCGGCTTCAAAAATATGGCGGCACAGGGCGCTGCCATATTGCGAGGTGTCTCCTCATTTATGGGAGCGGCAATGTCTTCTGAAGACCGAGGCTGTCTCGTTTTAACCCGTCATTACAATGGCGTTCCTTTTTCCCTAGAACTGATATAAATATAAATAAAACGTAAAAACTATAAGCATTGGGTATTGGGAAAATGGCCGATCTATCCAAATATAATAAGGTTTTACTGCTTTTAACCCGTAACGTAAAATCAGAACCCAAGTCTGAAAAGGCACTTATTGTTATCTAAAAAAATTCTATAAAAAGTAATCAAAAGGCCGTACAGTACTAAAAATGGTAGCATTAAGAAGAAGTCAACAAAAGTCGCCAAAAAGACACTCCCAACAGCTCCGGACACCAAAGTATGAAAAAGTAATTAGCGCCAGACAGATGGAAAAAATACTTTTTTTGTACAGGAGGTTTTTGTACACGGCATGAAAATATTAAATACCACCCATTTGAAGTGGCAATTTGTTACTAGAAGAAAACAACCATCACACAGCTCTGTACATGGAACAATAAAGTTATAGACTTTTGAAGGTGTGGGGAGTGAAAAATGGAATGAAAAACAAAAAAGGGCCCGGTGTAGGGGTAAAGGAACGCCATTTGATTTCATGCCTATGAAGCAAAACATACCTTGGAATGCTGTAGTATCACTGATGCAGAATCATATCTGGTTAATCCCGGTGCTGAGTGGTTTTGTTGAAAAAAACAATGTAACTATTATGATAATGAAGTGTATTCCTACTGTGGCTGGTCAGCACTTCTCCTAGCACATTTAAAATTTATTCACTGCTGACAGGATGAGTAATCCCTGGGTGTTGCCTGAAGGCAGAATAATCAATTGCTGCACCACCCTATGAGCTGTGTATGAGTGATCAGCTCAGGATGATTAGTCATGTTTGACTAAGTCCATGTGTTATGACAGCCTGTGTGAATATGCTTATGTACCAGCAGCTGACCCAGATTTCCAAGGTCCTGAATGTATATTTGTTTTTTCAGCAACCACTCAGCCAGGGATCAAACTAAGATATACCTGCATCAGTGAGCTAGAGATTTCTCAACGTATGTGTGCTTCATATGCATCCAATCAAATGGTAGGTTCCTTTAACCCCTTAAGGACGCAACCATTTTACAGCTTAAGGCTCAGCCCCATTTTTGGATTATGACTGCGTCGCTTATAGTTGTTAAACTTTTGAACACTGTTACTATCAAAAGCGATTGAGATTGTTTTTCCCCACATGTTGTACTTCATTTTACTGGTAAATGTTTGCTGATAAGTTTTGCGTTTTTATTTCCCAAAAAAAGAAAAAGAAAAAAATGATAATTTTTGAAAATTCTAAATCATTACATTTTCAGGCAGATGATTTACCACCTAAATAAGTTGCTGAATAACATTTCCCAGATGTCTACTTTACATTTCATAATTTTTGAATATATTCTGGATATAATATAATAATATATTCTGGAGATATATTTTGCTATAGCGTGGCTACAATCGAATAGCGACTTTTCGTATTTTAGAATTTACTCTTTTGCGGTATAAATACTGTTTGAATGAAATTTAATATTTAGCATAAAAAACCCCCTATTATAACCAACCCATTTCAAATGTGCACCCTCCAAACTATCAGAAACAGCTTTTAGGAAGATAACCCTTGAGATCTTCATAGTAATTGAATCAAAAATGTTTTGTGAAATTTAGAATGGTCAATTGTGCCAGGTTATACGTTCATTTAGCCCTAAAATTTACACATTTCCAAAGATAATATCTTTTAGAAAGGTGGGCGGTAATACTATATAATGACAGTTTGTCACACATCTGAATACTAGAATATGGAAATAAAGAAAGAGATGTGTATGGAGACACATGAAAAACTTTTGGTAAAGTATTTAAAACACACTTTAAAACCCAAAAAAGGGTACATATCACTAAGACTCCCCAGACAAAAACACCATAAATAACAAGGAATTATCACCATGAATGATACAAGGTAGTAGCAATCTAAAAAGTACACCAATAAACCTAGGACCAAAGGTCAAAGCCCTAATGAGACATATTTTTTTATTTTTAAACGTTTATTCTTACCCATATAAATGTAACTTGACTAGGAAGATTTATCATCCAGCATCAGATCTTGTTGCAGCATAAAAAAACTTGCACTCAAAGTGGCAGGCAGTCCTTGTTGTCTTTAAAATGATGTGGGGGACGAAGAGGACTCTTAGGCTACATTCAACACAAACGTATTTGGACGTATATAGTCCCCCATACAGTTCAATGGCCTTTCGGTGCGTACAGGAGCGGTAGGTTGCAGCATAAGCATGTGTGTTCCTAACAAGGGCCGGGGTGAGTAGCGCTCTACCCCTCTCTCCTCCCAGGCCCCGATGTATGCCCGCCGTACGACTACGTACCTGTGAAGTTGCATTAAAAAGTGGTTGTTTAATGTTCCCTTAATTTTCATGATTTATGCAAATTGTTAAATAAAAGCCAGTGTTGGCGAAGGATACCTTGGCCCACCCTTCGTGTAAGAGGAAAGAATACCCAGACAACCCCTATTGAAGTGTGCTAGTAAATGACCTCAGCAGCATTAGACACATTGGCATATTTATTAGAAGATCTAGCATTAGATGTGCAGTGTACTATATAAATACAGGGCCAGAACCCAAGCCTCAATACATAATTGCAGCACCCCAACCAAGCTCACTTATATAAATACAGGGCCAGAAATAAGCTCCACACATTAACTGCAGTACCAAAAACAAGCTATTCACAAATACAGCACCAAACATAGTGCTCCATATAAACATTAACAACATAAATACATTGCCACAGGAAAAGCTAAGTTCAACAACAAAAGTGAATGCCTGTACTGCAATTCCTAGGTAGGGAAGTAGTGTAGTTAGGAGCAGACCTAAGAACAAAGTAAAGGGGACAAGAAAAATGCCCAGTGAAGTATTAGCAGCTGTAACACTGTGTCCGTGATATGAAAAACTCGTGCAAATCGCCTCACTCATGTCATATGCATTAAATGGAATCTGGTCGTTTTCCATTTTTTTTGGGTGCACTTTCATTCTACAGTGTCACACAATGTGTCGGAAAAACATTAATGTGTTTGCAAAAACTACGACTAAGCATTATAGTGAACACTTTTGGTGCAACGTTTTCTAAACTGGCCACATTGCACAAACACACAAATGAAAATCATGTGCCAACTCCAAGGCACTTTTATCATGAAAAAACTGGTGCCACACACTATATTTTATGGACACTGTGGAAATGTGTAGAGTGCCAGCAGATTCATATCAAAAATGGCACACAGCCATATTAATCTGGCACCCCCTGCACTGCAGGAAGTGTGCACACATTCTCTTTGTTCACTTTGTTCATGCTGCAGATTGTGGCACAGGCTCAGTAAATGTGCCGCAAACTCCGACTAAGCACTAACGCTCCTTATGACACATTTGGACCACCGTTGGAACAGTGCAGCGTGACACACAAAACTGTTTCAGACACTTCTTAACCTTAACGACAAGTGACGTAATACTATGTCACACATCGCCTGGCATTGTTGGAGGAGGGTTCACGGGCTAAGCCCTCTCTCATATCTAGAGGGTGTTTTCTGCATATTGTAGCAAACACCCACTGGAAAAACCCAACCATGCCTCAGTGGCTTAAAAAAAAAGATGGCAGCAGGTTGTCAATGAGTTTCTTTTACCCTAGTAGATCGGGCAAGCAGTATAGGAGACTAAAATGTACTTAGCTAGAGAATGTAGACTCCTATCTAGCTAATGGAGACAGCCAGGACACTGAGGTGTATGTGGCTGCTCAGAGATATGTAGCTAACTAGCTAAGAAACCAGAGTAGTTGCGCTAGAACCAGTTAACTGGAGATGGGAGGCAATTGAACCCATACACCGTAATAGGACTGCCAAACACCACAACACCATAATCCAAGTGACGGCAGGCGATCATAAATTTATCCCAAAGGAAGCTAACTAATGGAGAATGTGATCTATCTAGCTACAGGACTATCATTGTTTGTGCCTAGTCTAGATTTAACACTCTTATCAGGGTAAAGGAGGTCCCTCTTAGCAAGGAAACCAATGTGTCCAAACACATCACCGGCCATTTATTAGGTACACCTGTCCAACTGATCGTTAACACTAATTTTTAATCAGCCAATCACATGGCGGCAACTCAGTGCATTTAGCATGTAGAATGGTCAAGACAATAATAACTAACTATAGTAAAAAACACATATTTAAACAAAGAAGATGGGATCATTGAGTAATTGTACCACCAGTGTGGATCCCTAGTGTTGCACCAAAAGATGTTGCTGCACATACTAAACATAATCCTATTGTCCTGGAGGGAGGGAGGAAACCCTTACCAGGATGAAGAAAAAGGCAGACTAAAAAGAATATGAAGAAATATAAAGACCCTTTGTTGGTGCAGTACTTTTAAAACTTGTTAAAACATCAGATGATGAAAGAGGAGGACTATGGGGAAATCACGGACAATGCATGGAGGCCAGGTGGATATATTATCAATGGGAATAGACAAACTTAGATGTTGGTGAGCATTCAAAAAAGCAGTTCACATCAAAGGAAAGTACATATTCAGTAAATTAACACCTAACATAAAGTTATACTATGTAAATGTCTTACCTGGTAGGTAGATAACGCACTCACAGTCCGGCATGGCACCTTCCCAGACGCGCGTTTAGGCTCTATTGAGCCCCAGACGAAGGCTCAATAGAGCCGAAACCGCGTCGGGGAAGGTGCCATCCCGGACTGTGGAGTGCGTTATATGCCTACCAGGTGGTTAGACATTTACAATAGTATACTTTATGGTAGAGTGTTTAATTACTTGAATATGTACTTTCCTTTGATGTGACTCTTTTTTGAAGCTCACCAACATCTAAGTTTGTCATTCCCATGATATATATATCCACTGGCCTCCATGCATTGTCCGGTGTGTCCCCTAATATATAGTGTTGCAAGTGATATAGGAATAACTTCACTACATTTCCAAGCCCAGGAAACCATTTTTAACACACTCTGACTGACACCTGCAGGATAATATGGAGGAGACAAACAATGTGCTAAATTAAAGGTACGGGGGGAGAATTAATTAATTAATTAGTTGTCATACACAAGACCATATTTCCATGCGCTCACTAAACCTTCACTAAGATAACATCATCTGTATATTAAATGTACATATATTCCAAAAAGTACAAAGAACCTAATTTTAGTAATTCATAGATGCTAATTAAGACAAATATACTGCAATTGTTCACCGTGCTACACTAATATATATATACACTCACCCGGCCACTTGTATTAGGTACACCTGTCCAACTGTCGTAACACTTAATTTCTAATCAGCCAATCACATGGCGGAATTTAGGCATCGTAGACATGGTCTCAAGACAATCTCCTGCAGTTCAAACCGAGCTTCAGTGAGGGGAAGAAGGTGATTTGAGTGCATTATGTGGCCATGGTTGTTGGTGCCAGAAGGGCTGGTCTGTATTTCAGAAACTGCTGATTCTACTGGGATTTTCACGCACAACCATCTCTAGGGTTACAGAGAATGGTCCGGAAAAGAAAAAAAACATCAGTGAGCGGCAGTTCTGTGGGCGGAAATGCTTGTTGATGCCAGAGGTCAGAGGGAGAGGCTGACTGGTTCGAGTGATAGAAAGGCAACAGTGACTCAAATCGCCACCAGTTACAACCAAGGTAGGAAGAAGAGCATTCTATGAACGCACAATACGTCGAACTTTGAGGTGGATGGGCTACAGCAGCAGAGAACCACACGGGGGGTGCACTCCTTTCAGCTAAAGACAGGCAAACTGAGGTACAATTTGCACAAGCTCATCGAAATTGGACAGTTAGAAGTTGGAAAAACGTTTTGCTGCGTTGATGAGTCTCGATTTTCTGCCTTGCAAACATTCGGCTGGTCGGGTCAGAATTTTGGCGGTTCAACAACATAGAAGCATGGATCCATCCTGTTTGTATAAAATAGCAGTTCAGGCTAGGTGGGTGGTGGTTGGTGTCATGGTGTGGGGAATATTTTGTTGGCACTCTTTGGGCCCCTTGGTACCAATTGAGCATCGTTGCAACGCCACAGCCTACCTGAGTATTGTTGCTGATCATGTCCATCCCTTTATGACCACAATGTACCCAACATCTGATGGCTACTTTCAGCAGGATAATGCGCCATGTCATAAAGCTGGAATCATCTCAGACTGTTTACACTATAAACATTATTTTACTCCTCTTCTTTACAATTTTACTATTGTTGCTGATCATGTCCATCCCTTTATGACCACAATGTACCCAAATCTGATGGCTACTTTCAGCAGGATAATGCGCATGTCATAAAGCTGGAATCATCTCAGACTGTTTC